>QOCX01000243.1:66952-177111 GCA_005959815.1 Sarcophaga bullata
GTTCGAACTTAGTGTTTGAATTCCGATGGTAGTTGAAAGAAGTTTAGAAAAAACCCACAGTCTGCTATTAAATAGTAAAGCTTTTCCTCACTCCATTCTTTAATTACTGTGGGGTACTATTGATCTGCCCCTTGGGCTATATAATGTCTGCTCCAAGTCCATTGCCTTACAACCTTCTGGATGCTGCCTGATGTTAATAAGGTCAACAAGGAATGTGTTCTGATGATTCATTCTCATCATCACAGAATCTACATGTTGGGTTCGATACGATCCCCATTATTAACAAGTGCACTGGAGGTCTACAGTGTCTTGTCTAAAGGTCGGTTACCAAACTGAGCTTACTCCTGGGTAGTCCGATGCATGATTCAAATCTCCTTTTGTTGTAATTTCCCAACAAAAGTTTAGATTGAATCAAATCCATTTGCTTTTGGGAGAGATTATGCCTGTCTTTATCCTTCCTTTCGTTGGGCAATGTTGCCCAGACCATCAGCGGTCTTTTTTTAACCAAAAAATTGGTTTTCATTTGATCAGCAAGATTATTTTCTAATAAAATCATGAAAATCATTTACCTACTGTTGACTTAAATAAAAATTCTTTACAAAACGCACAAATCATTTAACAAATAATTCTTTTCGAAAAAAAAAACAACAATTTTTTACGTTTTAACATCAGCTGAACTAAATATACTCTTGCATTGTTCTCCATTCTCCATTGTTGTTGTTATCTTGTATTTCTTTACTCAGAAAAAATAAAAATACCTCAACGTACCAATTCTTATTTTTTTTCTTTGGTGTTAGAATCGTAAAAAATCCCCGTTTTTATCTCCTTGACATTCATTTTCTTGCACGTTATTCGTCAAAATATTCTTTTTTTTTAATTTTTTTCTTGTTTCTATTTTGTTTCCGCTTGTAAAATTTCAAATTTTAATTTATTGATCAACGTTGATCATTTATAACCAAGAAAAAAAACAACAATAACAAACAGCAACAAAATATTTAAAATCTGAACAAAAATACTTTCGATGTATCGAAGAAGTAAACTTGCAATCCGAATGGAACGAATTGAAGAATTTTTGTTTGTAACTTTAGCTGATGAAAAAACAAAAAAAACTTGTAAAAAGAGAGAGAAATGAAAATGCAATCATGAAAAATAGAAAATTACCTTGTGAATGAAAGAAAAGTATCCCATAATTATCGCACCACAATGGTTAGAGACGGACAGCGGCGACAACGCATCACTTGTGACATTTACATGCCTCTGGTAAAAATAAATTTTTTAAAAATAGACTCTCACGCCACAGTCTAATTTTGTAAAAGGCACACGCACGCATTGAATTGATTTCTTTTCTTTTTTACTTTCAATTACTTTTTTTTTTTGGGAAAATTCTTTGAGGAATAGTGTTGGCAATAATTCGAATTTTCTAATGGAAAAACACCATTTCAGTTGTGACATTTACGAGTCATTTACGACCGGTGTAAATAGTCCAGATAGGTAATGGAGTATAAAAGACAAGCTGTTCTAAATTTTATGGAATTTTTAGTGACTTTTTTTTTGAATGTATTGCTTCAGGTTTATGCCCAAGTTTTTCCGAATACCATGGACTAAGTTCAAGATTAGTGGTGACATATTTTAGTGTGGCAAGAGAGCGAAGCGACAAGCTATTTAAAAATGTATCCGTAGAGTTAAGCAGTACAACTTACATAGCCTAGCTGTACCTAGTTTAATTCGGATAGTTCTTCGGCTAATAGTTGCATATTTTAGTGTGGCAAGAGAGCGGAACGACAAGCTATTTAAAAATGTATCCGTAGAGTTAAGCAGTACAACTTACATTGCCTAGCTTTACCTAGTTTAATTCGGATAGTTCTTCGGCTAATAGTTGCGGATGTAACAATTAACCTTTTTAAGACACATCAATACACTTTCCTCATGATGCTTGTGAACTAAGAACCTAAACATTAACAGATGCATTTATAGAACTGTTCCAAGATGCATTTCTTAGTCTACATAAGTCTTTTAATAAAATACTCAGCCTTATCATGTGTGTCTTGACCGACAGAGTGACCAATTGCAGAGGGTTTCTTGAACTGTCGGTCAATAAAATTTCTTTTACGATCATGAACAAAGCATATTAGCGATGCCTTATTTGAGTAATCACATTAATCGTCCATCTGGTAGAACAATAATTTCACTCAATTGCTAATAGAGTGACTGATAAAACTCGCTACAATTACCAAATATTTCAATATTGAAAACAAATATTTCCCAATAAATTTTGTAATTCAAATTCATATTATTTTGTTATTTATTACCACTATTAAAATACACACATACATGCATACATAAGTGGTAACGCTTTAATTTTGTTCCGCATGACATTTGCATCTGTCAACATGTTTCGCGGAACACAAAAAGAACTTCTTCTATAAGAATCTCTCTCTCTGTCATTTCTTGACATTTCTTTTTCCCGGGAATGAGTTTTTTTCCTTCCTTCTATTACAAATTGCCTGAGTTAAGTGAGAAAGTGTGTGTTTATTTTTAGTTTTTCACAACGAAATTAAAAAAAAAATTTTTTTTAATGAGTTTCCGTTTCTCACGCCTTAAAAAAACCCCAACAGAATTGACTTCGACTATATTCAGTTGCGAGAAAATAAAAAAAACTTAAACTTTTCAGCACCAGCCAAAAATATTTATTTTTTTTAATAAAAAAAAATAAAAAACGGAATTGAGTGCAATATGGCGAAATTGAAAACATCGTTTGCCACTTTTCGTTTTTTAATTTTCTTTCTTTATGACTCTTGAAATTTTGAAAAATAAAAGGAGTGTCTCGTACTAATTATGACACAATTTTCTCGAATAAATTTGTCTTTTTTTGAAAATTCTGTAACAAATTTTTTAAATAAAACAGAAAAGAAAAAGCAGAAAAACACCTGCTGAAAGTATTAAAACTGCCCTAGATTTAGATTTTCTTCAAAAGAAAGGCATCGTCATAAGAGACAAATCATTGGAAATCATGTAATTTTGTGGCGTGTTCTAGTCTAATGTCCCAAAAAAAAAAATGTTGATTTTTTGTTTGTTTATTCTTAAACGTTTGAATAAAAATTTGTCTGCAGCATCTTTCCAAGTATTTGTAAAAAATTATTGTGGCCCATTAAGAAATGCGTGGGGGGTGATCGGTCTACCATATGAAATGCGTAAATGAGATTTTATTTATTGAATGAATCTCGTATTAATCATTAATATTCAGAGAGAAATTTCATTTCCAAATGTGAATGACTTATGATTTGAAAAAATCTTTCAGAATGTCGATGAGGTAATCAGTGTGTTTAGGGAATTAGATTTTGAAACTTTCTTATAAATTGTTAACAAAGAAGGTCAAATATAAAATTTCTAATCGATTTTCTTTTAGTTTTCTTTTTTAAAGAAGTTCACTTTGTTGGATACTTATTCTACAGAAATTATAAAAAACTGTAGATCATGGAAATCAGGTCTGAATCTACAAATCTTGCTGGATTTGCTGAAATAGTTATTCCAGTAGAGAATATGTGTCTTAAACTTAAGGTAGGATCGGACCGATAATATTTCAAAGAAGAACTTAAGAATGATGTTTGCTTATAGCATTGCCAGTGTATTGTACTTTGTTAACTATTCTGTTTACTTTTCGTCTGCAGAGAGTGGGGATGTTATACTCCTTTCCCAAGAAAAAAAATGTTTGAATATATAAGAAGGAGAGTGTATAGATTTCTATATAGCACAGCCTTATCAATCAACCCTCGTAGCAATAACAAACGAATATATTCCCAAAGTATTCTTTCTTTATCATTTGATTCATTTAAGTTGATGTCATGTTTATTGCTAATCAAGTGTAAATAAGCGACACAGTAAAATTGTCTTAAATTAATCCAGAGACATTAAACTAAAGAGCTACTAATTTTATTTCCCTCATTGCAAATAAAATAAAACACAAGTGCAAAATACTCTTTTGCCATTATCTCATAATCAAACTTTTAAATCTTTCGACAATTTCATAAAACAAACGTGCAGCAACAATAATCATAAAAAAAACACTATAAAGGAATAAATGCCCATCATACATATTCAATTCTGTGTAATAAACAAACAAAAAAAAATTATTATTTTAGATCCTATAACATAAAATATAAAATAAATAACAACAACAACAACAACAAAAATGGAATAAATTAATAAATTAACATTGAAAAATATTGTGTGTATAAATTTCATCAGAAAAAACTCAAAAAAAAAAATACCAGCCGCCTAATAATGATAATGATCGTTTAATGTTGCAAGTAAAAGTAGCAAATGTAATGACAGCTGCAACAATAATAACAACAAAAGAATAATAGTGCCTGTAAAGTTGTCAACCACCCTTTTGTGTTGTTGATGCTTTTACTGATAGCTGTCGTTGTTGTTGTTCTTCATCTTCTTCAACAGACAAGCATATTACATGTGTTGCATGCGAATTGTATACGATACTTGCTGCATACAAGCATGTGTTGCCATTGAGTTGAAAATGTGTGCGGGCGTCTTTTCAAAACGAAATGTGTGCCTGAATGAATAGAAAAAAAATAAAAAAATTGTTTATCAAATCAAATAAAAAAAAAAAATTTCTTCTGTGCATATTTGTATTGCGTTTAAAAGGAAAATTTTCTTTTCCCTAAAATTCTCTCTCTGTCTTGAGATTGTATGGTTGACCAGTTAAAATGGGTGCTCACAGTTCAAAAGATAAACTGTCACGTTCCATATTCCGATCGTTATATACATGCCAAGTCATAGAAAGGGAACGTTTTGGTAGTTTCGGAAAACGTGCAAAAGGTAAGTTTTTATTAAAAAAAAAAATTAAATTTCATACCTTGAGAACCCATTTACTTTCACTATTTCATTAAAGATTTTTTTAATTAAAATTATTATTAAAATATTTTGTAAAAAACCATGTTAAATTACACTGTTAAGTAGTTGGTTGTTTTAGGTTAATAAATCGAATTAAAAAAAAAACTAAAATTTTCAATTGCTTGTCTAAAAGCAAACTTCAAAAGCGTCCATTTCATTCATGTTTTAATTTCTTTTTTTTTATTTTTTTATTTGTTATTCATCTTTTCATTTTGGCATCCATCCATCCATTCATCCATTCATCTATTCATTTACAATAATTCATTTCTCTTTGCATTCATAATGTTTTTCTTGTGCTACAAATATTATCATTTTATGATCCCGAATGCATTTATTTTGTTGTTGTAAACTCACTTTAATTGTTGTGTTTGCTTACATTTACTGGGCATTATCGTTAAAAAACAAGAATTAAAAACAATTAAATTTTTATAATGGCGGAGTGTTATTTTTAATCCATGCACTCCGTGCTACCAATTATTTCCATTCATTCATTCATACGTTGTCATTCATGATGATTCATTCATTCATTCACTCTGTTTTTTTTATTTTTAATTCGTATATAAACATCCTTTATTGCTGTTCTATGCGCCTCATATGGTGGACAATGGATAAGAAAAAATACTGAACGAATTAAATGTGCTGCCCATATGAAATAAAAAAATTCTTATAACAAAACTATCTCTTGGCTACACTGAGAAAAATCAGAGTGATGTCTTAGTTTTCCTCATATCAGATAAGCTAACAGACTGCCCACTAGGCCACGCTGACTCAGAACATTGGCCATCGCATCTGTCCCAAAATTGATTTCTTTTTAACTCGATTTTACCCACATTTTTCTACTGTTGGACTCATTTGTAGCAAGGGGAAACCTACAGTGTCCACCTTTTTTCAGAGAAGATTGGTCACCTTAAGACAGTTACGTACTTACTTAAGCGATTATGCAGCTCTGACAGATCCATTATGTCTCACACCTTTAGTTTTCTTCTTTAACTTTTTCCCCGGTCGGGCAAAAGCCCTACTACATATGAACTCAGCTCCTTCATTTAGGACTGTTGACTACTTTCCAAGCTTTTTAATTCTTAAATACTTCAATGTCGTCAAATCTACAAAAATTGCTTTTCCGACAACTCAAACTAAATATCCTGGCATATCAACCTTGCAACAAATACTAGTGCCTACCTACTGGAGAACTTTTGTAGTGAGCGGCTTACTCCTAATTTATAACGTAACTGTAATATTTATTGCACTCTAAATTCTTTTTATCTTAAGTTTTGTTATTGTTCTCTGCATTTTTAAAAATAAAACGAGAGAGAGTGAGAGAGAGGGATAGAGAATAGCCGTAATAACGATGATAACGATAATGTCGATGATAACAATCAAATCCTGATGTGAAAATGGTCACGTTTTATTATGTAAATTACATGAACAATTTTCATACAAATAAAACGGCATTCAAAAACGCAAGTATGTACATATAGATGGTACAAGTACCAACAACAAATTGCTGTAAACGAACATAATGTTGTTGAAATATTTTCTGGACTCTTTAATTTTTCTCTTTCGTTGTGGTGTATACAAAAAAAGGGAAATATTGGAAAATTCCTAAAAAATAATACCAAATGCGTGCGTGCTTTTGCATCAATTTTTGCTTTAAATGAGATTTTTTTTCAATGGCACTGAAGAAGCTAACTAATGCCGCTGCCGTTCTTAGTGATGATGTCAGCAAAGATATTCTCTTCAAATTCAGTTTACTTTCAACATGAATATTTTAAATTTTCATTAATATTTTGATCAAATATGTAAATATTAAACGATACTCTACTCTATTTTTGTATTTACAGGAGCAGCCAAAAAGCGTGATGTGCGTAATTTAAGTATTTCACCAACAGATTTGGGACCACCACCCAAAACTCAACAGACAGCGAATGGTTCGTCAACAAGACCAAAACCGGCGATTATAACATTGACACGTAAGTGAAGACGATTTATTTAATTTACGTTCGAATTTTCTCAGATTGATTGTATACAAATAATGAAAAGTTTTTTCAATCTTTAAACCTAACGCGACTTGTCTTAAAAGTAAAAGTAAAAGTAAAATACGATATATTTGATAATCCTGAATCCGTGAATTTATTGCCACACTTTAACACAAACCATAACTGTTAGCTGGTCTGGCCTCTATGCCTCTATAAATCATGCGACAATTATGCTCCTCAATACGTGGCGTAGCTTCATCGATATCACGTTGAGTTTTTTGCGACCATAGCCTTTCCGCTACAGCACTAACACGTGGAAAGGTTGTGGGTAATACGTTGTGTTCGTTAATAAACTCCGTTCTCAAACAAGCCTCACCACCCAAAACATGTTTAATTTGCTTATCAGTTCCATTGAAATCGGTGGGATCTATAGGATAGAATTTTTCCCAATCGCTACCGGTTTCTATCTCATCCAAATACCAGTCTTGACTGCGTATTATATTGTAATTGAAAGTTGTTAATTCGCCAGCAGTTTTCTCATAATCAAACCATACTTGACCAATAACATCCGCGGGCCATTCCATCCAAAAATTATTGCTTATGCTCTATAATTTTAAAAAGTATTCTTGTTGCATAGTAAAGAATTTTTAATTGAAAAAAAAATCCAAAAAAACATACCTCTTGCCACAACATTTGTTTCCATCGAAGTCTTTCAATAACAGCGCTAAATCTTTCCAAATAGATGTAAGGCAGATCCGAAGTTTCCAACCCTTTTGCCGTCAAATAACACTGTATCTGTGGATTACTTTCCCAACAGTCCGTGTCCACTTCATTTCCACCCAGATGTATGTATTCATCTGGAAAAATGCTTCTTATTTCACTGAAAACGTTTACTCTTTAAACATTTGCAAATAATTTTTTGTTTCATAAATTTTACCTGAATAGTTTGCGTAGAAATTTGTAGGTCCTTTCTCTTGTGGGATTTAATGGGCCCCACTGCCCTTCAAAGTCATTATAACATTTCGTTAAAATTTCAGGGTGAGAAGCTCCCCAGGATGCAGTGTGGTCTTGAAAGCAAGAGATTTAATATTTTTTTTATAAAATATGATCCTTAGCTTGTAAAATGTACTTTTATTGCACTTTGAAGGTACTTTTTACTATTTACGAAATATCGAGCAGGTAATAAATATTTTTCTTACGCTGTATTTTATTCAAGTACGATGCTGCATTGTGTAGTGAAAGTACTTTTTATAGCATTTGAAGACAATTTGTTTTTAGAATTATAATCTTATAGTATGTGAAAGTGCAGATAATTTTTAAATAACCGGCATATTAAATACTAGTACAACTCGGAAAAAGGTACCTTTAAATAGTACCTTGTAAAATTTTTTTTTTTGATTTGTTATTGCAATTTCCCGCTTATTAGTACGTCGCCTATGCACTATATACACACTTTTTTCCAATAAAAAGTACTTTTTAATAGTACCTTTTTTGTGTACTAATAATTTTCTTTTTTTTTATAAATAATAGTAGACAGTATGTCTGGGTTTACTCACACATTCTTATTCAAAAAAGCGTTCCTATTAGTAGATGGTTTTTTTTGTTTTTGAAACTTACATGGAGTATTGATCTCCGGTATCACCCGTATGCCTCTTTTACGTGCAAATTCCACTATTTCCTTAACATCGTCTATGGAATAAGTCATGTTAGGCCTATAGGCACCCTTTTCAGCTAACTCTGGAAATATTGCCGATTTAAAGGGAAACGCCGAATCATCCGTGATATGCCAATGGAAAACATTTAATTTGTTGTAGGCCATGCCTTCTAAGAGTTGTAGAATTTTCCCTTTGCTAATGAAATGGTTGGCCGAATCCAACATAAGACCACGATATTTAAATCGTGGCTTGTCAAACATTACCGTTTCAGGCATGCGTAACTAAACGGAAACAACAACATTTAACGTGAAAACAAAAAAAAAATAATTTTTTCTCTCACCAAACCATTTGGCATGGGCACCAGCAGTTGCGATAGTGTTTCCAAGCCTCTTAAAATACCCCAAACAGAGTTGGCCATAATGCTAACATCACCCCAAATGAAATCTGTTGGAGAAGAATGAAAACACAAAAGAATTCGTTTAAAAATTTCAACATCTGCCAGGATGTAAAAAAACAAAAAGAATAAAGTGTTGGAATTATTTTGATGCCTGCCTACATGACTCATCCATTCTTAAATGTGGCAGCACTTCACATTTGTTTGTCAAATTCACTTGTATTTGGTGTATTTGTTGTGCTACTTCTGTTAATGGAGCCTGTACATAACCTTGTGCTGATGCATTAATAATAGCAGCGTAACGTTGTATTGCTTCTTGCAAAATGTCACAATTTTTGTTGACAGCCTGTGAACATAAAGACAAAAAAAAATTAAATTATTTGGAGTCATTTGAGTATGCATGGATAACCAACCACAAGTTGAAAATTGTTGGGATCAATTGCAAAATAACGTCCTTTATTTTCGTGCCAGAAAGGCTTAGGCCACACCTGACCCACAGTAGACTTGATATCGGGTCCATAAGTGATGTATCGATGACCTCCTATAAAATTCCATGAAAAAACACAACTTAATAGCACAGCAAATATTTTTGTAAACATTTTAAAGCGTCCGTTATTTCCGCTCTACTGAAAAGGGTTGATAGAGAAAAGAAATGCAAAAATACGAGTAACACTGTCAATACAATTTGCGAGTAGCATTTCGAGATTAGAATTTTTTTTCTAAGATATTATATGTACATACACAACAACAATTGTTGTTCATTTAATTATTCTTGTTTGTTATTGTATTTTTAATACCTTTTTTTCTTTTGTTAATGATTTGCTTTTGTAGTTTGTTTATATTGACAAGAGAGTGAATTTAAAACTTCCTTTGGCAGTGTAATGAATAATTATTAAAATACGAACAAAAAAAAAATCGTATTTTTTTTTTAAATCGGAAATTATTGTGAAGATAGGTAACACTGGCATTGCCTTGACTAATAAGAGGGCCTACGGATTAAAAATTTTAAATGATTTTTATTATAGAAAAATGTTCGTATAGGGTCAGTAAAAATTTCTTTTATTGATATCCTTAAGATTTGATATCTTTAAGATATTTTCCAAAAATATGGTAATTGGATCACATTAGGAAAGTTTTAACAAAAGGTAATAACACCAAAATTTTATGCTTATCTAATGCAAGTCCGAAGGGAGAAAATCTAAAGGTTATTGATAAGAAATAAAACGTATCCCATCGAAAGAAGTAAAATATCGCTTCTATTTCATTGTACTTCACTTTTTAAAGTATGACCCGATAACAAATCGAATGTGTACAGGTCAATATGCAGCTACTTTAACCTATTGATGCTGCCGTTATAAGAGGGACTAAAGCTTTAAATCTGTTCAGATTAGGTAGATGGTTCGCCGACTTCAGTTCGTAGATATAAACTGTTGGGCACCCTTTTCGTTGCAATTTCAATTCAACCGAATATGCGTAATTTATTAAGCATCTGTTTCTAACTTTTTAAAAGCAAAAAAAAAAAAAAAAAAAAAAAAAAAAAAAAAAAAAAAAAAAAAAAAAAAAAAAAAAAAAAAAAAAAAAACAAAAAAAAAAAAAAAAAAAAAAAAAAAAAAAAAAAAACAAAAAAAAAAAAAAAAAAAAAAACAAAAAAAAAAAAACCCGCGTTTGCCAATCTCTCGTCGTAAAGAAATATCGACTTTATTCCCTAAAGGAAATCATCAGCTCCAAAAATAAATCTTGTTCTGGCAGCATCTTGTGGTTTAAAGAACCTCTTTAAGGATGTCAAAATTGGGAGGCCAACAATACACGCTGTTCAGGGTATTGCATGATAAAGTGAAAAGGCTGTCTTTTGCTTTCAGACCCAAGGCATTTGCCGCGGAATGCCGGAAACGTGTAACAGAGAAGGACAATAAGTTTTAATTAAAATAGTTGGAATGCTTTCGTATTCCAATTTATTGATTAAGAAGTAGAATTAATTTAATAAACCCTTCAATAAACAACTAACCTGCGTGATTTTTTACTTCTATGATTGTTTCTCGATTGAAATATGTATGTACATATGCATGTATGTATGTATGTACAAATTATTGATAGTTAATCTATTAAACGAATGGATGAATTGATAAATTGGTTTGACTGTCTTACCCTCTTGTCACTGGTTAAGTGACTGTTATAAGTTTATTTACTTAGACAAGCATGTCTTGTCTTGTTGCAACTTTATTCTTCAACAATTTTACAATTTTTTTTTTATAAATATTTTAATTAATCAATTGCACTTTTGTATTGTTGTGCAACAAAAAGAAAAAAAATGTTATTACTTGTGCAAATGAATAAGAAAGAAAAAAAATGAAGCAACAAAATTTTCTAATTTACAATGCAAGTCAGGTCTGTTGGTAACAATTGAATTTTTTATTTTCGTTCACATTTAATTTCGTGCAAACTAACTGCACAGAATTTAATGCAATTTAAACAGACGAAAAGAAGAGAGAGAGAAAGAAAGAAAGAAAAAATCAGAAACTGTATTATTTGACGACTGAATTCTTATGCAATTTCAGACAGCCAAATAGCGTTCACCCGCCATACAATTTTCCAAGGCATGCAAAGCCGCACATTGGCTGTACTCCACACAAATTTTCTCAGCTTAAAAGCTAACAATCCCAGACTTTTATTGGGAATTAAACGCGAAAGAAAATTGAAAAACAAAAAAAAAAATGAAGGCGAATTAAATAAGACATGGAGATTCATTTCAAAAAACGAAAGAAAACATTTTAATTAAATTAAAATAAAAATTTAAAAAAAAATACAAAAAAACAAACAAATAACAAGCGATAGTAAACAGAAAATCAAGTTGATTAAGTGTACGCTGATGTACATCATTACAACACTACAGCACATTTACACTGTTATACAGTGTAAATTACAAAAAAAAAAAAAAGTTAAATTATTGCTTTATGTTGCATGCTGTATTAATAAGCATCCCGCAAGTAGTTTCACAGCAATTGTCTCCGGCAAACAATCTCACACATATTTATGTGGGAAATTTGAAAACGTTTTTTAAACAGTCATAGTCATAGTCAGTCTAACAGGAGTTAAAAGGGAGTTAAAAGCAAAACACAATTTTTTTTTTTTTTTTTTTTTTTTTTTTTTTTTTTTTTTTTTTGTTGTAAAATTCTTAAAAAATGCAAGATTGAAATCTTTAAAGACACAAAATTTATGTGCATATACGAGGATAGTTAGAAAATTTGGGTTCAGATAAGTCAAGTTACATAAAAAAGTGTTGATGTTTGTCAAACAGTCTTTAATTTTAATTAAAATTGTGGCATGGAAATATTTTTGTGAATTTAATACTGCTTTCGATTTAGGAAATGATGAAATTCTAAGACGCATTGCTGAAGCTAGTTACTGTAGGGTTGTAATGACCAGTTATGTATGTATTGTTGAATTACTTTTATAATCTTGTAATAACTTATCTATTCAAGAAAGTCTAGTTTATTAACCATTGTCACCTTGGAAATGGCAACATTATTTTGTTTGACAATCAGTTTGACAGCAGACATTTGTCTTGTAATATGAAACGATTTTCGCCGGTTATACATACGTTAAGAAGTTGTTGAAGTTGTTTGTATAAATAAGGTTTTTGTTTTTGAATTTCATTGTGCAAACGAGAAATCTAAATCATTGGACCGTTCTGATATAGACGTAGAGCCAATGTCTTTCGAATTTTCATACGATTTCAATCACTTTTTATTAAGTTTGATCAGATGATTTGTAATGGGGTCAATTACGATCGCTTCATAGCACACAAAGCTTATTTGGTACACTGGAACAGTTCCACTTTGAACCACTAAAGTAAGACATTGGCTATGTAGTTGATTTACGCACTCACCTATTAAACATTCTTCGCATACTGCAGTTGGATTATAAAATTTTTATAGATTTTTAATAATATGACTTGGAAAATATAAATACAATTAAAGTAATAAAAAAGTATTTAATGCATCGGCCGGGAATCGAACCCGGGCCGCCCGCGTGGCAGGCGAGCATTCTACCACTGAACCACCGATGCTTGTGATATGAGATTACTTGTGAGACTTCGAATGAAGATTATAGAATACCACACAGAGAAGATCATGTCTACAAAAATAGATTTTAAAACAATGATTATCTCTGCTACAAAAAAAAAAAAAAAAAAAAAAAAAAAATGAACAACTGACAGGTGGTGGTGTTGCTTACATTAACACGGCGGTCACACGTTTGATGCCATGAGAAAAAATATTTGCAAATCATAAATAAAATAAAAACAGAAAAAAACAACACAATCATAGAACAGATAAAAACAAATGCGGTTCAATAGCAATTTATCTCAAGCTAAACCAGGCTAGCCAGCCCACTCACCAACACTTATCCTCCATGTTCATTTTATAAAGATTTTGCTACCAATTCCATATGAATGAATGCCTATAAAATGCTGTAAAATGCTGTAAAATGCATGCAGGCATATGTGCATATGTATTTCTATGCAAAATAAGAAAAAAAAGCATATCGCGCTGTGTGGTTGTGGTAATCAATATAATAATTGTTGATTGCTTTAAAGCCCACATTTAGCAAATCGGTAACTGAAAGGCTTTTAAGTGCTAATTTTACAAACTGCGCGCAGATAGATAGACAGACACAGATCGACAGACAGACGGACGACGGTTAAGATGTTAACGTAAACGATTTTTTGTTTTTTTTTTGGTTTTATTTATTGTTTGTTTTTACTACAATTTCTTTTAAAATTTAAACAAATGGACCGAAATTAACTTGATTCAACAGCTTAAATGAGAATTAGAAAGAAAGAAAAAAAAAGAAAAATAGAAAGAAAAATGAAGAAATGTGTGTGGTATGTGAATATGAATATTGTTTGGCTTATAAAACCACGTACGTTTACATTTCTGTCTGTCTGCCCGTCTGTCTCTGTGTACATATCGATAATTATCTTTTATAAAAATAGGTTATTAACACGATAACCACGCGTTACATGCTGTAAATCAATTTGAATTTGTGTTGAAATATTCCCATGGTGCTTACGACTGATTCAACTTCTAAGATAAAACGGCACAAGTGATGTTAGTTTAATGATCATTAATACCATATGATCGAACTAATTTGTTTAGATAATAATGATGTTGTACACTGTCTTAATTGGCTGCTGGACGTTAACTTATCTTAACCTTTTCAATTTTAACGGTTAATATTTAAATCTGAATCTGAATGTAAGACTTACGATCAGAAATACGTACATAATTTCAAACATTCTTATTATTTTTTATGGCTTAAAAAGTAATAATTTCGTGCTAGACAAAATGATCAAGAAAAAAAAAATAATGTTTCAAAGCAAAATATTTGAACAACATCTGCATACAAATGAATACGAAGAACGCACAAGCCAGCTGAATCGAATACAAGTATTTTTTTTTTACAATATTAACTGAAAGCAAATAAAAAAAGGTACATAAAAAACCAGTTTTTATAATAAAAATTTGTTAAGAAAAATAAATAATAAACCTTAAAGAGATTGCGTTTAAGAGGAACAGAGTTTGAATAAACTGTTGTTCTCTTAAAGATCATTTGAAATTAAAGAGTAAAATAAATGTTTTGCAACATGTTGCTTCATACATGTCAACATTATCTTTAAGAGAGTGATTGTGATTAAATCAACTACTTGTTGATGTTTGATATTTACTGTAATAGAGCTGCCAATTATAATTTTCAATGTAAAGTGATTTGGGAATTATGGGTCTTAAATCATGCTTTCTTTCTTTTTATTGTTTCAAATGATAAATGATTTTGTTTTGAATGCATTAATGAAGATATTATGCAAAGTATTTTTGTAATACAGTTTCATCTTTCATTTGCCAGATGTTAGGCATGTAATCTCAGACCGTATGTTTTTAGTCATGATAATTGCTAAGCCGATGCTGAAATCAATAATTATGCTTTGAAGCTTTGAAGATCATTAAAATGTATGAAATTGGCATTATTCAGAACAATTGGATAACCAGTTGCTAATACATGTCGAATTATTGCTAAGATGTTTGACTCAAAGACCTTCACAAGAGGTTCTTCTTCTCTCCTAAAGATGTTTTTCTGATATAAAAATGGCAGTTTCTAAGCAAATTACGCTGGGAAAAATTGGTTGGCATATAGGGTGTATGAAATGGTTGTTGTATGTGAGGTTCTGCTTTGCAGCTTGGCGCTTCTAAGTTGCGCGTCTTTTCCCCCATTTTTCTAATACCTTCAAATAAACTTGGCATCTCTAGTTCAACTAAAAAGACTATGACAACATATTGCAATGCAACACATTCTCTTTATTTTTAGAATTTTTAAGAGATTTCATATGAAGTTTCTTAAAGCCTCTTAAATTTTTTTAAAGAGTTTTTATAAGAAAAAATAATTAAAAAAAATTTTGTTTTGTTGTTAATTGTTGCATTTTGAAGATCTTGTTAAAGTAACAACAACATGTTTCTGTGGCACTTAGTAATGCTAGCACAGAACACTTCACTGGCTGACTTTGGTTCATCTATGCTTTTTTTTGTTCTTATTGTATGTTGTTGTTCAAGATAACAGGTGTTTCTTAACAGATAGTGCATGTCGTTTTCCTTATATACTGCGACGACGAGGAATTAAAATTATGTTCCATGATCATAATGCTGCTGCAACGGGAGAAGAACAAAGAGCAGCTGCTGTTTGTCTTCTTAATTTGGTCAAAATGATGAAATGAAAAAAAAAAACGAAGAAGCAGACACAAAAACATCATTATCATGTTCACAATTGAAACTGGTTTTCAAAATATTTCATTACAAGACGGAAGAAATATTTTTTTTTTATCTTTCAACTTAAACTTGAACAGCATCAATTACATATGAGATGCCTTAGTGCACCAGCACCAGCACCAGCACCAGCACCATCACCAACAACAATCATCAACAGCACCAACACCAGCTTTAGTAGCAGAAAATGCTTTGGCATCCCAGTATCATCGTCAGCTGTAAACGGAACCAGTCTCAGACCATAAAGACACATTTTTAATGACACTTTCATACTCAACAACTTGCTTGCAAGCCAACACCGCAAACCAAGCCAGCCATATTCTGTTGCGTTCTATTGAAGATGATCAACCACTATGACGACCATGAGGTGCTGGCGGTTGGTTGGTTAGCTGTTTGTTTTTTAATGTCAGGTGATGATGGTCACTTAACAATGAAAATTATGATCATAATGATGATGATTATGATGATGACAATGACAATGAGAATGAAGGTGGTTACTGACCCGGCCACCCGCTCTGCAGCTTTAAAGTAATGTAACGTTGCGTTAAATTAATTCATTTGACAGGTCTTTGACATTTCAGGTGTTGAGTAAAGAGTTGAAGAGGTTGTTGTTGTTGTTGTTGTTATTTTAGTGATGGTGATGATGATGGTGATGATGTCTAAGATTTCATTTCGTCTAGTGTACGCGTACGCATATCATGTGAGTCTTACAAAAATTTATGGTGCAGCAATAAATTAAATTCAGTCAGTCAGTGGGTTTTCGTTTTGTATCGCAGCTAACATCTTCATGTTTGAAGTCATTAAGCCGGGGTAATCAGCGTGGGTTTTCATAGTGAAAATTATGAATGAATTTCTTTTCATTCTTTGTTTTTATTTCTTCTCAATTTTCGCTTTATTTTTTTTTTTTTGTTGACATGTTAATGATGTTGTTTGTAATTTGTTGTTATTGATAAGAGTTTTGAAATTATAGAGAAATTTCGATTGAGTAATGAATTAACACATCTTATGGGGTAAAGAGAGATTTGATAAATCAAGAAGTTAAGATAAGAAATTTCTATTTCAATTGGTGGACTAACTAAACTTTATTGAATTGTTAATAATTTTTATATTTTGTATGATGCCTAATGTAGGGGCTTTTGATTTACTTCAGTGTCATTTCAAAAAAAACATTTGTTTTAGAAAAATTAAAAAATTTTAATTTCGGTGAAAAACTATTTGAAATTTCGTTTTATTTTCTATTTTAATTCGATTCGTTGGCAAATTATTAGAATACAAGCAAAAATTTTTACAAAATTACAGTTTCTTTCTCTCCAGAACTAAATATAAAAAAAAAAATTTATAAAAACCAACAAAAAAGTAGAAAAAAAACAACAAAATAAAATACAACATCACCAAAAGAATATTGAAAATTTTTTTTTCTTAAAACGCAATAATTCTGTAATCAAAGGATCTTAATTTCAAGAGTTCTAACTGGGATGCTATGTTTTGCACATTTGGCAACAGCCTTTAGAGGTTATAGACGTAAGTGGACAAATTATTTAATTTTTTGTTTTGTAAACCGTTGAGAGCAATCAATCAAGTGTGTGGAATTATCATTCATCGCCTCTTATTAATCAATTAAAACAGAATTATTCACTAAAAATATGTCTGCATTCCGTACTTCTTTAGCTACACAATTTTTGAAAATTTTAATACCACAAAGCCAACATAGTAGATACTTTTTTCCTCTTTCGTCTGCACCATATGGATGATAGCGCTCAGCATTGTGGAAGGTCCCAGTATCAGAAAAGTGTCGATATGTCTTACTTGTCACACATGACATCCAATATCAGAATGGTTTCCAGCTTTACCGCACACAATCATCGAGGTCTTTCCAAATTACAAAACAGTGTTGATTTTGTCGTGCGGCTAAACAACAATTGCTGACAGAAATTCGATGCTTGAAATTTTCTTTGCATTATTACGTGTAAGATTCAACATCCAACTTGATGAGCTTTATTATCATAACGCTATTTTCGGTGTTTGGTCCACCAAATCGTGTTTTAGAGCGGTGATTTCTTTCTTTCAAAACTTGGTTATACAATTTTTATTTCCTGACAACATTGCCAAGCATTGTTAATGCCATTTGTTAGCATTAAAAACATGTTTAACAACACATGTTGCTATACACTGCTTATAAACATTTGATTTATTTGTATATGAATTTTAAACGCTCCTAAAAATATACTTTAATTTCTTCTTAAATTATAAATTATTACAATTTGAAAATAATTTGGTATTTTGCTTTCATTTGCAGAGAAACGTTTCACTCCCAATACCCAAAACTCATCATCAACACCATCGCCTTCAACAACATCAACAGCAGCCAGTACACCTACTGGCGGCAGTATAACCAGCATTAAAGGCTCGCCACCGCCGAAAAAATTTAATCATCATGGCAAACGTTTGGATAATAAAACGCCAACAACTACAAACACAACAACAGCAACAGCAACATCTTTTAAAGCCCCCCTCAAAGGTAAGTGTGTTTCAAATGATATTCTAAACGATTTATGTACACCACGTCACACCATATGATAAAACAAAACTTATGATACTTTTGGGACAAAAAAAAAAGAGGCTGTTTATGTGGGGTTGTTTGTTATTACATGGGTTAAAAAGGTTGGGAAAAGGTTGACAATGAACGAATAGCTTCAAAATGATTTAATAACACTACCATCAGTTATTAAAGGCTATTTCCCCATTCCATATCAAAATCCATTTCTTTGGATATTTTTTTGTTTTTTTTTTGGTTTTTTTTTGTATCAAGTGATAGCTTAACGAAATTGTTCTTGTGTTTCTTCATTATTGTTAATAAGGTTCACAAGTAAGACAATGATGATGATGATGATGCTAATGATGATGTTTTATTTTGTCTTTCTTTTTTGGTTGATTTTTTCTTTTTCTTCCTTTTGTAATTTAAATTTGTTAATTTGTAATATAGAGCAATAAATCAAAAGCTTTTCATGGTTTTTATATCCGGTCTTCAGTTTCAATTTACTTTTTAATTTCTCAATTTTTTCGGAGTATTTTTTATACTTTTTTTCTTTGGGATTTGTTTTCTGTTTCTTTCCATTCGTTATTTTATGAAATTTTTTTCTGTTGTCTTAAGAAACAGCATTTGGAATTTTTAGTTTATTTCAAGCATTTTTCTTTCTGCCTTTTTCTGCAATTAAAACAAAATTTCATTCTAAACAAAACGAGACTAAAATGTTCAAACTTTAAAATTTCCATTGCTGATTGGTATTTAATGTTTGAAATTTTATTACTTTATGCCTACAAATTAACACATTAAATCAATTTATGCTTGTCGACTTTTATTTCTGCGCAGTCCAGCGCTGTCCGCCAGCTAAGACCGGTAGCTAAGGCCAGCTATGCATTTATCATTTAAATTGATTTGATTACTTGATGATAATTGATTGTGTATGTTTTTCAATGTCGTTTATGATGGTCTTTCTGAATTCAATATTATTTTTTTTTCATTTCGTTACTTTTTTTATGCTCAACATAATGGAATAGAAATAAAAGTTTATTAATTGTAAGAGCGGCGGATCTTTTTGAAAGTCTTAGAAGAAGAAAAACAAAATTAGATCAACAGAACAGCGATTGAATTTAAATAAGCAAAGAGGAGGGGGCTTGAATGAAATTAGAATTTTTTTGCATTAATGAAACGGGTGTTCTTAGAAGAATAAGAACTCTAACTTGGTCATGTGAGAGATGACAGATGACGCAATTATGTCTCTATTTATTACAACTTTGACTTAGGCAGTCGACAGCTTATAAAGGGTAACAACATCTAATATTTTCTACATGTGAAGATTTTGCAGCTACTGTGTCATGAGCTTAATGAACAGAATCTTGTAGAAAATTTTCTATGATTAGTTATGTTGCCCTGTTATGTGGATTTTTAAGAAACTGCCATAGAGAGTGAAAGACAGATAGAGAGAGAGGGAGAGCCTTAAACAAATATTTCACTCTATCACCATGAAAGTAAAAGTGTAAAAATATATTTTAAATTGCTTACGATTGAAAATAATAAATCAAATAAAAATTCAAAAAAAAACCGAAAAAAAACAAACATTTGATTGCGTACAAATTAATGCCAAATTGGTTAACGTGATAAGAAACAATTTAAAACGCAACTTAATCCAACTCCTCTATACGGTAGTTTTAATCAATTAAATCGGTTTTCTCGTTAATTTTCTAAAAAAAAAATACGAAATAAAATTAATTTGTAAACGAGTTGAACAGAAGAAAATCAAACAACCCAACCAACTCAGCCATCATTTATTCACACAAATCGTCAGACCATCTATCAAAACAACTGTCCATCTTCTATTCAACGAACCCAACTATCCATCCATCCATCCATCCATCCATCCATCCAGCCATCCATTCATCGATCCCTCATTTGAACAAAATTTTTGTGCGTGTCAGTCAATTAAAATGATATGCGTGTGTGTGTGTTTGTATATGTATATGCATGTATATGCGTGTTTATTCAAAACACTTGTCATATTAATTTGTTACAAAAAACACGGCATAAAACGTTTACAAAAAAATCTCATCAACCTGTCTGACATAAAAGAAGACACACAAGCAAAAAACAAAAAAATTTTATGCGAAATTTATTGGATTCACACCAAATGTTGAAAATTTTAACCAGATTGGGAACTGAACAAAACAAAACGCAAAAATAAACATAGAAAATCTGTTACAAAACGCAAATGGTTTAGAAAATATGCTTTCTACACGCGTTTTTTTTTTTGTAAACAAAACCTACAAAAGAATTGAAACAAAACCTACGACTGAAAAGAGATGACAAACTCTAGAGTTTCTTTTAGTGAAACTTGTTGAAACTCTATTCTTTAGTTTTACGGGCATTTAGTTGGGTTTTTAGGTGAAATATTTTAGTTTTTTTTTTTTGTTCGTATGTATGTATGTATACGTATGTATACAAATAATTCTAAACATTTTTATTTTCAAAAGACCTCACACACGTTAAAATAACTGAATAGAGTCACATAAATAAGCACAGTGGGGCAAAAAATCTATGGTCTGTGGTGTGTGTTGTTATTTGCAATAAGCAATCAAATATTAAAAAGAAATAAAAGAGAGAGAGAGAGAGAGAGAGAGAGAAAGAGAGAAAGAAAAATTGAGAATGCAATTAATTATGTATGGAAGACCTACGCATAGGTATAAATTGTTAAAAGTAACCACTAAATGTAACCACCTTGATAAATGCCTTCAAAAATTACTCGTTTTCTTGAGAATATCGCAGAGAAAGTTCCCAGTAAAGTGTGCTTTACGGAAATATAAATGTTGGGTACGAAGTCGCCATAGTCTAGGAGGCAGTGTATTGGCGTATTAGACGAAAAGCCAGGGTTCGAATCCCCGGTCAGACATCAAAAACGAAATGTGAAGGAAAACATTTCTTCGGCGGCTTCCTCTCAGCAGATTTCTGGCAAAAACTCTGAGAGTAAATAAAATGCCATGAAAAGTTTCACAAAAATCTGTCGTTCGGAGTCGAATTTAAACTGTAGGTCCCGCCACTCATGTATAAAATTAACACACACAACATAAGTGGTCTGAGAAGTTAGGCCATAATCCTGACTGAAGGGTTGTAATGGCCAATTATATATGTATGTGTCGCTGTAGTCTAGCAGATAGTGTATTGGCTTATTAGACATGAGGTCGGCATTTGGTATTGAATCTGTCAATTGCATTTGATTCTAAAATTACAAAAGACGTACATGGTTTCAATCTAATATTAATAAATTTGATCAAAAACAATCTGCACTGATATAAGCTGTAGGTTATTTAAGCGTGGTTTGATTTGAATTCAAATTCGCCATAATAATTCTTGTCAATTTATTGCAATCGATGTATATTCAGACAATGCCACCTCATTTTACTTTTTCGAGAGCAATAACATCATATTCGCCATATTTGGTTTGACATTTTCTTCTACATTTTCAAGCTTTCATTCCACTGTACATGCCATCCATCACCTTTTTCCCATCACCTTTATATATAAATTACTTCTAATCACACACATGTGTACATGAGTACAGCACTTTGCTCTTTATTCAAACCTCTACCGTATAATTTGTTGTTGTTGTTGTTGTCACAGAGAAATAGAAAAAAACTTTGGAAAAAAAAGTGTCATTAAAGTTAATTATTTACGATACAAGTCGCATTTAAGTTGTTGGCTTTAGATTTTTGAAACACTGGGTTTTCATCATACATGCCATGGCAACTGTGAAACAAAACACAATTTCAACTCCTATTTCGTTTTATTTTAAAAAGGGGGGGGGGTCTTGTTTATAAGTGTGTGTAGTTGTTAGTAGCGGCATGAAAAACGTTATGAAGTTTAAAATTCTGTTTCCCTATTTTTCTTTTTTTTTTTTTTTTGTCTTTGTTGCACCATTAAGAACGCGTTAAAGCATATGATGACTGTGGATACGTTTAAATAATTGCATATGCTTGTACACGTTATACGTTTCTTGTTGTTCAAATCATATTGAAACGGAATTGTTTTAAATACGTTTTAAGTACTGTTTAGAATTCAAGGAAAAAAACAAAAACAAAACAAAACTAAACTGTGTGAGTATGGTTGACTATAATGTGTCATGTCATGTGGACAAATTATAGCATTTTTCATTATTCTTTTTAATAAAATTATAACAAAACCAATTTAATTGGCATTTAAAACTAGAATTTTATGATTAAAGTATTTTTTTTATTATGTTTCGACACTAGCACAGTGGCATGAGTGGCGGCACTACAGTTTAATGTCTACTGCGAATGACAAATTTGAGGAACTTTTCATGGCAATTTTATTTAACTCTCAGGGTTTTTGTCAAAAGATTGGCGAGAGAAAGTTGCCGAAAGAAATATTTTTTCATATTTCGTTTTGGTCGAGATGACTAAACCGGGGATTGATCTTCAAACTCTCGTCTAAGAAGCTAACACACTACTAGGCTGGAAACTTCACTAATAATATAAAATCCATCCACTTCTGTTACGGATAGTGATTGGTATGTCGAACTTTCTGATTTTCTGGGACCTAAACTGTAGACAATCCCCGGTCAGACATCAAAAACGAAATGTGAAGGAAAACATTTCTTCGGCTACTTCCTCTCAGCAGATTTCTGGCAAAAACTCAGAGTAAATAAAATTGCCATGAAAAGTTTCTCAAAAACCTGTCGTTCGGAGTCGACTTTAAACTGTATGTCCCGCCACTCATGTATAAAATTAACACACACAACATAGGTGGCGTGAGAAGCGAGGCCGTGAAGGGTTGTAATGGCCAATTATGTATGTATATATGTATGTAAACTGTAGACAATTAGATCTTATAAAAGAGTCAGTATGCCACACCGCCGATAGGAGAATCTTGCACAGAAATCCTTAAGACATCGTCAAACCACAGACATAGATAGCGACTTCCCTGATGCTCTGAGAGCTTACTTTGGATATTATGATTGATGTCTATAATATGCCATGCTATACTTAATACCTTACACTGCGATATATAGGGTATTCGATCTGTTTAATAAAATATTTACAAAAAAAAAAGAAAAGAGAAAAAAATATTAATTCCAGTAAATAAATTCCCATATACATATAATACGAGCGAGTGTAATAAATTAAAAATATGAATTCAAGTGTAAAATTCATACGTACATATATTCATAATTGTATTAAATTATGAACGAACGAATGAACGAACGAATCGACTTATTAAATCGACTGTACTGAGTTGGGTGTGCAAATCCAATCGAATGCATTAAATTGAATTCGAACGTGTGGAGTACGAAATTTCATTCCATGTACGATGATAATTAAAACGAAGCGAACTAGTTAAACAAAATTGCTCCCAACGCCAGAAGAAATATTCAAAAACTAATTATTAAATTTGATAATAAAAATAAAAATAATTAAAAAAAAAACAAATGAAGCAAGCATAAATATAAACAAATTCGGAAACAGCACATACAAATTCGAATACAATACAAATAAAGTAGGAAATATGCTCGGAAATTTCCTTAAAAAAATTAAAATATTTTGAACGCTTTTGAAGTGAATGTCTGCTGCAAGATTATGACATTTTTGTTAATATTTACAAGGTTTTTTTCTCTGTTTTTTTTTGGCTTCTTTTTTTTAATCACTTTGATTAAGTTAGCTGGTGGTGATGATGACAATCTTATGAATTCGTTTCCCAGCTGAGTTTTGTTTTATTGTTTCTGTTTAATTTTATGTGTGAAATTAAATTATGAAATGCTATTTTAAATGCTTAAATATGCTTAAAATGCTACTTGCTTAAATACATTTTGAATTTTATTTGTTGTAATTTTAATTTTCGTATTGCATTTGCCATGCAATAAAGGCTGGCTGGCTGTGGTTGGTTGGTTGGTGGCTTTCGCATGAAAAGGAAAACAAAAAAATCCATAAATTTAAAAGCTTTTTAAAATTTTTTTTTAATAATTTGAAACACAAATTTATGGCATAAATTTAATTGAACGATAAAGCAAAACTATACGGGGAATAAAAAAAAAAGCTAAAGAAAAACAAGTTAATTTAATGATTTAAAAACGAATTCACAAAATGAAAAAAAAGAAGAAAGATTGTTTGTTTGTTTTATAAAAAAATTATTATTGTTTTCAAATTTAAATTCAAAACGGAAATGGATAGAGAGCCACAGATTTTATAACCCAGTTTAGATAGCAAATGTTTTAACCACGCTTTTTTTTCCTCTTTTTTTGAATAAAATTTTATATCGTATTTCGTATTTTAATTTTTATTTTATTTAACATTTCAAATCCAAACAATATTTTCTCACGCCTTCCAAAAGAAATGTCATTCAATGGCAAACTGAATGTTTTTTTTTTCAAACATTTTTAGGTTCTTCCTTTCATTTTTTTTTTTTTTTGTTTCAATTGATATTTTATTTATTCTATGGAAAGAGTGACCAGTTTTTTGTTTTTTTTTTGTTTTTATTGTTTAGTTATTTACAATACTTTTTTTGTTTTTTGTTATTGTTTTTTGTTATTATTTATTTATTTTCTGTAGTCATGTGTATATTAAAATATTTATTTTCATTTCATTCATTGGCCACGCATGATGAAGAATCGTTGTATTGTATAATTTCCAAAAACAACAATAACAACAACAATAAAAAAAATACAAATTTTGTAAACGAAAGAAAAGTAAAAGTTTTACTTGGAAAAAAAGGTGCGTGTTCGTTCATTCGATTATTTCAGGGAACTCTATGAAAGGATTGCGCGTTTTTGTTTTTGCATTTGACCACATAAACCCTAAACGTACTACAAAAAAGAAATCACTAAAAGCCGCCTATACAATACCCTAATATAACAATTACACAAACATAATTAAAGCCTACAACAATTGATGTGAAAGATGGCAAAGTTGTGATAAAAATATAAACGAAGAAATGCGTTGAGAGTGACAAGTAGTGTCTTTACTTTTGCAAACTTTTGTATCTCCTTTCTTTTATGCTTTGCTTTGGTTTCGGACATTAGAAAAGGTTAACAAGGTGGCTGAGATGTAAACATATATACTTCAGTCCTTTAGATTACGACCTATCCTGTTAATTTTAACATGAGTGGCGGGACCTACGGTTTAAAGTCGACTCTGAACGACAGATTTTTGAGAAAATTTTCACGGTAATTTTATTTACTCTCAGAGATTCTGCTAGAAATCTGCTGAGAGGAAGTTGCCGAATAAATATTTCTTCAATTTTGTTTTGATGTCCGACCTGGGTGGGGTTTGAGCCGTGGCCTTACGTTTACTATTACTACACTACGGCACTCACTGTCGAAAATTCTTCATGTGTTATTACTGGCAATTTGAATCAATTTGATGTAGTTTTTGCTATTTCCGAATTAATAGGTTTCATAACCACGTACATATAATTCCATGTCTTTAATTGTCGGTTAAGAACTTCCTTAGAACTTGGTGAGAGCTTCTCTAGTGATGGTCTATTAGTCTACCATTACGTGCATACCTTTAATTAAACGGTTTGATCAGTTGTTCACGCGCTAGGCACTCAGAAGCGAGCTTTAACAATGTTTTTCGTGAACCATCTCGTTTGACTTAAAAAATTTATTGCAGTTCGTTGTAGACATTGGCATATCATATAACATTAATCCTTTACATGTAATCGAACAGATTTGTTGTACTTTATAAACAAAAATTTTATGAAAATCTTTGAAACTTTCTGTAGAAATTGAAATTGTTTAAAAAAATTTTCAGACTCTGATTATATGAGGGTTAAGGAAAACAGTTTTTAATTTTTTTTCTGCAAAACTCAACCAAAATAGATTTCAAATTGAAATTAGAAATAAAAGTTGAAAGAATAATTCGAAAATGGTCAACGAAAGCCATTTAAAGAAGTTATAATTGATGACCATAAAAAATTGTTAAAAAAAAATCAAAATATTTTCGTTAAAGTCTTTTAATATCCAGTCATTCATTCTTTTCAAAGTGGAAGATAATGATAATAAAATAACACTTTAAAACTTCAACTATTTGTTGCCAATTTATTATGTGAAGATTATTATGATTTTATACTAAGATTGATGGAAATAATCAAACAAAATTATGATTTTCTAACTTTAGTACAAAAAAATATTGGCCTATGATGACAGTTCTATTGAACATCGTTAAAAGATAAGTTCTCAAACCCCGATAGCTATTGCCTAAATAGATTTGTTTATTTTTTTTTTAACAAACAAATTTAATTTCTAGCAAAATCTAATAAAAAAAAAAAAAATTTTGCCAATTAAAATGAAACATAAAAAAAAATTAGGGGAAAAATAAAAAATTAGAATAATTACACTTAAAATGTATGCGAAATGTTGCTCTACATTTATGTTAAAAACTTTGTTCCACATTGTGTTTTATTTTTTTGATTCCGTTTAACAATGACATTAAAAAAATATGAAAATGTAAAGTATACAATAGAAAATAAGTATGTACACATACATATGTATATTAAATATGAAACAGTATGTGTTTTTTAAAATTTCACAAATTTGCTTTGTAAAGAGCATGATTTTCCCATATTACTTATGGTTTCTTATGGATTTTCGATCACACTTCAATCAAATAAAGAATCTATTGTTTGAAGTCAACTTTGAACTGTAGGTCTCGCCACTTATAAATAAATTAACACTCACAACATATCAACATAGTTAGAATCGTATTCACGACCAATGACCAATAGGCGAGTAAGTAAGCAAAACATTATATCGTACCGTATAGAACATTATCGAAAGCCTTCTCTCTTTCTTTCTATATGCCAGTAAATTAGGCCCCACTTTTATCTCTTGATTGTTAAAGTATTCTTTTCATGAATATAAGAAAAAAGAAAAGCGTTCATATGTAACAGTTTTAAACCGTTGAACTTGCATCAATTGACATTCGGCCAGCTTGGTAAATTAATAGGAGCTACAAAATGTTTTCTTAGTTCAGTGTGCACGGTCATTTTGGACGTATAATTTAATATATCATATGTTCATATATGCTTGTAACATATACAGTTCTTGTTCTAAATTAAATATGGCTGATCTAATCAGATTTCGTAATTAAATCCAAAACAATTAATTTGTTTTTGTTTTTTTTTCCTTATTTTTCAAATCGTATTACAAAATCTGCTCTTTTTGGCACAAAATTTATTCCAATTTGCTATTGGGAGCCGAAATGTAATTTAAGATTTTAATTAAGTGTTGCTTGTTTGTATTATTTTTTTTATTGTTGTTATTGTTGTTGTTGTATTTTTTCGGTTTATTAATTTAAATACAGATGGTTTAAATAATAAACTGCGGTCAGAAGTAACGGTTTGGCAAAAAAAAAAACTTACAAAAAAAAAAACATACAAAAAACAGAGAAAAAAAAAGAAATCTTTTATTTTTCCAATTCAATACATTGTTGTAATTAAATAATAATTGAATTTTATTGTTGTTGTTTGTGTTTTCAGTGTGTAAAATATTAAATTACCATAATTTATTTAACGCTCATAAATAGTTAATATGCTCTAACAACAACAAAGCTGGGAACTATTCATTTCCATTGAATTGCAAACAAAATTTTTTAACAAAACCCCCCCTGTGTTGTATTATTTCTCATGGCTCAGTCTCATTTATTTATTAGGAAATGAGGTAATCATTGTATTGAATTATAAGAGATTATAGAGGTTCCACTGTGTTCCTATTTTTGCTTAGTTTTTTGGATTTGAATTTCACCCTTTCTAATTGTATGAATGATGGTTTAGGGCTTCATCTTGATTTGATTCATTGTCAAGCCTTATGGCCTGTTGGCTATTGAGTAATCGAAACAAAAACCAACAGCCATCCGCCAAGTGACAGGTAAAATGCTTGTTTTTTGCTTTTATTCGTAAGTGACTTCCGGCCGTTAATAATAATAAACAAAGAAAGAAAGAGAGAAAAAAAAAAGAAAGCAAGAATGTGTACCTAAACAAAAATTAAAATTTTTTAAAAATTTTTTTGCCTAAAACTATTACCAAAAAAAAAAAACAAAAAAAAACGAAATCCATTTTCGAGTTTGTTTTTTTCTTTTTTGCCAATTTAATCATATTTTTTGTCTTTTACCGGGTTACATTGTAATGTGGAGTTACCAAAAAACAAAACAAAAACAAAAATAAAAACCAAAAAAAAAACAACAATTATAAATAGGCAGTTAGGTGGACAGACAGATCGACTGTCATATGCCACATTTGGTTGTTTGATTTGTTGAACAAAAAAATTCATATTTTTGTTGTTATTTTCTATTTTTTTTAAGATGGTTGTTGTTATTGTTTTTTTTTTCGTTTTTGTACCTTTTATTTTGCGGTTTTAATTTTTCGTTTTTTTCTTTCTTTAAAACAAAAAGGGGGCTGCTATTACGAGAGCATTAGCAAATACAAAAAATAAACATTTTAACAAAATTTACAATAGCAACAAAAGACAACAATAACAATAACAAAAAACAACTTCATAACGTTTGAATTGTTAATAACAAAAAAACAAAACCAAAAACAAAAAACACAAGAAACTGAAACAATAGCAAAAACCATGCGAAAAATAATGGCAATATCATGTGTAAGTGTGTATGCGTGTATGTGTGTGTGTTTTTTTTTTTTACTATGAACGATTTTCGATCAGTCAGTAACTTATTGTATGAACTAAGTGACTAGACGAATGAACGGGCGAGTGAGTGAGTGAGTGACTGAGTGACGAACTACCTGCTGCTTTTATTTGACGTCTATTATGTGCAGCAGTGTTTCACAAATTGTCAGCATAATTTCTTTCGTATGAAGTTGCAATAGCTTATTAGCAAAGTTAAGTTGCCTCCGCAATGATCCTAATGGCTTTTTATTCAAATTTATGGCTTCTATGACGATATAAATAGTATTTGCTCCCCAGAAAAAAAAAACAATTTAAGAACCTCTGTCATATTATGTTGTTTTAGCCATATTCGTTAGTTTTTTTTTTGCTGTTGATGGCTTTTACTTTACACGGTTTTGCTTCGGCAACAGTAGTGTGTGGCTGTATCTGTATCTGTCTCTATATGTAGTTTAGTATGTGGTGTTAGTGCAAGTCTAAAATAGCGGTAAACACGATTTATTTACGATTATTACATACAATTTTTCGTTGTATATTTTTTTTCTTTCTTCTCTACTCTACTCTCCACTCTGTTCGTATTTCTTTATTGTTTTGGGGTTGTGAAGAAGCTTAACAAAACCGAACTTAAAATAGTCCATTATAGACCGCACATTCATAAAGACATAGAAAACGGCTTAGAAACGCGAAAACAATTCCCTCGAAATGAATTTTCAGTTGAACTTGAAACGAATGGCAGTATAAAAAGAAAACTAGAAAAAAATTAATTTCAAAATTGTGAATAAATTTATAGAAAAAAAATATTAAAAATTAAAAAAATAAAGATTGAAATGAAATGAAATGAAATGAAAACATGATGAAAACAAATTGCAAAATATTTGAAAACAAAATTTAAAATTTGGCAAAAATGAAATGAAATGAAGTGAAGTGAAGTGCGTTGTTGTGTACTGCAAAAAAGATTACAATTGTGACGACGGTTTAAAAGCCATTGGTAAAGTTAAAAAGAACACAAGAAAGGAAATCAAGAAAAATGGCAGAAAAGCATAGGAAATAAAAGAGAAAAAGTCTAAAGGACTAAGAGAAAGAGTATACGACTTGTATACTCTCTTAAATACACTTGTTCAAGAGGAAGAGACATTTTCAACCCCCGTGGTGAATCACTGCTACTGCAATAAGAGTGTTAAGAGTATCGAAAAGGACATTTTTTTATATCGTTTTTACTCTCTTCCGTTTTTTCTTATTGACGATTTTATTTGTATTTTACGCTTTACAATTATGGGCCTGAATGATTTCGTTTCATTATTCTATGGTTCAGCACAGAACCTTAACGCGTCGTCCTCTACGTCTACGTCGTCATTGTTTTTGTCCACCTCTACTAATACGTCCGCCACTTCAACAGATGTTATTGGCAAAACCGCATTAACAGCAACATTCAGTCAAACGGCCAGTGCAACATTGGAAATGTTAAAGAATCATAAGAATTCGAAATTGCCAAAATTTCATTTGAATGATTTTCCCTCGAATGATGTAAAATTTTCACGAAATATGACTTTGACATCGTTGAAAACACCACGACAAAAGGGAATCATTTTAAGTGCAAATAGTGGTAGTGGTAGTGGCAACGGTGGTGAAAATATTGATAGTATTAGTGTTAGTGGTAAAAGTGGTAGAAAAAATAAAAATGCTACGTTGAATAGCTCAAGTGCATCTCTACACAAACTCCATTCATCATCATCAGCATCTTTGCAAGCGGTTGCAGAACAACAAACGACAACGAATGCAAAAGGCACGGCTGCACTTGATGCAACTTCAGTCTCAACAACAACTGGTACTGGTTCAACGTTGACATCGTCCTCAACAACAGGAAAAACAAAAACTTCCGCTGGCAACGTTCAATCTAACGCTAACGAAATGGATATTTTAAAAGTTCCTGGACTGCGTAAAAAATCTTCATTTCTATGGAACTCCTTTCGTATGCCACGAAAACAAAAAAGTGGTGGAGGAGGAGGCAGTGGAGGAGGTGAGTCACGTGCATAAGAGCACAAAGAATCAATTTATTTTTTTCTTTTGTTTCTTCAAATGCTGTTGTGTATTTAATTTTTTGATTTTTTTCCCAAGATTTTGGAGAAAAATCAATTTTCTCGCTCTTCTGCTACAAATTAGAAAAAAAGTGAAATTTTTTTTGTTTTCTATTTTTCAAATTCAAAACATCATTAATAATGCGCTTGGGAAAAACAATATTCTTAAGCTTAAGCAATTATATCATTATGGTCGTTTTGTTAATAATTAATTGCTTTCGGTTGGGGCCTTCTTTCCCTTTAATGGTTTCTACGTTTTTTTCTTTTTTGCGTTTATGTTTTGCTCCCAAATTAAGGTGACCCATTTACATTCAATTTCATTTACAATCAGTCTTCTTCTAAACGTTTATTGTTTTAGTGTTTACATTGTAACGAATAACGAGTAATTCGATAACAATTTACAATTGAATTGTTTTTGTTTTTCGTTTTACATTGAGGTATGAGAGTGAAGGTATTTTGAGGAAGGAATATTCCATTGAAAAGAAGAGAACTTTTCATACAAAATTACGTTGGGGATTAAATGCTTGCTGTTTTGTCCAATAATGTGTTGCGATTTCGAAATTCATTTTCATGGAACCGCTATTCGCTTTGCAATAAAACCGAGGGAATTTATTTTTACAAGATTCTATTGAAGCTTAATTTTCATCTTCAATATTACTCGTTAGGGACAGATACAGATTAAATTCTGATTGGGGAATAAATCCAATTGCGTACTGTAAGGAGAATGCATAAGAACTTCTCATTCTATTCACATAAAATTGTCCTTCTATTGCTTAAAAACAGCTTGTGAGCTATAATATGCGGTTCGATCTGAAATCCCTCTGTTAATCCATCAGAAATTTTAATTTCGAATTATAGGACTGAACAAATAATGTAAACATATTCAAAACGAATGCTTTTTCTCTCGTCTCTAGTTTTCCTAACTCAAGCACAATACCTTGTACACTTTAGGGGCTATAATCGAATTGCTGGTTTTATAAAAAGAAATACAATTCCCCTGCAAAGCGGCCGATTTGCTACCTCAGATAGTGAAACTCTTAACAGTAAAGGTTTGAAGGGCATACCCGTAGTAGATGATTTCTTATCAGTCAACTAAAATACCTTTATTACAACTTGTATATTAGGACGCCTACTAGAAAAATTTTAAAATTTAAGACGAAATATTTGACATACTTTGCTGGCCCTTAAGTCAGTATTACAGCCTAGCTTCTCAATGCACCTGTGTTGTGTCTGTGAATTTTTAAACGAAAAAGGCGGGATGTACTGATTGAACTCGAAGCGCTATTTTTGTAAGCTTGTACACATGAAATGTTTCCCTCAAATTAGTGGTTCTTTAAGCCTTTCTTTCTTCATTATTTAATAATACGTTACGTATGCGAACATCATTATTTGATACATTTTAGTTACAAGCCGCTTTTTGAATACTTTCGCCAATAATAGAGCAGCCTTTATAATTTCTTTTTTTGATCTCTTAATCTCAATTTGTTTTTGTTATTTAATAAGTAAATGCTGACTTTCGCCTTTGACCCAATTTCTGTTCTCTAATCAAAAGTTCATACATTTTTTAAGGGTTCCATATGGTTTTATTTGCTGAACTTGAATTCGGTTGAATAATATACAATATTCGGTGGGTTACTTGCCATACTATTCACACAATATATTTTCATACTATGCTGGACAATTCTTTTGTTTTCTTTCTTTCTTTTTTTTTTTTTTGCTTGTGCGGTAACACCTTTTGTATGTTTTTCCTTCTTTTTTCAAAATTTAAAAGATTTATTGTGGTATGAGAAATAATTCTTCTACTCCGCATGTATAGAATTTCTAAACGAAATTAAAAAAAAAAAACGGCGAATGAGAAAATATTGGCCAAACTAATTAAAATCAGTTAACCGAACAATAATGACGTTGTTTTTTTTTTAATTTACTTTTTTTTATCTCTTTGTTTAAAAATTAATTTTTTTTTTCTCATGCCAAAATCCGTTTTTAATGAATTTTTCAATTAAAAGAACGCTCTTTTAACTTTTTTTGTTTGTTTTTTAATGCGTGTAATAAAGTTTTAAGCTGTTTGCCAAATAGGTTCAGAACTTTGTGGTTTTGAATTTATTTTTTTAATATTTTACAACCTTTTTCTTTTGCTTTATTTTTCATCTTTTCTAGTCTTGGCTTGTCTTTCAAATGGTAATCTTTAAGAATAAAAGAAAGAATAAGATTTTTTTCTTTGTTTTTTTTTGTAAAAGAAAAGAAAAAAATAACGATTCTTTTGTAATCTTTCCCTCTTTTTTTATTTAAATTTCTGTTTTTAATTAAATTTCTTTTCATACGCAAATATTTCTCAATTCTGTATTCTGAATTCTTAAGAATCATTTTCTTAAGATTCTCCATTATTTTTTTTTAAGCTCTAAAGAGCAGAGCGAGTTATGATTGTTAAGTTTTTAATTGATGACAATCATTTCTAGTCTATTTTGTTTGGTTTTTGTTGCCTAAGATTTCAAAAATTTATTGTCATCGTCATTTTAGATTGCCATACAGATTTCCAAGTTAAGGAAATTTATGAAATCATTTATTAAATTTAGAAAGTTTTCTTTATTTTTTTAGTTTTTTTTATTGTACAATCAAGAACTCAACAGTTTTAGTTGTTAACGATGTACAACAAGGTTGAGGGCAAGCATGTATGGCATGGGGTTGTTGCAGGGTTTTCATATTTTTTGAAAAAATGACGTGTTCTCCGCTACATACAATACACATTGATTTTCTCATCCTAAAACCACTTTGTTGTTTAGTTTAGTTGGAATTATAAAAAAATAAAAATAAAGAACTTTGTAAACAAGTATTATTATTATTGCATGGATATTATCATTATTATATTTGCTATGTGCCATGTTAAAGGCACATACGAAGCTTAGACATTATATTCATAGTCGTTATAGTCGACTTTAAGAAGCATCTGCAAAGTCATACGAAATGAATTTCATGAAATTAATTTAATTTAATTTTAATTTAATACCAAAGCCTTAAATGAATAAAACTAAGGTGAGATAATATGTTCGTAACTTCTTTTAATGAAACATAAATTTTTCCATAAAAAAGTCATATTATTTGTCAACAAAGTGTCATCTTGTTCTGTAATCACATCAAAAAAATAAAATTGGTCAGGATTCAGATTAGCCGTATACATTCGAGAACAAATCTGGCAAATATAGTTTATGAGGGAGCACTTTTTCCCATTCTTGCACAAACTATTTCACTATTTCGCGTTAAAAAATGTACTGAAAGGGGCGGTTTTTTTCATATTCTGATAGGAGTCAACTGACAGATGTCAACTGCGAGGAGCAGTGTTGATTTTTATTATTATTCGCATAGTTTCTTTGAGGAGCATATGGTATTCGTACAGCTCCTCCATATGTTTGTTTGATTGCCGTTCTTTTTGCTTTGTTTCAGTTTCATTATTCAAATCTTTATAAATTTCTATAGAAAGTAGTTTTATTTTTTTAAACGTTTTTTCTCTATAATCTTTAAATTTTTCTGTAATTATTTGTAAAAGTTTTTTTTTGATACTTTAAGGATTTTGTTTTAATGCATACACCCTTATTACCCACTGTAGGGTAACTATAAGCCTATTATACTAAATTAAACATGAAATTTATGATACCAAACAATGCGTTCTGTTTTCTTTATGTGTTGTTGTTGTTGTTATTGTTGTTGCTGTTGCTTTTATTGGTAACTATTTGTGTAACTATTTTTGAAAAGAAACAAAAAAAAAAATAAAAAAAGAAAAAAGAAAATAATAAGAAATGACAACTAAATTTTGCCTTCTTAAAAAGATAAGAGTAAGCAAACGACGAAATATTTAATTGCGCATGACAGAATTAACGAAGTGAATGAAGAAATTCAACCAAAATTGTAACGATTTTACCGGTTGGTGAAAGAGAAAAAGATAGACAAATTATAAAATTCACCACACTTTCTATGAACAAAAAAAAAAACAATCTTTTTTTTTTTTTTTTTTTTTTTCTATTTGTTGTCAAATACAACAAATTTAATAATAATTTTAAAAATATAAACGAAATCAAGATTTTGTGTTTTATTTATTAATTTTTTTTCATCAATTTAATTGAATTCTTAATTGCTTTGATATTAATGCCTTTCAATTTCGATTACTTTTGTCATATTGATGACTCATTTTATTGTTGTTTTTTTAAATTGCGTATATGTATTGTTATCCTTTTGAAAAAAAAAAAAACCAGAATGAGTACCATGGTGGTAGGTTTTAAATTTTGATTGTCTCCCTATTTTTACGCTCACTGCGTTTCTCCCCAAAATCATAATAAGATTACATAATATACCGAAACACATAACAACACTAACAACAACACCATGAATTCGTAAATCCTTTGTGGTTAAATATAGAAAACAAAAGCCGAAGTAGAAAAATGTTTAAAAAAGAGAAGAGAATAAAAATTGAACAAAAAGGATACTAATGACACAGTGACACTGTTTGAGAGCGGCTGTCATGGCAATACGAAAAAACCTTCATTTTCTATGAAAGAAAATAAACAAACTTTAGCAATGCCTTTCAAACTTTTCCAAATCCCCCCTCCCCCCATACTATTGTTATCATAGCCGTTATCATATTGAGGTACACAAAAAATTTTCTTTAAAATTTATTTAAAAAATTTTTAAAATATGGCAACGATCAAGGGGATGTCAAAGGATAGAAGTGCATATCAATGCCATTTTATTGTCAAATTGTTTAGATCGTGAGATAGAATTTCATTAATAGTTGATGAGAAGTTTTCTACACTCTCCCCTAAGCCAACAAAGTACGTTTGAGGAAATTTATTATTTGAAAAGCAAATGAGGAAGAATCACCTTGTACATGGCTTGCAGTTTGGATAGTATTAGATCTGAGTACGTTGTACAGCCCCTGGTTCAGACTTCTGCAACGAAATCGAAATATAAAAAATCTCTCCACAAAAACTCTGAAATTAAAATAAAATGTCGAGAAAATCTTAAAAATCTGTCGTTCGGACAGATTAGTACAGAAAAAGGGTGGCTTAAGCATCTAGCTTCTTGTAACCCGGACTAAAGGGTTGCAATAACTGGACTCAAGTATCGAAACTCTTGGCCTGCCTGTCTGAATACTTGCTTATTTATCTGTGGACGTTTATTATTTTTAAAAGAAAGAACCGAGTTACTCACATTGGACCCCTTGTATTCCTAATAAACAGAAACAAAGGATTTTGTATCCATAAAAGTATGTTCTATGACCCATTGTGCAGAGTTTGTATCAGACCAATTAATTCTCTTTATAAGAACTTGCCATTATGCTGTTTATTGCATGGATTTTTTGGCAAAAGAATGATTTTAAAAGCTTTTTAACGTTTTAAATTCAGTCGTCCGTATAGTATTGAATGAATTCAATTGCGTTGACGACTTTCAAGGACAATAAAATTTCATTTGAGATTTTCCAGAAGTGGGAGCATTTGTTGACTCTTTTTTCCAAAAGCAATCAAAATTTTCTTGGTTTTTGTTTTTGTTTCCTTTGTAAATTTATCAACCCCTTGCTTGTGTTCTATTGGCGATGCAAAGAAATAAATTGCAAAAATTATTATAGAATTTCCTTTTAATGGTAATTTTTATAATGTCTGGGCTTTGTCTGTATATGTTGTTGTAAAATATTTATGGCCGGATTTGTATAGTTTCAAGTGTAAGTTGAAATAGAAGATTTCAAGTGGAAATTAAAATGTCCATTAAAATTTTATTTGTTTTTTTTCTTCTTTCAATTTCCATAAAATCCATAAATTAATGCCATGAACAAATGAGAAATAAAATCTATTAAAAAAATAGAAAAAAAAATTTTAAAGTCTAGAGTTAAAAGCATTTTCATTTCACAAAACAAGCGCAAAAAATTTAATTTTTCTTTTTGCTGGAATTAAAATAAAGAAAATTCGTTAAACTTTCATTTCAACATTTTACAGTTACGCACAATACGAGTGAGTATATACGAAACAATTTATACGAAAAAAAAACGATTGAAAAGAAAGCAAATTAAATTATAATAATAAAAAACAACAACAACAACAACAACAACAAAATTATTAAATTTTTAAAAGAAAACATGAATGAATGAATGGAAATGCGATAATGATGATGATCAAAACCGCCTAAATAATCGTAAATACAATATGAAATTGAATTGAAATGAGCACTCTTATGGAAAGATAAAGTGTGGGTGTTAAACTGTTTAAATATCTAAATGATAGAAAAAAAATTTGAAAATTTCTTTTCCATAACGTAGGCTGTTTCTCTTCTCAAATTATTTTGAAAATCTTAATCATTTCAAATATTTTTATCTTTTCAAATGAATTCAATTTCAAATTCGTTTAAATAAGGTGTTAATAGCGGCTTTCATATCTCTTGACATTCAAAATATTTTTTTTTTTTTTGTTTGTTTGTTTTCATTTAATTTGTGGCATGTGTATAGCTTTGTGCCAGCTGGAGCTTCGCCTTTAAGTGTGCTGTTACCATATGGTTTTATAACCTGTTGCCTGCCTGTTTATGTGCATCATTATGATTTAAACAAATTGCTACGGTTGATGGTGTTGCTTGCTTACAGCAGTTGCAATGGTAGTTTCCTTAAGTGGCTTTAATTTTTTGAGCCAGGATTAGAGAAATAGTTTAGCCATCACCATTATTGCGAGTGCAATTGATTTCTATACAAATATGCTGTGTTGTTAATACAACATTTTTTCGTTTTTAAAATGGTTATTTAAACGCAAATTCATGAAAAAAATTGAATTTTTAACCTGTTGCTTTCAACACCCAGTTTGTAAGTGGCAACTAACATAACATAACATAGACACACTCACACATATGGTTAAAATTAGTCTCACTTTAAAGTGTTTAATGGCAATAAATTTTTTCAATGTTTTCTTTTGAAGTGACCATGAATTTTCTTTTAAGGGTTTTTTCTTAATGTTGAGTATTGCTAATACGATTCGCTTCTTCGAACAAGTGGACATGGAGAGTTTGAAAGACATACCACCTTTACTTAATATCAGTAAAATTGTTGATAAAAATGTGCGATTTATGTTGTCACCCCTGCTAACTTCACTGAAAATCTGAGAAGTTCAGAAGAAGATCAGGGTTTAGATGTTTGGTTTGCAAATGAAAATAATGGTTCTGACAACGACGATCGATATCTGTGGGTCAGGTTCTAATTTGGAAGTTGTTTACCAATAAAAGTAAACGGAATCGTTTTGGCATTTTTGATAATTTTTCTTTCAAAGCTTCCATCCAAGCGGTTGTTCCATCAGCTCTTAATGTGGGTCGTAAAATACAGAACATTACCTTGGCACCACACATTCCATTCATCGTTAGTGTTCTCCTTCTTGAAGTCTCCGTCATCTAGTAGGTAGTGTGTTGGCTTATTAGGTGTGAAGCCGCGGTTCAAACCACAGCCTAAGACTGAATCCATATCTGATTTTCTGTAATTATTCGAAAAAAAAAAAACGGATTTCGATGTTTCAGGATCTTAGTTTATGTGCCTTTTGAAAGTATTGTCATCGTTATTTAATGAACTGCCAAAAATTCTGCAATCACCTCATGAAGGCAATTGTGTAGCAGACAATTATGAAATTAAGCTTGACACACTGTGCATTCTTTCCTAACTTGATTTTCCTGAACAAAAAAAGAAGAAAAAATTAATTTAGTAGAGATAATTTAGGTTAATGTTCATAAAAATAAATAAAATATTAAAGAAAACAATAGAATAATCTACTTTACACACACATACACGCGCATACACATACACAAATAAATATTTAAAGATGTTGTGCATGAAATGAATGAAAAATTGAATCTTGCAACCAAGTCATCCATCCATTTCTATACTGTACCTTGGAATGCATTTCCATGTATTCATTTGCTTTTGATGATGCTTGTGTGCATCAGGTATATTAAACATTAATCAGCCTAAAGCGAATAAAAAATAAAAACAAAAAAAACAAAAAAAAAAAACTATAAAAAATAGTAGTAACAGTATGGATGGAGTATGAAGTGAAGGCATTAACTCGTATATATTCTTTGGTGTTGCAAATTTATGGCGCCGTGTATTGTGGCTTCTTTTTAAGTTTCTTTTTGTGCTCGTGATGCACTACTAATACAGACTATATAGAGGCAATCAGCCAACCAGAACCGTTTCTTTAAGCGAGAAATATAAATGGTTTTTTTTTCTTCCATTAAAAACCGTTAAAAAAATATTTGTGCTGTGCTGTGCTGAATATTTTCTCTTCTCTTCATTATATTCAGATGTGGGAGTGTGTGCCTATGTTAGTTCTTATTGTCTGGAAGAATAACATGCACTTGCTATCATTCGATTGGATTGGGATCTTATCACTCTTAGATAGTGGAAATATTTAGACACTCACTTAACTGCAAAAACATGCAAAGTTTAATTAAATTTTTGTTTATTCTTTGGCATAAAAGAAAACTTTAATCAGCACATGAATTTTCACATGAAATTTTTATTAGAAAAAGTGTGGCAATATGGGCTAAAAATAGAATTTTTATTTGCAAATATAACACCCGTCTTTAATCTCATAAAACCAGACTGTGAATATTCTATGTTCGTATCCAGAATAATGGAATCAAAGGAATTTATTATTTTCAATGAAATGTAGCGAAATCGCTTCACATGATTAAAGCAACCTAATAGTATGTGAATATGATTTTTTTTTTGCCTTTGGAAATGGTGTAATACATATTAGTATCAAAATTGCTTCTTCCACTTGCTGTTTTACTTTATATTTGAAACATAAGATTTTTAAATTGTTGATGGTGCTATAAGATTTCATAATTAAAGTGCAACAACAACAACACATCAGCAAAAAAAAAAAAGATAATGATAATGGAGGCCTATTGTTGCAATAGCAACACCATCAACATGTTGCCGCAGTAGCATCTAAAGCTGCCAGTATAACTTCAACTAAACATATCTTGTTTCATTTTATCGCCGCTTATATTTATGCCATCGTTTATTATTATTGTTTTATTTATTCAATTAAATTGTTTTCAAACCACAACAACAACAACAACAACAATAACAAATTTTGATTGCCACTTTGTTTCTTAAAGATACAACACAACAAAACAAAAAAATTTTTTTTCCATCTAAAAGTTGTAAAAATCTCATAAAAATGTTCATTTTCATTTACATCAGACAATCAGGCCTTTGAGTTTTTTAGTTTTCTTTTTCTTTCGTATTTTTGATTTTAAGGTCACAGACATTGTTTTTGTATTTATTGAACTGTATGACATTTTTTTTTCATATAAAGGTGGCAACCTTGTTCGTTTGTTTGTTTATTTGTCTGATTGGCTTAATGCTTGTTTATTTCTTTAGCATAGTGTATGGCTCTGCCGTATGTGTGAATGTACAACAGTGTTCCAACTAATTGCTTCTTCATTGAGCTTGACTTTAATGTTGTAGATGCTGCTGCTGGCTGTTTTATCGTCGTGCCTTAAGATCTCATGCACATGCACGCGGTTATTGTTGTTGTTAATATTGTCGATCTTTTGTTGTTCAATTGTTTAATTAATAATGTGTGTGTGGTGGTGAATTTTTTTTATTGCTTTTTTTTTCTTCTTTATTATTACTAAACAAGATGTTTTATTGATAACAACAGCAGCAACATTTATGTGCAGTTGCAACCATCTAGCCGTAGCAACATTGTATGCCAGTCTAATGTTGTTATCGTTGTTGTTGCTGTTTGTACACACTATTGTTTAACAAAGTAACGTTGTTTTAATTGCGATTAATGAATGTGTTTATAAAGTACCGTTTATTGCTTATGTATGTTCGATTATGTCTGCTGCAGGCCATAACATTGATCTCAGTGTTGTGCACTCGTGCAGCAGAAAGAGCCTAAAATTATCATTTCTTGTCTCATTTCAATGGCATTTATGTTTTTGTTGTTTTTTTTTCTTTGTCTATTATTTTTTTTATTTGTACTTCGTGCCTTGTTTTCTATTCTAACAAGATCGATGGTGAATGTCTCATGGTCGCTGTCTAATCGATTAATTGTTGTTGAAGGCCAGATTTGTAAGAACGTGTTTCACATGGATTTTGCATGCAATTCTAAGCAGGTCCCACCAGAAGACAGTAGAACATTAATTCTAAAGGCAGAATTATTGAAAGAATTTTTACTTTTTAATTTATCTTTGGTAAACGGATCTGGCAATTTTTTACAAAAAAAAAGTTATTAAAATAATCAGAAATATTTTCTAATGCCACGTCTGAAGAACAATGTTCACTTTATTAACTGTGCATTAAGCAATTATTTCAGTTCATAAAGTATACCAAGAAGAAGCAACTTTCTCTTAACGTAATTGACTTTGCGTTGTAAAATTCACGCACAATAAATTTTGCCATTATTTTCATGCTTTTTTTTGTTGATCTTTGGCATGAGCCTATTCATTATAAAATGGCGAACTAGGCCAACACAAGCTGTCACACTTACATATAGTTCAGCAACCAATACTAGTAGATTGTATTACCATGGGTCTGATCCAAAAGACTTTCCATTTCCATCAAAAACCAAACGAACATCTACCCATTTTGAATGGATTTTCAGTTTAGAATTGGACTTTAAAATTTAATCGGATTTTAGAAAAGTTCAAATAACTGTCATTATCTACGTCAAAAGCTCTAATAAATTTCTAATCTTCCAATGATTCTTTCCGTAATCGTTAAGACGCTGCAAAAAAAAAAAAGATAAATTTTTAAAGATCGTAAAACAAATTTAAATTTCAGAAAAAAATTTTAAAATAAAAGTAAAATGATTATCATTGAATACCAAACAGCGATTAAAATCGTTAAATGCTAAAATACCAATGTAAGGTCAACCGAGACTAAAACGTGGAATCCATAAAACATGAAATTTTTTTATGTTCTTTCCAGTAGTTCAAAACTCTTTTTTTTTTCTAATTTAAATAATTTTAAAAACATCTTTTTTTTTTGTATGGATTATGTTAATTTTTTCTTTTAATCAGTAGTGGTCTTGCTTTTTGCATTAAAATTATTATTTTTTGTTATAAAAATTTATTCTATTATAAGCCCCCCCACGTTTTTTGTTTAAGATTACGCTTTACCTTTATTATTTTATTTTATTTTATTTATTCGATGTGTTTATGTTAATGAAAAAAGAAAAAAATTGGATATCATTTCCCCATTATCACAATCTTTTTATTTGAAAAAAAAAAAATTAAAAATAATACAAAACCATCATACATGAATGATTGAAAAAAGTATACCAAATCGGGAAGAAATATTTTTTCCATAAAGAAAAAAGAAAAAAAAAATTCATTCATTCATCCATTCATTCTTCTTGACACCAATACCAATAACATAACCCAGCAAACATATTCAGATTAATTTGTAAATGGAACCAGCCCAATGAGGTTTTTGAAAACTTTTTATTCTCAATGACTACGACCTATTCTGGCTCCCTCAAACTCTTCAGGGACTTTGCATTGAGGAAAATGGTTCTTTACGTAAACTTTATAACTTTCGGAGCAAATTTTAATCAATTATATTTACTATCTGGATCAAACTTTGCTTAAGAAAGTTGAAAAGTTTGCTCTTCTCTAATTGGTGATGTAACAAATCTCGATCTATCCTATATTCATTCTATTCTATCCTATATTCATATTTTCATCAGTAATTGAAGTGCAAACGGTTCTAAACCGATGTATCCCGGAAAAGTTAAACGGTTAGCCATCATCATCAGATTAAATAAATTAAAAAGAAAAGAATTTGTTTGCTAAAGTTGTCTATCCTTATAGTACATCTTATTAGTTTTACAGAATTTTTTATTAAATTTGGCTAGTCATTGACATCAAAAATATATTTTAGTTTCGGTTAATGTCCACCTCAAATTGTCCACTGGGTTATACTTATAAATGTAATATATGATGAACGATGATCGTTTGTTTTTCTTCTGTGCGTGTGTATGTACATTTAATGATACTATGAACGTGTATGAACTCATTTTAGTATACAATGACCATTATGACGTCATGGCGTCATTTACTTAAAACTTTTGTAATTATGGTGAGTATATGGTATTGAACAGAACTTCAATAGAATTTAATTTTATTTTTATGCCATATTCACTAAATAAATAAATAAAAAAAAAACAAAATTCTATGAAATGTTTTACGCACACAATGCTAAAATAAAATAAACATTTGCGTAATTCAAAATAAAAAAACTCACCACGGATCGTCATTATTTGCAACACATTGCCACAGTTTACCACAGTAATTCATCATAAATGCTTGTAACAATACAGCAACAACAGCAACAACAACAAAATCTCACAATTAATCCATGCGTAGCAGAATTGGGTGTATTTCATTTGTTGTTGTTTATATGGCCACTAATGGTGGTGATGCTTAATGCTCTTCGTCGACATGAAACCCCCCAAACGAACAACCACTTGACTTTAAAACTTTTCAAAACTGATGGAGGTTAGTCTCTCTCCTTTAGTGAAAAAAAAGAGATAAAAAGGCGTTTTTCTTTTCTATTTTGTTGATGAAAAATTCCGTTATTTTCGTTAAAAATTTAATTTAAATTTTTGTTTTTGTTTTCAAGTATCATCATCATCATCATCATCATCCCCTTAATAACGTAATGAATGGTTTGTTTGGATCTTGTTTTTTGTTTTCTGTTTCTCTGTTAAACATTTATTTACTTTTATTATTGTTGTTGTTTTTGCAATTTGTTTATGAAATGATATATGAATTACGGCAGAGAGAAAGATGTGTTCGCATTTCTTTTTTTTTTTTTATTTTCATTTAATTTTTTGGCCACCATCATCACCACACCACAACAGCCGTTCCTCGTAATATGTTGTGTCCACATCTCGAGCAGCAGTAGTGAATTATTGTGCGATCGCAATGCTGTGGTGAGAAAAAATGAAAAAATTAAGTTTTTTTTCTTTTTTTTTTTACTGAAAATATTCAATAAAAAAATAAAAATTAAAACGTCCACTAAACTAATCAGTGGCATACAAGATATTGTCGTGGCTACAATTAAACGATGCGCGCGAGATGACGACGATGACAAATCTTTTAAAATTATAATAAAAAAAAAAAAACAAAGAGAAAAACGTCTGAAAAAGAAATTCTGTTTTATTTTTTGTTGGCATTTCTTTAGTTTTCTATTTGAATTTCTAATTTTCTATTCGCGCAATAGTAGTATTTATAAAACGTGTGACGCATCTTAATATTCAAAGTGAATTTATCGGTTTGGAAATCAAAAAAGTGATGTGATGGATGCATCCAAATGTATTACACATCGTGTAGACCTGATAGATTAGAAAAAATTATGGATTTGTATGGAAAATTAAAATGAAAAAAAAAAATTAATTAAGAATTGTGTTTAAAGTGCAAAAAGTTAAAAGAAATATTATTTAAACAAAACATATTTAAAAAAAAAAAAGAAATAAAATAATTAAATAAAGAATCACAGAACGAAATTAGTGCATTTACAGAATTGTAATAACTTGAATAGGATCGATCTGCTTTATATAGAGTCACATCAACAGTGAACCTTATGTGGAATTACCATGTCGCCACTACACTCAGAAATGTTCAGAGAGAGTGTTGATTTTAGGCGATGACAAATGAAATTTCTATCATTATCCTACAAGCTATTACAGTAGATCAAATAGTTGCTTGTCTAAAAAATCAAAATTTTATTAATGAAACTGAAACAAAACAAGAGTAATAAATGGGAAGAGATGGGAGATGTTTTGCCTTGTTTTCTTTTAAGGAATGAAAAGAAAATTTGTAAAAGCATCGTACCTAAGGGATTCACCTATGAATAGAAAATATTATTTGCAAATCGTTTTTTAAATTTTGTCAGAAGTTTATTTGATCTCGAAGTAAAAATACATAAACTGGGCATAAAATTTCATTTAAATTAATACTGTGGTCCTACTCTTAAATGCCATATTATTGTAAGATGCTGGTTTTTATTGCTGATAAGATTTTGTGATAGGAATTTCGTTCTATACATCATAATCGTTCCAAACATCGACATTATAATCACATGCAAACGATTTAATACAACTTTTGATTCTTATGTGGGTACTCACATCATCGTTCCAGCAATACTTAGATGCGTTTTATGCCTAAAATATTAAAACAGGATACATGACGACATCCTTACCGAATGCCTAGACGATTTCCCATTGCTATTTGCTTTTTTATTACATGTAGTGGGCATTTTACTCAGAATATACTCAAAAGCTGTCACGCGTTAACTAACAAGTAAATCGACAGTATTATGCAAGTGAGGTGGATGATTGGTATGATCTCCATAGTTTTTGGTTGAACCTCTTGTAATTTTATTATGAAGATAGAAATAAGAATTGAAAGACTGCATTGCATTGAAAAGCTGAAGGCTACAGAAAAGACTAAACCTATCAATACGTATTGTGACAAATATTTTCATACAAATTGTATTCCATATGTCAACACAAAAATAAAAACTTTAGTGTTTGAACATATCAATGATATGACTTAAGTATCTTGGATTGGATCCTTCCGTACTCACTTCTCACTTATTTTACTTTAAACCATCCATCTCTTAAAATTCCAATGAATGCGGTTGCTATGAAGGTTCTAACTAATGTTCACAGATTTCTGTATTTTTAATAAAACTTTAGAAAATTTGTTCCTTGAAAGCTAAATCATTTTGATTCTAAAAAAAAATCTTAAAACTATTACCAATAATTTTTAACAGTGTATTTAAAAATTGTACATCAAATACAATGTCAATTCATTCATAGTTATCGAGTATTTTTTCCCCTTTTTAATTACCATAAAAAAACCCATAAATTTCTACATAAAAAATTTCTTTTTCTTTTTCTTTTTCACGTTTGTAATAAAAACTAGTGTTGCAAATCGATTCGAATTCAAATGACATACAATTTATGAAATATTGTTTAAAAAGTCAAATGAAATAGAAAAAAAGGAAATTTTGTATATTTTGTTAAAAAAAAAAATAGAAATTAAAAAAATAACATAATTTTTCAAACGGAAAAAAATTATTTCTCAATTGTTTTTGTGAAAAGTGTTCAATTTTCATACAATTTTTCAAAAGAAAAATAAAAATTGGAAAAAAAAATCGAAAACAACAAAAAAATTTACGAATTTTCAACAAAATATGGCAAAAAGTTAAAAATTTCAACTGTAATCTAACGAACTATGCAACGTAAACATCTGAATTTAAACCAAATTTCCGGTAGAAATTATCCATTGTCACACACTAAATCAAGTTCTTTTAAGAATAATTATTTTCTAGCCAATCATTGTTGGCATCTTTATCGTAAAGTTAAGAAAACTTCCGAAAATAATGATGAGCCCAATGCTAATCTCTATCATCTGCATTGTCATACCACGAATGGCATTTGTCATCAGGTGGTGGAGGTAAATATTTGCTCAGGCCCGCCAAAGAATTGTGCCTTTGCATGGAAACGTAAACTACGGCAATATCGTTTATCGAACGTAATTTTCGAAAATGATGAAAATGAAGAAATAATCCTGCCCACAACAGAACGGGAATTTTCAGTAAAATCTCAACGATTTTCATTGGAAAATTCCAACTTGTCTTCTTCATCTTGTGTAAATAATAATAATTTTATTACGTTGCAAGAAGGTGTCTTAGCGAATTATGACTATAACGAGGAAAAGCTATTAAATTTTGATAGCTTACAACCGGCGGAAACAGAGTTCACCTGCGTCTGCTTGGACTTGGGTGAAGGTGGTAAGTTACACAATTTGAAAGTGTTTTAAACGGTTTTCGAAACGGTTTTTCCTCTTAATGGTGCGGTCTTTTTTTTCTTTTTTTTGCTATTTCTGTATGATTTATTTATTATTTTAATTATTTATTTGAACATTTTTAATGTTCTTTTTATTTTTGTTTAAAATGTTTTTACATTATAGATTTGTAATATACAAACGTGTGCCAATATATTTTTAGTATACATGTGTACGTTCGGCTTTTGGCGTTTTGTTTATTGACTTTGTTTTATCACTCACTGTGTGTACTCAATTTGGTTGTTTGGTTAGTTGCCGGTCGGTCGGTTGTATTTAAAATTTTATGGTCTTACTTACGACAACACCCCTCAAGAAATTGTATATTTTTCTCACACCTACGTATTCATGTGTGCGTTTTATTTTTTGTCTTTAATATTGACCTTGACTTGAGGATACGAATCTTTTTCTGTTTTTTTCTTTTTTAATATTTTATTTTGTTTTTTTTTTTTTTGTTAATAAAATTTTGGTGTGAGTTGTTGGTATTTTCAACTGACAAATGAATACGTATGTGTGTAGTATGTTCGGTAAAAAATATGTGGTCAAAACATTTTTGGCTATAAGAGTGTACATATATACAATGTAGAGTATATAATAATTATTGTTATTATTTTTGAAATGCATTATGGGCAGGTATACACAGGAATTTAATGGCATTGTATGATCTTTACACTTGTTCTTGAATGTATTGACTAAACCATTACAGTGTTATTATATATCGATTACGGGAGTTCGTTTTATTCACTGATTTTAAATCAAATCGATACGTGAATTTGTGTACGTTCCATTAATTCCTTAATTAATACAATAATTTTAACTATGGACGCCATTTTGTAAATATAGAGTGTAGCAACTTTATCGTAAACCTTAACTCTTAGAAATTTTCTTTAAGTTGGTAGATATGTTGAGTACATTTGAGACATTATTTTGGTGTAATTCATGGCCTATTATCACTGATGCGTATATGAAGTTTATAATCCATCCTAGCTTTACAAGAGTGTTAATTAAGGTATTTGCATTTTAATTTGATGCCATTAAATTGTTCGCACCGTCATATCTGAAGATCTACAGATTGTCATGGGTTCCTTATTATGTTTTATGTCGGGCGCAGGTAGTACATATTTTTGAGAAAAGATATTGGATTAAGACCTTACATCTTTGTTGATCAAATCAATCTGTGGCTAATGCATATATGTATTCTGCCTCGAAATTAAGACTAGAATAAATGTGAAAACAAATAAGCAATAAAACTATCGATTTTGTTTTTAAGAATTCATTTATGATTGATTTCTATAATAGCATCCATTAAACTCTATGTGTTCTATATTTGTAATAACATTTCAAAACTTTTGGAATCATTTTTTTTATTTCTAACTGAATATTCATTTCAAATTTAATAGAATTTTATTGCTGACCTTCCACTAAAAAAGTTTTTTTTTGTTGAATCTTTCCCTTATTTACCACTAAACATGCAGCACATATTTTATGTAATCAAACCATAAACTTCATGGGTAAAAATTAGAAAAACAAACAAAAAATTAACAATAGAAGATAGAAATTAAACAAAATTTCTTTTTCTGTTCATTATAATAGAGACTAATTGTTGGCTATTTAAGCAAATTAAAAAAAGAACAAACCCCCCTCAACAAATTACAAATAGAAACTGACTATGATAAGCGAATACAACTGACTGACCTTGTCTTTTAGAAAACAACAAAACAAATTTCATTTGATTTTTAATTCTTTTTATTCAAATTTTAGTTTTTTTTTTTGGTTTTTTTGGGGTTGTTTGCAGAGACATTAAAAACAAATTTAACATACAATAACAAGTATGTGCAATATGTTTGTATTTCAATACTATTTTTTGTTGTTTTTTGATTTTAAAAAAACTGCTTATGCCCAAAATTTATTTCGAAAAACATAAAGAGGAATAAATATGTATATTTTCCTTCTGTTAATTTTTTTTTTTTTGGTATTTTAAAGAAAATTAATCATAAAGTAAAACATACTGCGTAGGTTTTAATGGAAAAGTTCATATTGCGCATATTTTTATAGCCAATAGACAGAAGAGAACATGCTTCGTAAAATACTTTATAAATTTTCAAAGCAATCACATCTTTTGAACTCAACTCAACTCAACTCAACATAAATTTAATGGCAATTTGTCGAAATAAATTTGTTAAAAATAACTTATTTCATGAATTTCATTTATTTCAAGAAGCAAACAGCATATTGTAAATATTTCATTACTTTTGTTGTAAATAATAATGAAAACATTCATACATTTTGACCTCTAATAAATAATATTTGAAAATATTTTTACATTTTAAACAAGAATTGAATTTATTTTGTTTTAGAAGCATTTTTATTAATTACATTTAAATTTTTTTATAATTTTAAACTCAAAAAGCATATTTAATATTGTAAAATTTAAGAGCTTTAAACTCTTTATTTGCATTACTTTTATGAAACCATTTTAAATTCCCTTTGCTGTCACACATAACTTTTCAACACTTTCATTTCATATTACATTCCACTCAATTGCATTGTAAAATTAGCAAAAAAAATTTTTTTTGTTATTTGCTGTAATTACTGGCTCATTACATACAATGTGCACACATATTTTTGCCGTTTTATTTTTATTCGTTGTTTTATTGGTTACAAATTGGTTACAATTTTCATTGATTCACTCGACATTGTAAAATACATTACAATACCGCTATGCACCGCCAAACATACTGGCCATAATGTGGACGGCCCAGCATAGTGTTTTAAATATCCTGTGCGTGAATTGAAGATGACAAGTGAGTTTTTCACTGACACTCAACAACACCTGCTTTCGTATTGTGTGTACATGAATGAGTGTGAAATTGACACGCAGGCCTCACACGTATTCTGGCTGCTTTGAAAAATTTTAATTCTCATAGAAATATTGTGTTGAAATTCCAAAAAGAAAAAAAATAACCAATTGGGAAATTCTATTTGAAAATTTTTTTCTTTTTTAGTTTGTATTGTGAAAAAAACACGTAAATTTCGTACAAATTTTGTGACAAATTACAACAAATTTAAAGCAAATGATGTAGAAAGTGTGCATGCATTAAGGCTATTCACTTGCAGCAGCAAACAATAGGACCTAAAGCTTATAAAAGCGAAAATTTTCTTTTATTTTCACCCTATTTTGTGTGCGCCATCTGCGAGTAATTTTAGTTTGTTTATTGGTTTTCGATTTGCCTGGATGTCTTGATTTACCTAAAGCAGTGATTCCCCCTTTTATCGCTTTTTAAATATTTCATGGTTTTTAGTTCAATTTTACTGTGTGCTTAATTTCAAATGCAATTACATACTGCTGCTACTGCTACATGCTGTTTTAGAATGATTTCATTCTGTTCATTAAATCGTTGTGATTTCGAATTTACGTTCATGTTTTAATTGTTTAATTAAAATTGCACAAATGAAAAGTATTTTTAAAGCGTTACAAATTGCATTCTTCACATACACACATACACACACACCTCCTAGTATCAGAGAATGTAGATTCTAGAAATCTGTGCTTTTACTGCTCTTGCCAGTGATATTCTAAAAGTCAACTTCAAGTGGTTTTTGTGTTTTTTGTCTCTCAGAACAATTCATTACGTTTTTTGAAAAAAATTTCTAAGCAAAAATACTTTTCAAATGACATCACGCATCATAACGGACATTTTCAATTTGAAACACAATAATTTAATTCAAGACAATAATTTGAGAGGAAAAACAAAAACAAAGACAAAAAAAAAAGTATGAACAAATTGCGGTCATAATTAAGTGCTGCATTGCATATGTACATGGTCAGTCATAACTGATGAGAGCAGTAAGTTTTTTTTGTTCAGGCAAAGTAAGGAAGCGGGAGGAGAGGGATACTCAACAAAAAGAAAAATTTTGAAATATTGAAACACTCAGTTTTTGAATTCGCACCACGCTTTTACAACTTTTTAAAAATACGATTTTAAATGTTGAAATAATAAAAAAAAAAAGAAATTCATAAACTGGTATTAAGTTTTCTTATCATAATTTTATGCCAATAATAAATAATTTAATTCGTTTTCGTTTTTGATTGCCATAAACACAATTGCAAATTACAAAATAGAAAAAAAAATTTTTTTTGAAAAAATGTAAAAAAAGAAAATCAAGAAAACATGAAAAAAATAAAACAAAGTTGTGGAAAACAAAATACAAAAAATACAGAAAAAGAAAAAAATGTGTGCCATTCTGTCTGCCAAAAACTGAAAACGGCCAACAAAGCATAAAATAAGGTGTGGTTGGCTTAATGGAGCTGTTTTATAGCCAAGGGGGTGTATATGATAGAAAATATTTTTTCTTTTTCATTTTTTTTTCAGTTTGTTTTCAACAAAATTTAGCATGATATTGTTAAACTGTAAAAATTAAAAACTTCGTAACAAACACGTTCTAAACAAACAAAAAAAACAACAACAAAAAAATTTAAAGCTTAAATGTAGAAATTAAAAATTGCATACGAATTGCAAGGTGTATTGCTGCAAGTATTTGCTGATGATATATTTGAACTTTAATCAGCACCTTTGTCTACTTGAGCAATCAGCAAACAGGCAAACACGTGTTGTAAGACATTAGATTACAAGGCGACAAATATGGTTGTCATGGGAATATTTAATGGATTGTGTTTGAGCTTGAATAAGGATTTAAAGAAGTTGACAACCTTATCGCTTGTAAGTTTTTTTCTTATATATTTCGTGTTTTTAGAAATATAAAGTGTAGTAAAGAGAAACCAATGAAGTTGATAACTTTCTAGAGAACCGTTAGAATGATTCCGTTAGAGTTCAATGTTGTTTGTTTCGTTATCCTTTATGCTTAAGCAAAAAAGTAGGATCTTTGTCTTTTATGGAGATCATGTGGATGCGTTAGAAACTTACAATGAACCTTTTTTACTTACTTTATGGGATTTCAGCCTGAATTAGCACATCCTTCTTCAATGTGCCTCTGATAATTTCACGCTGGACAATCAATAACATAGCTTTCGTTATTTGGTTCTTCTAAAGTTCGTTCTCTATGCCAACTTCCGCTAATCGCCATATCAAGTACACGTCTCGCCGGAACAAAAATTCATTTTATATGATCCCCATTGTCTAATAGAAATTTACGTGGGAAAAAGAGATCTCCTAAAGAAACTATACAAAAAACTGTTGAGATTTCTTTCATTACATCTCATATTACCAAAAAACTCTTACTAAAGTTCCCAAAAGTTATGCTGTTTGCCATCATAACCTTGACATTCATTGATTAATGTTTGCCACTCTTTGAAATGATTGATGATTTTTATCCAATTAGAAAGTATTTTGCATCTGTTTTGTATTGTTACATTGTATAGTTACACTAAACACTCGTTTGACGGCAAAATTCGCAAAAGAAAATGAGAAAACGATTTTCTTATCCACCATTTCAAGATCAAATTCAACTACAAAGGCAGATAAACGGAAATATTTTGAAAATAAAAAGCAAATGGATAAACATCTTCTAAGCTACATTGATGTCTGTCCTGTGACAAAGAAAAAAAAAAATAATAACGAAAGTATTACATTTCCTCTCTCCGTTGTGTATAATTAAAAAAGATTAAAGGAACATAAGAATTACAGACTTTTTTTTTTGTATCATAATTAATGAAAAATCTCTTTCAACACTTCATTGCACATTCAGTGTGCAGTTCATTAACAACAACATTTCAAGGTTGGCTCTATTACACACTCTTTTCTTTAAGACAGTGAATGAAGCAACATTTGCAATGTGAATTTATGATTAGAAATAGTGTAGGCAGCTGTATACGTTGTATGCCATGCATAACATTCATGTAACAGTGCTACATTTTTAACCTTCGTTAATGACAAAAATTATTAAAAACTAAATTAAATTAAAAATTGAATTGAGAACAATTAATGAGCGATACAACTGTTGTTGTAGAGGCAACTGGTCAATTGTAAAAGCCTGCAAAAAAAAAAAAAAACAAAAAAAAAAAAATTGCCTTGCACCAACTATTAAATTAAAGCGTATAATTTGTGGAAAAAATCTTTGGTTTTTAAAGAACAAAACAGTGATTTATGTAAATCACCTGCAACGAACTCACAGGTACTTGCTGTACCTGTAGAGGAACAATTGAAGAGAAAGGATTTGTAAAAGGCGATTTGTACAAAGCACAGGAAATACTCTCGTGCTATTTTGGGTAAAACTATTATTTTAAAATAAATTTTTATGGTGGTAAGGATGTGCAATCTGAAAGATGACATTTTGTCTCCCATCGTGCTATTCTTGTGGAAATGTGCGAGATTTTCATTGAGTCATTTGAACTAGTATTGGTATGAAAAATTAAAATTTTAAAAATATTTTGACAGTTTCAGGGCAGTTTTCAAAAAATTTAATTTTCAAAGAAAGTGGCAGGAGGCAATTTTTAATGCAACAAGTTAATTCACTTTTTTTTTTTTTGATGATTAACAAGAAACACATTTACTCACATAAATATAATGGAGATATAGGATATATTTTTACAGGATATTTTTTATAAGGTATCGTCATTATATGTAAACTTGTACAAAATTTTGTTTTAATCAATTATATCATCTTGTCATTAAATTTATTCTGCCCTTTACAGGATCCAACTGCTCGGAAAAATAGACTCTAGGCTTGTAATCAAGTTTGAATCGAGTAGTCCATGTGAAAATCTTTAGAAAAATTAGATTATTTTGGGTAAAAGAAACCTTTTTAAAGGTATTGTTTACTTACTTCTTCTCCTATCTCACATATTGTATGCGTGTTAATTTTATCCATAAGTGTCGGAAGATCTGCAGTTTAAACTTGAAATGGAAAATATTTCTTTTCGATTTCGTTTTTAAAGTCATGTTTATTGTTTTAATCAAACTCCTGCTAAAGACTTATGTTTTATTTGTTGAAAATTGTATTTCATTTCAAAAAAAAAAAAAAAAAAAAAAAACACCTCGAAAGTTATGTGACAACAAGTGCTTAGTATGTACATACATTCGTAACTTAACCGTGTGTCTGTCTGTCTGTCCGTACATACGTTATAAATAAGGAAACTGTAAATAAACTCTTTTTCTTAAGCAACTCTAGAGGAGTATAAAGTTTCAGCAGCTAAAAAAAACAAGCACAATATTCCCCCCATTTAATGAAATAAAATGAAATGAAATGTTAGTGAACTTCAACTTGCAATAACTACCGCATTTTATTTTTTTTGTTTTTTTTTGTTGATTGCCTTTAAATAAATAACTGCTTCGAATAAGCTATTGAACATTGAAAACAATAATAAAAATAGCAACAAGTAGGCCTTTTAATAAAAAAATAAAGAAGACCAAAAAAAGCTCGCATTAAATACGTTTTTTTTTTGTTTTTTCTTTCATAAATTATAGTCGAACAGTCTTTAAATAAAAACAATTTAACAATAATTGGTAATAAAGAAAGAAAGTACTTCCCGCCTAGACATGTTGGGTGTCTCTATGTTTATTGCATTACAAAATACAACAAAAAAGCAACAAAATAAAATTTAAAAAAAACAAATTCCAACATTGATTGGGAAAAAACCCCAAATGGCCAATAGTTTAATGCAAAAAGCAATTCAAGTAGTCAAGAGCAGTTAAAAAACAAAAAACAAAAAAAAAACCTGAAAATGTCACAAAACATAAATTGTGTTGTAAAATTTTGAAAGAAAAATCACAATGCTACTGTACGTTTTGTTTTTATTGTTGTTTCTATTATCTACAGTTTAAAGTGTTAAATATGAAAAGAAAAGAAATAAAAATTGCAAAACTTATGATGATGATGACGGGCAAAATCATAAAAAAGAATTTGAAAATCATTTCTGAATTAATGCAAATTCATGCTTCTTTTTTCTATCTCTCTCTCTCTCTCTCTCCATTATCATAGTGTAGCAGCATTTGAATTCATTTCATGTTGAGCATTTGCTTGCTTCTTTGGTTTTTTGCAAGAAACAACTTTTTTTTTTCTAATTTGTTTATAAATTGTGTAGAAAAAAGCCTCAATTTAATGTTTAAAGTAAACTGTTCACCTTTTTAGCTTTTTTTTCTGCTTTTCCGAACATCAATTGTTATTCTCTGTTTGTGTGTAAAATTTCTTTTAAAAACTTTCTACAGTTTTGATGGGTGTCAGCCAGCTTATGATAAATGTCATCTTTAAACTGATTAATGATCACAGGCTTTCTGTTTCTTATTTTTTCAACTCTTTTTAACATCAACGACTCTCTTTGTTTACAATAATAAATATTTATCGTATACTATTGTTGGTGTGTACAATAGAAAATAAGGATACCTAAAAACATTTCTCTATCACCACAAAAAATAAAAAGAAGAAAGAAAAAAAATACGGCTAGAGTTTATATGTCGGCTGCGGGCCAAAGTAAAGAGGAAATATATTGAATGATGATGTGACATTTTTATTCGAAATAAATTAAAATTTTTTCAATTCAAAGTCTGTTCAAACGACTCTATGTGCCGGAAATACTGAAAATACTGAATACAACAGCATTTATACACGCGCATATGTCTGCGCCCACCAGGAACCACAGGATCCACAGAATTATGCCGTTCAGTTGGAGGCAGCTAAGGAAATTCACTATCAGATGTGTTTCTGATTAGCAATACAGACCATTTGTCACATTCTAAAAGCTACTTAACTTAATTGGTCATTACAATCCTTTAGTCAGGATTAATTTTTAACCCATGAATGGCGGAACCACAGTTTGAAGTCTACTCCGAACGACAGATGTTTGAGAAATTTTTCATAGCAATTTTATTTACTCTTAGAGTTGTTGCAAGAAGTTGCTACCTTATTAGAAGAAGCCACGGTTCAAATCCCCGGTTCGACACAAAAAATAAATCTGAAGAAAAATATTTCTTCGGCAACTTTTTCTCAGGCAGATTTCTGACAAAAACTCTGAGAGTAAATAAAATTGCCATGAAAAGTTTCTCAAAAATCAGTCGTTCAGAGTCGGCTTTAAACTGCAGGTCCCGACACTCATGTATAAAATTAACACACACAACTTAAGTGGTGTGAGAAGCTAGGCCGTACTCCTGACTGAAGGCCAATTATGTATGTATGTTGTTGCCAGAAGACTGCTGAGAAGAAGTCAATGAGGGAAATATTTTTTTCGTAACTCGTTTTGTTCGAGAGTCTCCATGTCTGATCTGGTTTTGAACAGCGATCTCGTGTCTAATAAGACAACACACATTTGTGTGAAACCGTACTGAGTTGCAGTTAAAAAAAACTGTTCGATACACCGACACTGGGTGGCACTGTGTATTATTTAGACCAAAACCATTAGTTAAAATAACCATTTTTTATCAGATTTTGCGATCATTATCGCAATTTCACAAAATGTACTTGCAAAACTATCTAATGTGGTATCCATTTAATTTGTTTTTTTTTGTTTAGTCTGTCTACTCATTCCAGCTCATTAATATTAAGCATAATCATAATTTGATCATGGTTTTTTTGGAGTCATAACGAAATAACCAAAAAATCAAAAACAGCAACAACAAAATTTCATTTCACAAATTCAAATTTAACCATTCACGTCAATAATAGAGATGTCATAATGGGTGTACCAATGAAAAAAATAAAAAAAATTAAAATACGGCTTCAAATGCTCAAATGTTCAAATGTATCAAGTCATCAAATGAATCACGTTTTTTAGCTGCAGCAAAAATAGAAAAAAGACCATAAAAAAATGCGAAACGAAAAAAAAAAAGAAAAAAAACATTAAGAAGAAGATAAAACAAGAAAAAAAGATTATGATTTAATATACTACATACACATACACTTACTGTTACTTTTTTCATTTTGTTTTTCTGTATTATTTCTGTGTTTAATAACTTTCTCTATCAAATCCATAATCCGTTTTTTTTTCTTTATTTGCAGATCATAATCGCCTATATGAATCAAACGCTTGCAACACCACCACCATCAACTGGCAATAGTAAGTGCCTCCGTTATTGGTAAACCGAAACATCGGCATCGACATCAATGCTGTTCATCAGCAGCATCATCAGGAGAATGGTGGCATTATTAACAACAACAACAACAATTTAAGATGATAAGTCGGCTGCTGTCGGTAATAGGACAAATTCAAGAACATCATCGCCGACCATCTTAACAAAAACATCAAATACAACAACAATAATTAACAATAAGAAAACACCCGCCTCGCCAGCTGTTTCATCAACAACAGCATCCAATGATAAGGTTAGTATTCCTATAATGTGTAGATTTCCTTTTCAATATTCTTTTATCGCACTGAGGTTTTGGAATGAAAAAGGAGAATATTTATTCAAAAATCATGTTTAAATGTTAAATTAATTGTGTTTCTGCAAACGATTCCATCATATGGTTAGGAAGCTTTATTTTTTTTTATAAGGCTTGAATTGATATCAAAGACAAGATACTTACTACGGAATTAAATAATTTGTACCACAGTTTTGTATAGCCCGTGATGTGGGGTAGCGGTAGATTCTCAAGAGGCTGACTTTGATCAATTATACACCACACGTATCAATAGTGACGCGACTGGTGTTTCAGGCATGTGGTTAATAAACCGGACTTGGCACCAAGAGATTTCGTCTGCAAAAAAGTCTCTCTAAAGGAACTCGCTAAAGCATTCGTTTTAGTTTTTTGTTAATAGAGACCAGAGTCTCTGTAAAAGGCCAGAGTCTCTGTAAAAGGCCAGAGTCTCTGTAAAAGGACAGAGTCTGTGTAAAAGTCCAGAGCTCTGTAAAAGGCCAGGAGTCTCTGTAAAAGGCCAGAGTCTCTGTTAATTTAAGGCCAAGCTCTGTATAAAGGATTTCTATGAGTTTCTGTGTAATTTATATTGTCTTAGTGTAGTCCTTCTGTTAATTATATATGGCCAGTTGATCTCTTAATTTTTATATGGACATATCCTCTGTATGAATGGCCATAATGTATTTTGTACGAATTGGCCTCGTTTAAGTTCTGGTATAAGAAGACCATGGATTTTCTCAAGAAGGCCATGATTCTCTTGTACAAGCCCGAGTTTTTTAGAGAGGCTCTTGTGGAGCAGAGCATTCGCTGCTTCAAAGCAGATATCGTGAACAAAGTGGGTGAGACGCGTACCAGTTTAAGTCTACTCCGACCGACAGATGTTTGAGAAAATGTTTCATAGCAAATTTTAATTACTCTTAGAAGCTGTATGCAACGAAGTTGCTACCTTATTACGAAGAAATGGCCCGGTTTCAAATCCCCGGTTCGACCATCCAAAAACTAAATCTGAAGAAAAATAATTCTTCGGCAACTTTTTTTCTCAGCAGATTTCTGACAAAAATCTGAGAAGTAATAAAAATTAGCCATTGAAAGTTACCTCTCAAAAATCAGTCGTCTCAGAGTCGGCGTTTACAACTGCAGGTCCCGACACTACAATGTATACCAAATTACAACACACAACTCTCAAGTGAGTGATGAGAAGCTAGCCGTATCCCTGACTGAAGGGCCAATTATGTATGTATGTTGTTGCACAGTAAACTGCTGAGAAGAAGTCAATTGAGGGAAATATTTTTTTCGTAACTCGTTTTGTTCGAGATGTTCCCATGTCTGATTCTGGTTTTGAACAGCGATATCTCGTGTCTAATAAGACAGACACACATTTGTTGGAAACCGTACTGAGTTGCAGTTAAAAAAACTGTTCGATACACCCGACACTTGGGTGGCACTGTGTATTATTTAGACCAAAACCATTAGTTAAAATAACCATTTTTTATCAGATTTTGCGATCATTATCGCAATTTCACAAAATGTACTTGCCCAGCAAAACATCTAATGTGTATCCATTTAATTGTGTTTTTTTGTTAGTCCTGTCTTCACTCATTCCAGCTCAATTAATATTAAGCATAATCATAATTTGATCATGGTTTTTTTGGAGTCATAACGAAAATAACCAAAAATCAAAACCAGCAACAACCAAAATCATTTCACAAATTCAATTAAGACAATTCACGTCATAATGAGAGAGTCATAAGGTGTTACCAATGAAAAAAAAAAAAAATATACGAGTTCAAATGCACCAAGTCAGCAAGTTCAAGTCATCAAATGAATCACGTTTTTAGCTGCAGCAAAAATAGAAAAAAAGACCATAAAAAAATGCGAAACGAAAAAAAAAAAGAAACAAAACATTAAGAAGAAAATAAACAAGAAAAAAAGATTATGATTTAATATACTACATACACATACACTTACTGTTACTTTTTTCATTTTGTTTTTCTGTATTATTTCTGTGTTTAAAAACTTTCCTATTCAAATCCATAATCCGTTTTTTTTTTCTTTATTTGGCAGATCATAATCGCCTATTGAATCAAACGCTTGGCAACACCACCAGCCATCAACTGGCAATAGTAAGTCTCCGTTTATTGGTAAACCGGAAACATCGGCATCGACCATCAAATGCTGTTCATCAGCAGCATCATCAGGAGAATGGTGGCATTATTAACAACAACCAACAACAATTTAAAAATGATAAGGTCGGCTGCTGTCGGTAATAGGACAAATTCAAGAACCATCATCGCCGACCATCTTAACAAAAACATCAATATACAACAACAATAATTAACAATAAAGAAAACACCCGCCTCGCCAGCTGTTTCATCAACAACAGCATCCAATGATAAGGTTAGTATTCTATAATTGTAGATTTCCTTTTCAATATTCTTTTATCGCACTGAGGTTTTGGAATGAAAAGGAGAATATTTATTCAAAATCATGTTCAAATTGCCATTAAAAAGATTTTGTGTTCTGCAAACGATTCCATCAAATGGTTAGGAAGCTTTTATTTTATAAGGCTTGAATTGATATCAAAGACAAGATACTTACTACGGGAATTAAATAATTTTGTACCACAGTTTGTATAAGCCCGTGATGTGGGTAGCGGTAGAATTCTCAAGAGGCTGACTTTGATCAATTATACACCACACGTATCAATAGTGACGCGACTGGTGTTTCAGGCATGTGGTTATAACCCGGACTTGGCACCAAGAGATTTCGTCTGCAAAAAAGTCTCTCTAAGGAACTCGCTAAAGCATTCGTTTTAGTTTTTTGTTAATAGAGACCAGAGTCTCTGTAAAAGGCCAGAGTCTCTGTAAAAGGCCAGAGTCTCTGTAGAAGAGACAGAGTCTGTGAAAAGTCCAGAGCCTCGTAAAAGGCCAGAGTCTCTGTAAAAGGCCAGAGTCTCTGTAAAAGGCCAGAGTCTCTGTAAAAGGACAGAGTCTGTGTAAAAGGCCAGAGCCTCTGTAAAAGGCCAGAGTCTCTGTAAAAGGACAGAGTCTCTGTAAAAGGCCAAAGTATCTGTACAAGGCCTAAGTTCTTATAAGAGACCAGATTTTCTCAAAAGGCCAGATTCTTTGTACAAGCCCCGAGTTCTTTTAAGAGGCTCTGTAGCAGACATTCGCTTCAAACAAATTATTGAACAAAGTGGGTGAAGCGCTTAACCAAAACAGCATCAATTTAACTATTCTCAATAAAGATTTAAATTTCGTTCGTAAAACATTTCTATCAAATATCGACCTTTAAGTCTTTAAGTCTTAGCTTGAATTTATTTCAAAAAGTTTAGAAGGCCTAATAACCAATAGTAACCAATTTTGCAACTCCAGTATTTCGACTCTAGAATGCTGCTCTAAAATCACTTTCGGTGACCACACTTACACTCGAAATTTTACGATTTCAAATTTAATAATACGTTTGAATATTTTCATTTTTAGAAACTGCAATCAAAACTTCAAAATTCCTCAGCAGTGGCCGCCAACACAACAACATCATCACTGTCATCAGGTCGCAAATTGTTGTTGCATAAGCAGCATCAACAACTCTCCGAGGATACAATCACCAATAATACATCAGCATTGGAGTTGAATGATGAACTGCAACAATTGAAGTGCTTAAATCGTCATTCATATAATGGGTCATTCAACTATCAGACATTTGAGCAGCAGCAACAACAACTATTAGAATTACAAAAACAACATGAACATCAAACAAAAAGCACAGAAGCATTAGGAGTGCTGCTACAATATTTAGTCTATGATGTAAGTAGTATTCAACACACTCACTGTATTTATTAATAATAATAATGCTCTGGTCAAAGTATCACTCACTCACTCACTCACTCACTCACTCACTCACTACTATTCTCTGTCATTGTAAGCTATTGTCTGCGTAGTATTCTCTTTTTTTCTTTTTATTATTTTTAATAATTTTTTTGTTGTTTCTTATGGATTTATTTACTCTGATTACATGGTTTGAAACTATAGTTTTAGTTTTCGGTATTCGGTTTTATTTTTTAATATTTTTCTTTTTGTTTTCATTTTAATTTTTGTTTTAATTTTTTTTTCTTTTTTCTTCTTGAAATTCAGTATGATTTTGTATGTCTGAACGATGACGTAGTCAGTTAGTTTAACCGATAGAAAGTATGTAAAAAAAAGAAAGATATTACCATGTGCTAATACTCATTATATGTACATAGTACAGCAGTGGATAAAATTATAGCAGTGTCACAAATTTTTTTTGAATTTTTTTCTAATACAAATGTATTCGTTACTAAGCAGTGTTTGATCGTTTGATCTCTAAGATAAGATTGTGTTTGTAATGAAATTTATCACTGCTTTTATTTTTTGCTCCACTGTTATGCATTGTATTTACAGTGGAAATGTAAATGTAATTTAAGTGAAAGTTTTAGAAATGCTTATTGTCTTCTTTGTCTTTCTGTAATTTTCTTTTTTTCTATTTTCTATTCAAGATATTTTTGGCATACGAATCACAATCAATATTTTCGTTTTTCTTGCCAAAATACTTATTTCAGACAATTTTCCTCAAACTATAAACAAAACAATAGAATAAGAATTATAAAAACTTTATTAATTTACCTACACTTTCCATTCACTATCATTTTTCTTGGAAGCGTCATCTACAGATCCATACATATATCGCTGAGGGTATAGTTCTTAACATGATACTGTTTAACTTGCTTTCGCAAGAGGCGTTTATTATGTGGTTATTAATATGCCACAGTATTATAGTTTTTTGTCTCTTTTGGGAACATAGGGCCATCAAAAATAATCTCCGCCATCTTATTATAACTTTGTTTGCTTTTGTTTCGGTTTCATTAATGAAGTTTTCCTAGCTAAGAAGGTAATTAATAACTCCTGAAATGATAGATTTTTGATCTTTCATTTCCTAGTAACAACTTCCTCTGTGAGTATATATAGGGTGTGGGTGATTGAGCAACTTTTACTGATCAAGTCGTATTCTTTTTCAAGCGACTGTACTCACTTAAAGTGTGACTCTGGATATTGCATTGGAAAATTTAAGAATTGTCTTTGGACAACTATAGATCGATTGGCTTTTGAGCTTTTGTTAAACTGTTTTTAAATTTCGAATTAAGCATTTGTTGTTGGGGATTCTATTAAAATGTTTACAATTTATTTTTCTTTTTTATACTTTATCTTTATCAATATCAACAAATGTTTTCCAGGTGACCTCATAACAAAGTAATTTCCAATAGACAATTTTCCAAAGAGTATTTTTTTGTCTATGGTTATACAAATATTTAGAAATTAAGTTCAGTCTTTTAGTTTAGACCAGAAAAACATGCGATAGTTGCCCAGACCGTCTCCATAAACATTTCGAACGTAATCTTATAGACGTACAATCTGTACAATTGAATTATTGACAGCCACTGTAAAAATAATTGGGAAAAAATGCAATTAACTTTTCGAGACGCACACAACACATGAGCAATTTTCAATGCGTTTGTTAATGAGTTTTTTCTTTTTTATTCTAAAGGTCATAAGTGGTAATTCCAACGAGATTTTTACCTACTGGCATAATTCATACATATTGTATAGGAATTCTAATTTAACAAACATGAATGGAAAAAAAATTTCCAAAAAACATTTTTTTTTTAAATTTTTTCTTTATTACAATACAAATAACAGTTTTAAAGGACAAAAAATAAAAGCAGGTAGAAAATTTTAATGTCAATATGATAATAACATGCTGATAATAAAAAAAAAAAACTGACAGGAGCATATTGCGACAAACATACATAATCGTGTTTATGGAAAGTTTAAAAAAATTGTGATTTTTTCTTCCAAAACAAAGGATCCTTTGCATTGAGACATACTAATAAAATAAAACAACAAGAACAACAATATCAAACAAATAATAGACAAAGAATGAATACCAAAAGTAGAGCAATTTTCTTTACTTTAAATCACTTCTTTGTGTTTTATTACAGAAAAATAATGACACAGTGTGACATGAATACGGGAATAGAAAATTAAATTTTTATCATACGTATACGAATAACATTTTTAAAGAAATCTTTATGTATGAAAGGCTATTAAATATTTAAAATATTAGCTGGTAGTTGTTGTTGTTTTTTTCAGAAAAAATATTCACTGTAAAAACAAAACGATCCTTTCAAAGAATTATACGAGTACATGCACATTTATGTCTTAGTCCTGTCAGGCATATAGACGTTGTAATAGGACTAACCTGTTATACTAAGAAGTAAAGATAGTGTCAGGTGCTGATGAAGCATATTAATCTCTAGATACAATGGATATATGGAGTTATAGTTAAACATTACAAGGAGTATTCAATTTGAAAGAAGTGAAAGAAATGATTTTGTTTAAAAATTTTTGTCTTTAATATGATGATGGTTCTAATCCTAATCCGAATCTCAAAAAAAATCATAATAAATCATAAATCATAAATCATGAATTTTTCATGTATAATTATAGAATCGATCTCTTATAGGCATGTGAAGTAAAATAATTAGTTTGGAGCTATAGTTGCTTCAAGAACTTTTTAATCTTCCTATTTAAACGTATTTTATCCATGATCAAAATTACATGATAAAGTTCAAAGCTCTTAATTCATTTAAAAGGTAGGAAAGTTGTTGTATTTAAGATCTCTTATACGTGCTAATAATAATTGAAACTCTTCCTAATGCTATGCTATTTATAGGTAGTCCAACTATTATTTTTTAATGCTTTTAGTGGTTTTCTACATAGAACAATGACCGCTACAAATATTTTTACTTGGTATAAAAACTTTACCAAAAAATGCGCATTTGATGATCAGCTATTGAAACAAATCCGTTGCGCTTTAAGACAATTTATAACCTTGCTACGGCTCCTATTATATGTAGATTCATTACATACATACATACATAATTGGCCACTACAACCCTTCAGTCAGGATTACGGCACACCACTTATGTTGTGTGTGCTAATTTTATACATGAGTGGCGGGACCTACAGTTTAAAGTCGACTCCGAACGACAGATTTTTTTGAGAAACTTTTCATGGCAATTTTCTTTACTCTCAGAGTTTTTGCCAGAAATCTGCTGAGAGGAAGTCGCCGAAGAAATATTTTTTTCATATTTCGTTTTTGATGTCTGACCGGGGATTCGAACCTTGGCCTTTCGTCTAATAAGCCAACACACTACCTACTAGACTACGGCGACTTCAGATTCATTAATCCTGCTAAAATTTCCTATTCTTTCGTCTCTAACCTAAGACGCGTTTTTCGCGGATTGAATTGAAAAATTTCCGCAATTTCTTTTATAAAACATTTTCCAATGATTACAGGCATTTGTTGACTTTAAAGCTTAATGCTAATGAATGTGTACAATCTTATGAATGGAATATAAAACTACAAAGAAAATTATGCAATTCCTGTATGAATGTGTTAACATCTGTTGTAATCTTATGACATAACTCAGCCAGCAGTCGATAACACGTGTAAAAATATTATTTTTAGAAATTCCTTATTAAATCAAATGACTTAACAGAGACAACACATTCAAACGCTCACGTGATTAGTTTCAAATCGAAGGAGTTTCATAAATTTGAAATAAGACAAGAAAAGTGTAATGGAAATGAAAGTCTTTTTGCGTTTGGGAAAATAATTCGCATTAAACGTAGGAATGCGTATTTGAAATGTTTTTGTTCGAGCAGTCCTCATATACAGTAGAAGCAATACGCATCGTTATTGGCTTCTATTTTATGATTTTGATTTTGCTTTTTATCGAACCTCAGTCAAAAATGATTTCAGATTAATGGTGGGGCATGCGGTAGGTGTATTCATAATTACTTTATTTATTGGTGATTAATTTTTTGTTGACTAGGTGCCCAAAATAAATTTTGCGAATATACCTGCCTTTGAATTTCGAAAATTTTGCAACATTTACAATTCTACACCAGGTAATATTTCAAATGAATTGTTGTTGCAATTTATAACAGTAACAGTTAGATTAGCCAATAAAGTAAACAACATTTCACAGTGACTTAAACATAGGACATGTGACAGGTTGCAGTGTTATAAAAATTTGTTGTAAAATATTGAAAAACAACATTTTTAAATTTAATTCTTTTGCTTTACGTCAATGTAATTTGTCAAATTAATATTTTTGATAATGCTGCCGTTAATCTGGCTGTTGATTTGAAATATTTTTAGCTTCGACTGCAAATGGCAATCAAAAATAATTTAAATTTGACGTGGCATAATTTTTGTGACATTTCAACTCATCTGCTAAGCATGTTGAGGACACAACACACATTTACAATTTAAATGTCATCAAAACTAACTAAAGGAGGCTCTATAAAAAATATTAAAATTAATGTGTGCACTTGTTAAGTCAACAAATTAAAATTTAGTTCAAGAGTATGGTAATTAAATTAGATAACATGTATGCAGGCATAGCGTTAACTACTATGAAAATTTATTGTTGTATGTATGCAGCTGAATGATACAAAATATAAAGGTTTCATGCAAGCATGTATAGAACAACACAAATATCTCTTGTCTATTCTGTTATAATTTTTTTCCTTTACAATTGTGCTCGTGTTCTAATGTAACTCTAATGGTTAAATTGTTAACGATTACTTCACTTATATGTTGTATTGTGTAACGCATTACAAACTAAGTGTACTTTGTGCATGCAACATAAGAAATATGAATAATATATCCTTTAAAAAAGGAATCATGCATCTTTTAACCTAACGAAGTCCTACGCAGATGCATTCAAAAAGTGTTATGGCGGACAGATATTTGATGTCTTTATTTAGAAGGTTTTCGGTATCCTACAGAAAAATTCTTTTTAGAAAATATAGTGCTACTGCTACAGCATCATTCACGAAGTACTGCCGCAATGTTCATGACGACATTTCTCGTCATGAAAATTTACCGTAATACTTTTGGGTTAACAAGTGAAACACAAATTGGATAGGTACACACAAATTGTGTACATCAAACTCAAAACTCCAGTCATTGTATCGAAAATTTTATATTTTACACTGAGACAGATGTGTTAATGAAAATTGTCTACCTGCTAAATGTCCTTCCATTCTCTAATTGTCTCTCAGAATTTCAAAACGTTATAAATGCTGAGGATATTCGGTTTCAGTTATTAGTTTGTTTTGTGTCTGCAACGTGTTCAACACGTTGTTTTGTTTGCTGTCCCTTACAAGCCTGGTCTTTGTTTTCACGAAACAATTTGAAATTTGTTCCTCCTAAGAGAATTTTCTAATAATGTTCGATAATTTTGAATTCTCTTCGGAAAACTTGGCAAATGAAACAATCGATTTCGATTTGCTTTCCTGGCCTTCAACACCATGTACTTCACCGGTTTCAAAGAAAGGTTTTTTCAACCAGGATTGCTTGCGTCCTACAACATCTCAGGTATTATGAGGTTCCTTTAAGAAAAACCATCATTTGCCATTGAATTTAATTTCCATAATGCTTCATACTGACTTGAAGCAGAGATTTTGGAATTACTAACTTATTTTCATTGTCTTTTTTCTTTCTTTTCATTTTAGTTGGACGCTTTTAACTGTCCCTGGTTGAAAACGGAGAATTCGAAAACGAAAGAGAATTTAAAGAAAACTTTATTGCTACTCGACGAACATAAAAATGTGTGCTCGGAATTACAAGAACAATTGGTTGATAAAGAAATCTACTATACGCAAAGGGAAAATGAACTCCAGGCTTTGCATCGCTGTGAATTGGAAAAAGGTAAAGTATTCAGTATCAGTGCCTTGCTGTTTACAGTTGTTGATCCTTCATTTTTAACAGCTCAAACAAATCTTTTGGAATTCCAAACCATGGCGAAACAGCAAATTTCATCATTGGAAATGCAATTGCAAAATTCCGAAAAGGAAAACAAACGTCTGTTGGAATCCTATCGTCTCGAAATGGAACATAAACTGTCACAAAAGCAACAGCAATTGGTAGTTGCGGAGGAACAGGCGAAATCTTTGAATGAACGTTTGCAAGCTTTGGAGGTCTCTGAACAAACTGTCAGAGCACATCTAACGCAAACAGAATCATCTTATGCCGGCCGTTTACAAGCTGCTGCCGAACGTGAAAACGATTTAAATGAACGCCTTAAGCATTTAACCAAAGAACTGGATAAACTGAAAGCATTGAAAGAGAATAATGAACGGGAGCTGAAAGAGAAACTGAATCTCTCCAATGACGAGGTGGCTGTGTTGAGAACTTCAAGACGCAGTCTTAATGAAACTGGTATGAGTTCACCGCGTAATACTTCGTCATTGAACACATCCACACACATGGAAATCAGTCGTCTGCAAAGTGAGGCTGAAAGCTTAAGATGCGTTTTAGAGTTGAAACAGAAGGAAATCTCCAAACTGACCAAACAAAATGAGGAACTGCTAAGGGATGCTGATGAAAAATTAGCTTTGCAAGCAAAGATCTCTCTTCTAGAATCGAAAAATGAAATGCTGCATTCAGAAATGGAAATCAAGTCGGAAAAGGAGAAGTAAGTTTATATTCTGGACTATCTCAGAACCGATTGAATTAATTTAAACCTCCTCTTTCTTTTATAGGGAATACCTACGCCAGATTGATGAAATTCAAAAGGCCTATAATCACGAGACCGTAAAACGTACTCGCCTCTCATACGACAACGAAGCCTTACAGTGGCAACTGAAACAACGTTCCGAACAGTTGCATATTGTCGAAACGAAACTACAAGAACTTTCGGCTCATGAGATCTCTACCAATTCAATAGCAAATCGTTCCTCACAAAATACCACTTCGCTAACATCATCGATACACATGGATGATATATCGCCGCCTACATCGCCTGTCATTAAGGGTGTTATCGAGAAAACCGATTCGGTGTCATGGGTACTGGAGATGGATGATGAGACGCCCGAAGCGGCTGCCTCAAAAATGGTTAAACGTGCTGGGTCTTTCAGATCCGTGGAACGGAGTCCTTCAACAAGAAGGCAATTGTCCGTTAGTGCCAGTGCTGCTAGCGGCGGTAATATGCAAAACTGTAATAATAGTTTAATGGACGCGACTGGTCCAAATCCTTTGTCCCAGTCTATGTCGGCCACTTCAGTGATAAGAGAACATTCCAAAATTGAAGCCAATGAGTTTAACAGTCGTTGTCATCCTCGTATACGCTCAAAATCTGTCAGCATAAAAGGGGGTTGTGAGCAAAATCCACAGTCACAAAATCAAACCAAATCAAACTCGAAAAAGATCTCCAGACAACTGTCGGGTGGTTCGTCTGCACGAAAAAATGAACTCACCTCCAATTGGAAAGAACCCACAATAACCAGTTCACCCTTTGTGATGAGACCAAGATCATCTACCATTAAAGCTGATAGTGAATCAGAGGAAATGCTATTTAAACGTTCATCGGCTAGCAAATTGATCACGTGTGATACTTCGGCCCTTAATAAAGGCGAACGTTTGGAAATGCGTTCCCTGCCCTCACACCCATCGGTACAAGATCTGAAAGTCATTAAGAAATGTCAAGAGATACAAGAATCCGCGGGTGAAGCAATGGTTTCGGGCACAAATTCCGAAGATGAAAGTTGTTCAGCATCCTCAGATGATGTGGTCAGTACTGATTATTCATCGGCGGCTTCTGATTCCACATCATCATCGAATCAATTAAAAAATTCACGCATGTCCTTCGAAGAAGTGCTGCTTATAGAGAAAATCAATAGTTTGTCGGGTACACCCATGGAAGTTAGCTGGTCCGAAGATGCCGAAGGCATTACAAACAGCTCAACGCTATGACATGAAATGCGAGAAATGTATCAAGTCCACGAAGATGATGAGGACAGCTTTTGAAAATATATTTTTATGAAATGCAAACACAAATACAAATATAAATACAAATACAAATTGTTATTAGAAAGATAGACCGTTATAATGATCGTAATGATCGTAATGACCGTAATGATGACAGTGATTAATGCATGATAACAAACAAATTCCTCTTTTTTTTTTTGGATGAGGCCTATGAAGAAGATTGTTGGTCGTGCAGGATATACATACCGTTATACAGCTTGCAACTACGAATACACATTAACATAAATGCATTAAATGTATGTAAGTTTAGTTTTTAATTTCAAGCAAAAATTATAGGAAAAAAAAAGAAACAAAAATCACGAACAATTTTAATTGGCGGTTAAAGAGCCAAAATGAAGTGCAGAAGTTTTCTTAACGAAACAAAAAACAAAAACAAAAGTTTTAAATATATATGTGTGTGTATGTGTATACGTTTTACAAGGACCTTAATTACATTTAAATATATGAATAGTTTATAGATTTATAATAAATACTTTAATTAGAAATAAACTTTACCTTCTGACACACTCTTACTAATACCCCAGCCCCCAAGTTAAAGGAAAAAACCTTATGGTGCGTTTAAATTTAAAAAAAAAAGAAACAACAACAATGAACGTTTTTTATTATAATTATTGCCTCTTTATTACTTTCCTTCCTTCCTTATTGATTAATGTTTAGTTTAATTTTTTTTTACTTTTAAATTGAGAACAAAACAAACAAAAAACAAAAACTATTAAAAATTTAACTAAAATTCTGTTATGTACATACTTTTATTTATTTATGAATTTAAAAAGAACAAACAAAACTTAAAAAAAAGAAAATATTTGAAAAATAAATCAACTCTTAAGAAAAATACAATAAAAATTTAAAGATTGAACAAAATGCCGACGATTATTATTTTGAAATTCTCTTTAAAAAATAAACAAAGATTTGCTCTTTAAACTTTAGTATATGAAATATATAATAAAGAAAACAAGTGATATATAATTTAAAACACATAATAATATATACATACATATATAGTATATAAAACACAACAAGGATATTGAACTAAATAAACAAAGCTTTCATAGAGAGGCTTTGAAAAATGAAACAAAAAAAAAAAAACATGAAAATATGAAATACTAAAATTATTCTTACACACTCAACCAAAGTATAAAACGCCTTCTTATTTACATATATAGTATATATAAATACATATAAGTTATATTATATATTAAAAAAAAAACTAAAAAAAAACAAGAATTATTCCCTACTAACAAATTTGTGAAAAAAGAAAAAAAACACAGATTTGAAAATTTTGTCTAGCAAAGAAAATGATGGAAAGTTTTTTTTTTTAAATGAAAAACAAACATATTAAAATGCTAAAAAACATGAAAAAAAAATAATTTTAGAAGAAGGAGTTTAGGAGTTTTGCTTTTGCCAAGTTTCTTAAACACCATTTGCCTTTACAAATTTTTGTATGTTTTTTAAAGAAATTTTTAAATGACTGTGCTTAAGATCAATTATTTATTTGAATGGAGAATTTGTATTAAAACAACAACAAACGAATCTATAATCATTGATCTCATTTCGCTGTTTGCTATTCAAATCAAATTGATTTTAATTTGCTTTCGAATTCAATTTTAATTGATTTCAATTTGATTATGAATGGACATACTTTCGGGTCTATATATTCATTTTATTTGAAGATTATTTTATTTCAAGTCTTTTTGTATGGTTCTCTCCTGAACCAGTCCCTCATGGGTCGTTTAAAAATATTTAAACCTGCTTTTGAAATCGTATTTTTTATCATACATTGAAGAAGTGGTATAACTAACTTCGAATTTTTTTTTCCTAACTCTCAGTCTTTTTAATTGAATTTGCCTTTTTGAAATATATTGAGGCTCAGTAGTAGAGATTTTAGATATTTTGAAAATATATTCAAGAAAGCATTTTGAATATTTTCCTTAACATATTTATTTATCAATAGGGGATCACCGTCTGTCTCTCTTACATTATACTTTTTAATTACGAAGTAATTTGTTCAGTATGTTGTGAATAATTTTTTCTGAAGTTATTTAAGAATTTCTTTAAAACAAAAGGAGAAAAATAATCTCTGTGTATAGTATATTTCCATTGGAATGGTGTCAATAATCTTAACTTAAGTATGATTGCTAATCAAATGCTTTTAATATGATATTTTATAAATAATTTATATTATTAAATGAAAAACAATTTTATTTGAATTTATTCTTTGGAGAATTGCAAAAGAAAATCAATAATTAATTGTACATGTAGTTCTTAAGACATACATGACGTACATACATATGTATTCATTATTTATAATCTAATATGATAAATTGTAAAGAGAAAAATCAACAATTAATTAATTAATTATTAATTAATTTAATGTATTTATAATTGAATTGTTAATTTTTTAACTTACTTGTGTAGCAGAAAAAAGTAGCTTAAAAACATTAAATTATTATTCACGATATTTTGAAAGCTAACATAGAGGTTTCTTGAGAGGGAAAAGGTGACAGATTTTTGTATAATGTGGTTAGTTACGGAATATCTGACAATATAGCTGATCATATATCATTAGATATTTGAAATTCGAACCATTTTAATACACATTATATGAACTCTGTAGGAAAAGGAAATAATTTTCACTTGCCCAAGAACTTTCCTTTCAAATTTATTGCAACTTATAACAATAAAAAGTAAATATCTGGGCATAAAATAAACATTTAGAACTGCTGATGACTATCTTAATAACAAACAAAACTTTCTTAATATTACTTCAATTACATTCTTTTCACATTGAGTTGCACTGTAGGCTATGATATCTATTGAATGGGAACCTAATTTTCCTTTATCTGTATTGTGTTCCGTGTAATCTTTCCCGTATATTAATATTTCCTTTTTAAAACAAAATCTCCTCCATTTTGTAGAACTTCTAACAAGAAACCTCTAAATTTGTTATTCAAATTGTGTATTGCATAGACAACTTAAAGCTGATTATCCATCAATTGGTTTAGCATTCTGAAATTTATGAAAATAATTTAAAAAAAAAATTTTAACGCCTAAGACTATAAACAACAATCTTGTTATGTTATCTGTAGTCGTTGACCATTTTGTAATTAAAGAATTAAAGAAAATTTTCTAGCTAACCCATGACAAATAAATTTCTAAACTGCTAAACCTAAGAAAAGTTGAAGTTGAAGAAAATCTTTTCAAAAGTTGTTTATTAAGTTGTCATATATTAAAGGAAACGTTTTAATAATTCAAAAGATTTATTAGTAGCCTTAGAATTATAATTTAAATTTAGTTAGTAATTTAAACAAATACAATATAACATAACATATAGAAATTGTTCACAATTAGTTCTAATATACAGAAGAAGAAGAAGATAATAGAGTGTAATATACAACAAAATATAATACTAATACTACAATGCATACATAAGTGATTATAAAAATATTATTATTTTCTCTCTCTCTTGTAAATGTGTGGTAATTTCTTCTTTTTTTTATTATTTATAAAAAAGAATTTTAGCTTTAAATTCATTTGTTATTCAATAAATAATTTGTTATGGATTGTATTTAGTTTAGTATTGTTTTAAATTAATAATTATTTATAGTCTTAGTGGTAAATTTCAAAGAAAAAAAGAAAAATTTGTGTGTATGTTTTCTAAATTGATTGATTTGAAAGTGTTTTTAATTCAAAATAATTTTGTTTTTAGTTTTCTCTCTCTATTTTTTTTTAATTAAAATTATTTTGTTTTGAATGATAAAATTTAACGTATGAATTTAAATTGAATTTCTTTGGCTTTTTAAACTAAAGAAATTCATCTTTATTTATTATTTATATTTTATTATCAAGTAAGCTTTTATTACATAATAAAATATTTAAAAAGGTATACCTTACAACAAAAGCAAAAACAAAAAAAAAACTTCATAAAATCCTTTTGATAAATTTATTTTCTTTCTCCCTCTGAATTCTAACCAACAAACAAGAAAATATTAAAAAATTAAAATCAGCATCACTTTCTAAAAGTTAAAAAAAAAAATAAAAAGATAAATAAAAAACTAAACTTAAAAATAAATATAAATAATCCCCCGCCCTGCATAATAAGTGATGTGTTTGTATGTCTGAGTGGCAAGAAAGTATAGAAAATATTGAAAAATTGAAAATAAAGAAAATATTTAAAGACCCAGGAGTTACGTTTAAGATTGCAACAACAAAACATAAACAATATTAATAATTAATTAATTAAAAATAAATAAATAATAAATAAATAAATAATAAATAATAATAATTTATCAGAGCAACTTTTTGCTAAAAAACAAAAAAACAAAAAAAACAAAAACCATAAAAACAAACAAAACTTATATTATAAAAGAAAGAAAAACCAATTAAAATAACAAATACAAATACAAACAAAATACAATACAATATAATTGTTTTCAAACACATATTCTATTAAACGAGTTTTATTTATTCTAAAACGTTTATATTTGATAGATATTTTATTGGTATAGGTAAGTATTACCATTCGAAAAGTGCCAGTTGTAAGTCATCACACTGAGATCACTTGCTATAATGGTTAAATGCTGTAAAAGTAACGGTTAATAAATTCAACAATTATTTTTGAACCTTATTTTCCAAGCAGCAGCAAATTATTCTTTTTCTTTGAAGACATTTTTGCAGTAAATGTGAATGTAATTTCATCTGTTATATTGTATCACTTTCCACCATAGATAAATGCTGAGGCACCGTCTTATAAGTTAATTCTAACGAAAAGTACTCAGTGGAAGCATTTGTTTTACTGTAAACCTTAAAAATCTTTTAAAAACTTGAGTACAAAATTTTTAAATTAAATTTTCATTGTTTTAGTTCAGTTTTCGATCAAAACTAAAACAATAGAAAGAAAGTAGAAGTTCTAAGGAATCACATGAAAAAAGTTTCATTTAAAAATTCCCTGTGGTTAAAAAGTTATAAGGCTTTGAAGAAAAACATTTGCCGCATAATACCCCTGCTACACGATTCTGTTCGCCTGTTACTTTAACAAATTGAAAAATTGCTAAAAAAAACCTTATGCGGCTCTGTTAACACCATAATGTTAATAACACCACACTGTTACTTAACAGAAGAAGCTGTGATGTTATTTGTAAAAATGTCAAGCATACTTTTAGGATTCCGTTTCACCAAAAGCATTGCCAGATTAGAAAAAAAAAGTCATTTACAGCAAATAAATGTTATTTTAAATGCACTTTTCATTGAATTTTTATTTTTTTTTCAATTTTAGATTTTATAAAAAAGTTAACACAGTTAACATATTATAATTATAAAAAAAAAAACTTGTACTTATATTTACAGTAATCCTATAATAAAATTCTATTTCTTGCCATAGACTTTTTGGAATTCTTCGTTTAATTTGAATTTTTGTATTTTGCCGGAGGTGGTTTTTGGGAAATCATCAACGGTTATCACATAACGAGGAACTTTAAAATGGGCCAATTTGCCCTTACAGTATTGCTTAACAATATCACGATTCATGGGCACTGATTTATCATGCAAACGTATAAAGGCACAGATTTCTTCACCCATACGCTCATCGGGCACACCAATAACCTGGGAAGAAGGCATAAATATTGAAACTTTAAAACTTTTTCGAACATAAAAAATTATAATAAAAATGAGAGACTTACATGTGTTTCGAGTATAGCTTCATGGGCATTGAGAAAGTCTTCAATTTCTTTGGGGAAAATATTTTCACCACCACGTATAATCATCTCCTTTAGACGACCAACAATGCGGCCATAACCATCAGGTTGTAAAACAAATTGATCTCTAGAATTGTGAAACAACAAATTTAGGTTTTGTATACCAAGCAATCTTATGCAATAAAATAAACTTACCCTGTCCTTAGCCACTTATCTGCACCAATGGTTTCTTTGGTCTTGGCTTCATCGCCGTAGTAACCTAACATAGTGAGATAACCTCTCACCAACAGTTCACCTGGCTGGCCAAAAGGTACTATATTACCCTCAGCATCTATAACTTTAGCCTCGATATTATCCTGTACGTGGCCCACTGTATTCAATACTTGTTCCATAGTATCACCCGGTCTTGATTGGAATATTGATGCTGTAGTCTCGGTCATACCGAAAATGGTACGCACTTCTTGGAGATTTAAAACGTTTTTCATATCCAGGAATAACTGTGGTGAGCAGGGAGCTCCTCCTGTTACGGCCATTTTTAAGGTGGTCAAAGGCAAATTTAATTCACGTTGTTTCTTAATGAGATCAACATACATGGTGGGTGTGCCATGAATAACGGTACACTTTTCATTTACCACTGCCTTTAAAGAGTCTTCAGGACTAAAACCGGCAGCAGGCAGTACTAAAGTAGCACCATGGCTTAGGGCAGCCATGATGGAAATAACCACACCATAGGCATGAAACAAAGGCACCTGACTACATATACGGCCACCTCTTAACTGATTACGATTTCCAATATGGATTCCATTGTTAACAAAATTAAAATGAGACAAAACTGCTGCCTTAGGATGGCCGGTGGTACCAGAGGTGAACTGTACATTACAAGGCGAATCGGGTACGATAAAAGGCTGCAGCTTGTAGATCTCCTCAAAGCCATTCTTACCACTCAAATCCAAGACCTCGTTAAAAGTAAAGGCACCCTTAAGCTGTTGATCGGTGTTTATGATAACCGCCTTTAAATTGGGCAAATTTTCACTGTTGATCTTGCCTTTCTCGCTTTTCGATAGCTCTGGACAAATGCTGTGTATAATGTCGTAATAGTTTTGAGTTTTATAGCTTAGAGGTGAGACTAGAGCCTTAACGTTGACCTTTTTCAAACAGTACTCCAATTCGGGACCCTGGAAGGCAGGATTGATGCCTACGGAAACCAAACCTGCTCTAGAAGCGGCCAACATGGTCAAGTACCAATGCATATTATTGGGACCCCATATACCAATACGATCGCCCTTGGTTAAGCCGATTTTCAAAAAACCTGCTGCCAAACGGTTCACCTCATCGATGAGCGAGTGGAATGTGTATCGTTGAGCTTCGTGACAGGAAACAACAGCTTCGGTGCTGCCATATTCGGCAGCAACTCGTTCCAATTCTTGGCCAACATTGCGATAAACAAGTGGATGCTTTCCCAAGTAGTTAATGTACGATTGATTCGATTCGATCGAAGCGGAATGTGAAGAAGTAACAGAAGAGTAGCTGAAATGAAAAAGAAAAACGAAAATAATTTCTGAAATCATTACAAGTGAAGAAGAGGTAGAAGAGTTTTCCGAAAACAAATTTGAGAATATTTTTAGTTTTTAAATTGCTGTTTTAAATTGTTGTTAAACAATAAACAATAAATATTTATTTGTTTAATTTTTTTTTATAAAAAAAAGTTAAAATTTCTGTTTATTATTGGCATTAACAAGTCTACACAATATTCTATTAAATTGGCACAAGACTGGTATATAAAATCTAATCTTAGACAACTGAATACTTGCAATTATTTTTTAATACGATTTAATATAAAACGAGGTGTTAATTATTTTAATGAATGCTTAAAGCTTAAATTATTTATAAACGTTTATGCCTGTGCATTTAATTAAACACACACGTAAATGACGCCTTTAAGGGTTTAAAGTCTAAAACTCAGAATTAAAACTTTTCAATACGATATTTATAAAGAAATAAAAGAAACGTAGGTAGGGAATAATGAAATAATGATACTCGTGAAGGATTAAACTATGTGGAGAAAAGCAATTTATGTAGAATACCAATGATGCAGCTTTAATAGGGACCCAATGAGTTACAATTCCCATATAGTACGTTGCTTCCACTACATTTAAATGTTCAACAGTAGCAAATTTAGAGCACAAATACTTGGCACGTTAACATCAGCATATGACAAGTCTACATACATAGGTCCAAACTCTTTCCACAAGAAAGAGTATAATTTCAATCTAAAAACCTCAAAATATTGAAGATGTAAAGTAAAGTGTGCTAAGAAAACTTTGAAACAGAATTATGATACAGAATTATGAAACAGAATTATGTTTTTTTGACATCCTTGCTGCCAAATGTTTTTCTCTTAAGGCATTTCTTTGAACCTGTAAACAAAGAATATCCATTCGGGTTTAAATTTGAATAATAGGACGAATGAAGAATGAAGGTAGTATTTCGCAGTCTAATCCACTCATTTTTTGTATTCTTTTATCCTTAAATCACCTTTCAGTTTGCTATCAAAGGCTTTCAAACACAAACTAAACGAAGAAATTTATTCAAGTTTTGACAAGAGTAAAGCGTAACATGACTACTGACAGCAGCAGCAGTTTCAGAGATGGTAAATTCAACAGAATACTAACCTACAATATCAACAATGACCTTATATGCGGCCTTAATAGCTATCAGTTTTCTTTTTTTTTTTTTTGATAAAAAAAAATATTTTTGTTTGGGTTTTTAACAAATTTCTACATGTTAACTGATAAATAATTACATTAGAACAAGATTAAAGTCATTGATAAGGCCAACAAATAATCAGTAACACTTGAGTCTACAATTAAACTAAAGAAGTTTTTTTTTATAATAGAAAAAAAAAACTATTTTATCACAGTCAATCTAGAAAGCCTTATTAGAGCAGTCGTATTAAAACATAAAAACCCTAAAAATTTTTTTTTTAATAAATTTTGCAAACAATTCTAAAGTATTATTAGAAACAATTAAATTAAATTCATTTAGATAAGCTTGCTTAANNNCTTTATTATCAAAGTGTTTGCTCATTGAGATAATTATTGTTTTATAATTTAAACAATATTTATAGCCGAAATAAAATTTTATAGAATTAAAATTAAAAAAATTAAAAAAATAAAGAAAATATTATAAACAAATTTTTGAAAATAATCTGGGAAGCTATTTTAACGATTTTAAACTTTTTTTTTGTTGTGACCATATTGCAATCAATTAAGAAGGTACTCTAACTCGAGTACTTAAAAAAAGTCAAGTGTATCTATACAAATATTTATTTGCAATTTAATAGTGTTTCCTAACGAACTACACACATACATAATTGGCCATTACAACTCTTCAGTCAGGATTACGGCCTAGCTTCTCACACCACTTATGTTGTGTGTGTTAATTTTATACTTGAGTGGCGGGACCTACAGTTTAAAGTCGACTCCGAACGACAGAAGTTTTTGAGAAACTTTACATGGCATGACACTACCCACTAGACTACGGCGACTTCGAACTATTTTAGCTTATTTGTAAAACCGTTTAGATGTTATGACTTTATTCTCAAAAACATATTGTGCTACTTTGAATTCCATTACATTGTCTCCATAATATAATTTCTTAAACTATTTGCAAACAACATATGATGAATCAAATCATTGAAGAAATCATTTCATTGAAGATTTTTTTGATTAAAATTGTAGTTGTTTTTAGAAATATTACCCTTCTCATCTATTTTCTAAAAATAAAAACATGTGAAAACGACAAGTGTTCTTAATCGCAATTAGAATTTCTGTTTTTCCAATCATTCCGGAAGATAATTTTTACATTTTTGTCTGAACAGCTGAAATAAGAAAACAGTTGAATCGTCGCTGACGCATTTCTTTTAAATATGCAGTATCCTGAACAACGTTGATCGATTTTGTCGCATTCTTAGGTTATTATTTGCAAAAGAAAGAAATGTTTTAAAATTAGAAACAGAAATCTTAAATGAATTGGCTTGAGAAACAGGTTGAACTGAAAATTGCATGCTGAACTGAAAATTGGAAGGTTTTCATTGAAATTGCAGGCATAGTCTGCTATAAATTTGTGTATCATTGATAATAAGGATCTTCTGTGTACTGTTTTGTACCACAAACATGAGAAACAAGATTACATTAATAGAATTCAAGCTGAGATCTAACAAAGAGATTATAAGGTCGGCTTGGTAGTATAACCACAAAGGCTCTCACTATTCGTTTAATCAAATCACAAACTGGCAGAAGCTGGGTTTTTAATGAATAAGAACAACTTCTTAAGGAGTCCTATAAAATCCCTATCGCTTATAGAGATCGTACTGTGCTGGAGAATAGCGGAACACGATAACAGCAATCTTACTTGTATATGATCGTCTTCGGCTACTTTTTTCCTGCATGGAAAGGCGTTAGCAAAAAGTGTGCTGTGACAAGATAAAATTTATTGTTTATAGAGTTCACAGTCTTTCGGTTTACTTTTTAAATACGGTTATGAACTCTATGAAAATTAAATTAAAAATATTAAATTTGTTTAACAATAATAAAAAGACCACTTTTTTTTCTTTATTTGCACAAATAATGTTGCTAAAATCTTGTTATCACTTGTATTTGTCAATTCAAATTTTTATTTCATATTTTCAAATATTTTTTTTATAACAAAAAAACAAAAACAAAATGAATTTAAATATTTATTATCAAGAAATTTTTTGTCTAGTCACCCTCCATATACGTATATGCAAACCACACGCCATAAAATTTTGTTATGATCAAACTAGTTAAGATGTGGTATTTATTTTTATAACAAGGGGGCAAATGCCACACATACATACACGTTTATTTGAAATTAAATCATTTAACACAGTGAAGGCAAACAAATATGACTGAGGATAACGGACAATAAAAGGACCTTTTAGTACATTTAACACGCTTAAGTCTTTTAAGAAGATCAGCAGTTTCTTATTAAAAAATCAAGTTATAATTTGTGCATATATTTGAGTCCTTTATAATAAGAGTTTACTGTACGTTTAAACTATTTTAAAAATTGCAATTTCGATAGTTATTTTTTTAAAAGTTAACTTTTAAAGTTTATTTTTTTATCGTGTGTTAAAATTTTTAAAACGCAATTTATTCTTGTGATACGATATGGAAGTTTATTGTTATTCTATACACAGTTTATGTGACGTGTATGTCTATATAAAAATATTTACTTTGAGTGTATGTACATATGTATGTACTCTTCTATTATGTAATAAAGAAATATTTCCTCGTACATACGTATGTAGGTTCGATAAATCAAAACAATTGAATTCTTGAATTACACGTTCAACTACTTAATGAAAAAACTTACCAACGCAATGAGTTTGTTTTTAGTTTTTTTGTGGCATATTTTTTACTAAAAATATGTTTTGTTATGATTTGTAAACGTTTATTGATCATTGTGTGATAAAATTAACTCAAAAAAATTAATAAGAAAAGAATTTTAATTTTATCGGAACGCCTTCAGTTTTTTTTTTTTTTTTGTTTTCCAAAACCACAATTTTTCTTTGCAATTTTAAAGATTTTCCAAGTCTTCAACACTTTTCTTTAAAATTCTAATTGTTTCCTTTCCTTTTCTTTAAAAACAAATTTTTTTTTAGTTTTTAGTTTTAAAACCGATCGTTATTGTTGAGCGTTCCGATAACGACTAATTGTTTAGCAGCGTTACGAACTAAAATGAAAACTTTGTTTAGCAGCTGTAAACTCAAGATCCCTTCACTAGTGTTGTTGGTGAACTGCTATTGAGCACAACAACTACATGTTTTTCTAATAGGGGCATATGTACATAAGTGAGAACCTAAAAGTGTCTCTCCAGATGTTGTTATACACATACAGACATACAAATATTATCATTATTGTACTTAATTTATGCTAAATATGCCTGCACACGCCTTTTAGCCAGACTTATAGTGCGATTTTATTAATTTTTTTGTTTTTTTCTTTTAATAAGTTTTGTTACTATTGTACCCTACAGTGTTAATAGAGGCTAATTAGATTATATTGATAAGTATGTGGGGGATAAAAAAATTAAATTATCAAAATCAATCAATTTATGCATGCTGAGTATTCGATTTAAATATGTTCATCGAGTGAACTTACATTTGTGCATCGCTATTATATCGATTTTTTTACAAAATTCATCAATGTTTTTGATACACCAATTGAAACGAAATTGAGATAAAAAACAGAATGTACTTATTTGTGCTTAGAGATAGTAAAAGACCGTGATCGGACAATTTATTATAGAACCCTCAAGCTATATAGGGTATCTCTGTAACAACTTCCACAATCCTGCTGCCTAGATAAACTTCAGGAGGATGTTCGACATTAATGCGGATAAAAAGCCCTCAACTTTATGCAAACATTATAGGATTCTTTTAACTACACTTTGTGCTATCAAAACTGATCGCCATATTAATTTTAAATTTTCTTTTTAACATTCAATCAGATTTTGTAGGGTACTTTGTAACAATCTTTGATGCCTTCATTCTCAGTTCGCTTATTTACTTTTTGTTGTTGCTCGCGATTTCTCTCTTTCTCTCTGACCATGGAGAATAGCGAAATAAAAACAAAACAAACTTATCGTGTCAATAAATTTTAAATATTTTAATCAGATTGAGAAGCAATTTTTTTTTAAATTCTCTGTCATTAATTTTATGAGGCTCGTCGACAATTTTGAGGGGCAACGATAACCGGTGTCTACAATTCATTTATTTACCGGTACTTTTCGCTGATAAAGAAATTAAATTAAAATTTTATTTTTTTTTCTGAAATTTTTTCATTTAAATTTTTTAAGACACGTGTTTGCATGCGTGTGTCTATTTTGGCCACAATATTTAGATTGTCATTATCAGTAGCATGTTATTTGTTATTGTTTTGAAAATAGTTTTTGTTTTTACTTATATTATGAGTGTGTGTGTGTATGTGTGTTTCATATTTATTTTGTTGTGTTTATACTAAACCGGCTGTCACATTACAATCGTTGAAACGTTTTAGACACACTGTGTACTTTTGGGATACACGTTTCACTATTTTAATCGTTAGATTTGCCATATTAAGACTAATCTTTTCAAAAATGATTATATTGTATATGTACATATATATGTATACACATATAAATGTGTGTTTGTAAACGTGTATGTACGTCGTTTGCCATTGTTTAAAAAAAAATTCCATTGTCAAATTTTTTTTTTATTTCTTGTGCAAAATGTTTATGGGTTTATATATACATACGTGTGTGTGTGCTTGTATTTATTTTTTGTCTGTTTTGTTTTTATTTTAATATTCTTAAGCATAACTAAGAAATCACAACAAAAATAAAATTAATTCTAAGAGAGGGTGTGTGTGAGAGAGAGAGAGAGTGAAGAAAAGAGAGTTTTAATAATAATAAACAGACACTTGCTATTGAAATCAATGTTGACTGAGCTAATTGTTGTTGCATATGATTGATAACTGATACTACAAATATATTACCCAATAAACATTTTGTCTGTATATTGATATATTTATTAATTAGAATTTAAAAAATACATACAGTGGGCGTCAAAAGAAATTGTACATCAAATGAAATAAATGAATTGAATATACATTAATAAATTACTGTTATTTTTAGTTTAAAATTGTTTCATTGTAAGTTTTTAAAATTCATTTTTAATTCAATTTAAATTCAATTTCAATTTTAAAGAAACAACAAAAAAAAATTCAAAATTTTAACAAATTTTTTTCGGGCACTCTCCTTAAGTGGTAAAGTGGTTGTGTATGGTGATTGGTTAAATTTTATCCATAGTGCACAGTTTCTATTGACACTCACTGTATGTTTTTTAGTCTTTTCTCTTTGTAGTCGATTGTCTAAGATCGACAAAAGCTTAAAATTTAGTTTAAGAAGATATATTTTCTTTGTGTATTTGTTCCAATATACAATGCTATCGTTCTACGAGTTACATTTGTTTGCCAAACTTTGCATGATCAGTGTTCATTTAACACTTAACTCAACTGATTGCAAGTAAAAATATTATTATTCAATACCCTCTTCTCACTGTACTTTCAGTTCTATCAATGCTATATAGACGTTTGCAATTATAGATCTGCAATGAATGCTAAATGAAATTAAATTTAAACTGACAGTAGATTGATGGTTGTTGCATTTAATTTTGAATAATTTAATTACAAACATTATAATCAAGATTGACACATTAATTCGCAAAGGACACAGTGTATAAAAAATGTAGTATACAGTGAGCGTCAAAAGAAACTGTACATTAAAAAAAAAATATTCATTAATAAATTACCGTTATTTTTATTTAAAAATTGTTTCATTGGGGATTTTTAAAATTGAAACAAAAAAAATTTTTTTTTCAAAAATTTTCGAAATTTTTTTCGGGCACTGACCTTAAGTGATTGTTAGAATTTTATCCATTTTGTACAGTTTCTTTTGACGCTTACTGTATACTTACTTATATGACCGATATTGTAAATATTTTTAAAATATTAATAAGCCTGTTGCAAAATAAGGGTTAACGCCAGCGAAATAAAATTTCTCTTAGCCTTATAAATCTTCAAATGGCTTCTTTGCTCTTAGATAAGAATTAAAAAATTAAATATAAAGTGTGGCTATGACAATTGTTTTGAATAAAACTAATGCTGTTATCAAATCATAGCGTTTTTGTTGTTGTTGTTATTTCAATACAGATATTTTCAGATTTTCAATAAACATAAAAGAAACTGCTTTAAAGCGGTTTGTGCAAAAAGTTATCAAATAACTTAACCGATTAAAACTTATCAAACTAAAGTAGCTTTCCACACTAAGCAGATAAATACCCAGCCACTGATATGGCATGAAAACAAAATGTATTAAGGAATGTGTTACAAATTTCTTATTGAAAAAAAGTAGACCATATGTAGGGTATTTATCAAAATATATTACATTTGATTTATATTTATTGTTTCTAAAATAAAAATACTTTGATAACTTGACTTTAAGAGAATTATTTTCATTCTTTGAGATCGTATTGAAACTCTTTTTAAAATATTTCTCGCTTTATGGACACCAAGCATGATTGCTTACGAGTTAAATGAAAACAAATTTTCTTGTCATTCACTTATAAGCGTGCTAAGGTTTAAGTTCATTTACTTTTATATTCTAAAAAAAAAAATTACGAAAGACGATTATTATTAAATAAATTAAAATGTTGTTAAAAACGTTATTCAAACAGAATTTCATACGCAATATTAAAATATACAAATGGTTTGTATTCATATTTGAATAAAACTAATAAAAAAAAAATGAAAAAAACATAATAAAAACAAGAACATTTTATACCTAACCAGCTGTAGCAACTTGGCCTATATACATCATCCCAGTAACGAGAAGTTGATGTATAAGAATATGGGTCAACAGCTAGAGAGAGCTGTGGATAAGTATGCCCAACAAATAGCCATAAAATCTTGGTATGATCAAACTCATCTAACATTTGAAGAATCTTACAATCAGGCCGTCAATTTAGCAGAAAAACTAAAGGATTTGGGTCATAAACCGGGTGATCATTTGGCCATCTGGGCTCCCAATACCATACAATGGTACATTACATATTTGGCTGCCGCTGTTGGTGGTTTTCCATTGGTTTGTATCAATCCAGCTTTAGAAGTACCAGAACTACAATATGCTTTAAAAAAAGCGAAAGTGAAGAGTCTGATAACCATGGATTCGTATGGCAAATTGGATTTCTTAAATAAACTTCAACAATTAAAAAAAGCAACAGACGTTGTTGAGCAAAGTCCATTGACGGTTATAATTAAAACTGAAGATAAGAAGATGGAAAATTTCTTAAATTATGATGTTTTATTAGGCAACAAATCACCCGCACAAAGCAAAGACCTGATAAAGTCGGAGATCCAACAAATATCATCAGAGTCTCCTTTTATCATACAATTTACTTCAGGCACTACAGGACAACCGAAAGCGGCCTTAGTATCCCACTTTAGTATGGCTAATCAGGGTGTTTATATTGGTCGTGCTTTAAAACTCGATCCAGGAAATAAAACTCTATGCCTTACAGTGCCTATGTTCCATGCTTTCGGTTTGGGTATAATATCCGGTGCATTACACTATGGCAGTACCCTTAGCCTGCCAAGTCCAACTTTTAATGCTGCAGCCACTTTGGAAGCCATTGAACGTGATCGTTGTAATGTCGTAGTGGGTACACCTACCATGTTTGTTGATATGCTAGATAACCAAACGAGACTAAACAAATCTGTAGAGAGTTTAGAATACGCTTTCGTTGGTGGTGCTGCTTGCACGCCTGAAGTATTTATGAGAACCAAAGAAGTATTTCAATTGCGTCGTATGATTATAGGTTACGGTTTATCGGAGGGTACAGCTGCTGTTTTTACTCAAGATGGTACCGAAACGGAAGAGAGTGCTTTAAATTCGGTGGGTAAAATCTTTGGCAATGGTGAAGCTAAAATTATTGATAACGAAGGCAATACGCTGAAATTTGGTGAAGTGGGTGAATTATGTATTCGAGGTTGGTTCAATATGATCGGTTATTACGAAGATGAGGAAAATACACGCAAAACTAAGGACATCAATGGTTGGTTAAAGACTGGGTAAGCGATATAAAAATTTATGTTGTCTTAAGGATATAGGGTGTAGTAGAAATAGAAAATAATAGAAACTAAAAGAATACTTTTTACAACACCTTAATATTAAAATAAATTTGCCTTTAAAAATTATAAAAATTGCTTTCAAAAAATGTTTCTAGAGATCAATTCCTTTTGGAACCCAATGGTATAGCTCGTTACCAGGGCCGTAGAAAGGATTTAATTATAAGAGGCGGTGAAAATATTTTCCCTAAAGAAATTGAAGACTGTCTGGATCAACATGAACATATTTTAGAATCTCATGTAAATTACTTTCTCTCTCCCCTATTGTCTTAAATTCCAATATTTAAATAATTTCTCTCTCATTAGGTGATAAGTGTGCCCGATCCACGTTTGGGCGAAGAGATCTGTGCCTATATACGTTTAAAACAGGGTGTTAAACCTCTAACCACAGAGGATATAAAAGCATTTTGTAAAGGCAAATTGGCTTACTTCAAAATACCGCGTTACATACGAATTGTGGAGGATTTTCCCAAAACGACATCCGGCAAAATACAAAAATTCAAATTGCAGGAAATCTTTATTAATGAAAACAAAGCCTAGTCAAACTGAATGAGAACGAATTTAAAGAGAGAAAGAGAGAATTTAACGAAAGATTTTTTGTTTTTAGTTTAGAAATGTAAACAAAACTGTTTTTATAATATAAAGTGATTGTTGTTTGTTAAATTGATGAAATTGTTAATTAAAGCAATTAAAATATTGCATAAGTTATGGTACAATTAATTGTTATACAATTTATAAGTTTGTTAGGTGATTAAATAATAAAAAAAAATTAAACGATTTAAATTTTGCTACTTTAAGGGCTTTTTTTTCAGGAAGCTACAAGTGTTTGTTTGTAAACAATAACAAACTCTCCAGCCTATAGACCAGGCGTTATAAATTTGGCGCGAATCTGCTCTTTTGACGCTCTGCGCAAAACTTTCGTTAGGTTGCCAAGTTACAGAGCCAGGCAGGTTTAAGTTTCGTTGAAATCTTTTCGCTAGACGCTAAAATTAAGGTCTAATTGTGAGCGAAAGGAAAAAATAAAATCAGAACTACTTAGACACTCGGAGCTGACGGTTGATTTAAAAAAAGAAAAACGCTTATATTTGGTGGATTAATAGAAATTAAAAAAAAATAAAGAAAACAACAACAAATCATTGCTAAGCTATAATATATAAGGTATAGAAAGTGGAAAAAAAATAAAGAAATAGTAACAAAAAGGAAACGGAAACGGTGCGGTTATAAAGTAGAAAATGGAAAGAAAAAAAATCAAAGCAAAGAAAATGTACAACAACCATATAAACGTATAAATTGTATGCAAGTGTGTGTATGTTTAAATGAAATTGTACAAGTGTCTGTATTTTATAGCAATGTTAGTGTATGTGTTACCAATAAATATGTAAATTATTTTGGCAACAACAACAACAACAATTAAAAGGAGGTTTTCTCTTCACATTCATAAAGATAGTTTTGCAATTCAAGAAAGCAAAAGAAAAAAAGCAAAAAAAAAATTTTTTTTGTGTAAAGAAAAATTATTGTGGCAAAAAAAATAAATTTTTTTAGCATTTAAATGTTAAATAATGTTGAAATAATTAAATTGAAAAATGTTCAAAAGTGTATTTAAACGTCAATATGGCCAAAAGAAATCTTATTTAAAATAGTTGTGTAACATACCATAAAAAGAAAGGGAATTGAAAAAGAAAAATAACCAAGTTTTTCAAACAAATACTCCTTAAGTAGGATAAAAAAAAAGATAAAAAGAAAGAAGAAAAACAAAATTTTATAAATTATAATTTAAACAAAAAGCATGTGTACTATTTCGTAAAATGTCTCAACCGGGTAAACGAGGAGGACGCGGGGCTGCCGCGAAAGTTGTTGGACGTAATACACCCTCCTCGGTAACAAGCGGTGCGACCAGTAATACCCCCGATGATGTTGCAGCCGCTAATGATCGTAATACACCCGCCAGCAAGGCTGAATCAGATCCCAAAGATGATAGCTCTAGTAATGGGGATCGTAAGGAAATTGATGGTGCTCCAGCACCGAAACCACCAAGTGCTGGCGCTTCAATACGTGAATCGGCGAATAAGATACTGGCACTGTCCATGAAGGGCGAGTGGACGCCGGTTGAGCAAGAGTTAAAAAAACTGGAGAAATATGTTGCCAATCAGGGAGAAGATGGCAATCTGATACCTCTGGCTGGTGTACATGATGTGGTAGGTATATGAAAGAATATAAGAAAAGGCAATTGGAAATTCTTTTGGTGGTTTAGCTGGCTGTCGAATCTCAGCTCTGACGCCTAGAAAAACAAGTGAAGAAATTATTTCTTTCGGTAGCTGCCTTTCCCTCTGCAATTACTATGAAAAAAGCTTCGCATGGATATTTTTTTTATCTATTTCCGAAATTCTTGTACCATCTGAATATTATACGGATGATCGCGAAATCCTTGCATAAAACTCACTCACCATTGGATATTTGTCAATATCCTCATTTAAAACGAACACCTCGAGTATGACAAATTGAAATCCGAATAGTGCTGTCCTTCAGTCAGTGATAGTTTTTCAAAGGTTTCTTGTGCGCTGAATTCAAATCCAGCCTTCAGCCATTTAGGTTTTTGAGATATTCTAACTGAAAAGTGAATTCTTTTCGCTAAATGCGAGTAGAAGTAAAGATTGAAAATTTTATTCCAAAATAGTTTGATTTAGATGCCCAACAATAATTGGTTGTGAATGAAAAAACTTCAATTTTATCAATTCAGTTTATAAGTTCAGAAAAAATTGGTGAAGTAAATAAAAAATTGAAAAGGGTTTCGAAAATGTAACCTGTAACCTGACAACGCATTGGCATTGTATTGTTTGTGTATTATTTTTGCATTCAAGCGACAAAATAAAAAATCAATTGAGAAACTTTATTTTTCGGTTTTTTTTGTTTTTTTCTTCTCAAAAACATTCTAGTCAAAACAAGACAGAGAATTTAAGTCTCGTCTCCATTATCAACAAAAATAAACAACAACAGCAACAACAACAACAATGACAATAACAATAAGAACATTTTGTTTTTGTTTATTTGACAAAATAACGGCACACTTTCCAATACATCGTTACCATAAATAAACTAGGAAATCGAAAATGGGCGAAAGAATAGTTATTGTTGTAAAGGAAAGGAATCTAGTCTACGACCCACAAAAGCAACACGATACTTACAGTCTTAAATACTCGATAGAGTTGCTTAAAAGAAAGCAAGTATTTGTTGTATTTTTTGGTCACCCTATACCTAATAATTAATTTTAAAGATTTTTTTCGGTAAAATTTGGACCATTTGCCTCTTATGGGTTAAAAAATTCAATTTTCTTCTTTTTCTGCTACACAAATTTTCTTTTTCTATACACAAATTACATTGTAGTATAGTGTAAAAGACCACATTTGCTCTTCAGGTCCACTATCCTAACACTAACACGCTAGGATTACTCACTAAACCATCATTTTATCAAGGACTTTACTTGACTGTACTAAATTTATTGAATATTGTGTTTAACTGGGCACAAGTATAAAATTGTTTGGAAGGGGATAGGCCCGTAAATAATTTCGCCCTTAATGGAGGCCTTTAGAATACAAAAATTGATTTCTTGATAGTCGAACTTGACCGAGTATATCTGTTTAATTTTTTCGAATTCACCGAAATATTCAATTTTTTTTTGTCTCTCGACTACAGCTAATAAGGCGCTAGTTTTTTTTTTAGCGTATTGCAGTTAAAGAAATGAAAGGGGGGTCGTGGTGAATTTTGATTTCACATTAAATTTTATGAATGTTGTTTCAATACAAAAGAAAATCTAATTTTATTAACAAAACAACTCGCAGCAATGGCTGGCGGTTATATTTTTCGAATTTAAATATTTTCTCCTTGCTTTGGTGGTTCCATTTTCAGTGTATCAAGTAACAATAACAATAAAAACAAGTAAATTTATAAATAAAAATAAAAAATAAAAAAGAAAACCTCCAAAAAAAGGGTTTAAAATAGTTGATATCTATTGGTTTGACAATCTATTCGTTTTTTCGGAACACTTCAATACAGTTTGTTGGTGCAATGTTTTCTTGACATGAAATTCCATTTCTTCACTTTATTTTCTTTTATTTTTATTTTTTGTTTCTTTTTATTCTTCTTCTTCTGCTTCTTCTTCTTCTTCTTCTTGAAGTTTAATTTATTAAGAAGTTGTCTTGAAATAATGATTATAATGCATTCCGCTGGTATGTTAAGAGAAAAGAATGAAAGAAACGTGAAGTTAGTAAGGAATATGCGAACATTAAAGTTCATGAGTCTTTTTCAAATGCATATTGAGATGGAAATTTTGAATGAAAATTGAATGAAATGAGGATTTAAGCTACTAAGTGTAGATTATTTTGGTTAAAATTTGATGGAATTTTGACAACAAAAAATTTATTTCTTTTTAAATAAAGACAGAGACCGTTGGAAAATGGTTAATGAAATATTGCTAAGCAGAAATCAGAGCTGAAATTTAAACTTACAAGCTCTCGTATAGTAAGTCATTGAGCTATGTCTGCTAGTCTGTTATATTAAACTATGTTTTGCTAAACTTAATCCCTTCAGTCAGGATTACATCCTAGTTTTTACCATCATCCCTGTTTTGATGTTAATTTTGTTCAGGTGGGGCAGGACTTACAGTTTACAGTCGACTCAGAAGGACAAATTTTTAAGAAACTTTGCATAGAAATTTTAGAAGAAGTCTGCTGAGAGGAAGTCTGCTGAGAGGAAGTCTGCTGAGAGAAATATTTTTTCATATTTCTGAGATGTCTGGACTGACTACGGGGATATTCACATTTCCAAAAATTCAAAGTGGAAAAAATCGGTGAACATATACTAGGAGGAAATTTTATACTTTTTATTCTATGTTTTGAATACTTTACTATGTTTTTTCTCAGCATTTTAAGGCCCTTTTATTTTTATTTCTTTTAATTTTTAATAATTAAAAAAATTTGTCTTCATTTTGTCGCTTAAAGCCATTCAACACTGATTTTTTAAAATTTCTTTTACAGAACACTGGCATGACACCGCTGATGTATGCCACCAAAGACAATAAGACTTCAATCATGGATCGTATGATTGAATTGGGTGCAGATGTTGGAGCAAGAAACAATGTAAGTATTCTTAAATTCTCTATCAAAGACAACTTTAATAAGAGTTTTATTTTGTTTTTTTGTTTTTTTTTTCTGGTAAAAAAAGAAAACTTTAAGTTCACTCTAAGAAATAAATCAATAACAAAGCGTAAGAATTCTACAGTTCCACAAATAGAGCAAAAACAACAACAAACAAACAAACAAAAGAAAATCAAAGTTGGTCAAAAGGAAGTCGGTCTGGCACAAATAAAATACTTCGAACACGCAACAAGAAACAAAGCAAAAAACAACGAAAAAAAAACCATACGTAATGCATACGAAACTTCAAAATTGCCAAAACATACGTAAACCTGTATGCTTTGGCAAAATGTAACAGAAGCAACAAAAATCCTATGATCGTATTGCCAATGGATTAACCATAAACTTTAATTATGTGCAGCGTTTAATGAACTTTTGATTGGGTTTAGCGTCTGCAATTAAATGAAAACAAGAGAGAGAATCACAATCTTTCTTATTATTTTGCAATTTTCTGAAATTGATTTTTCCTGCTTTCCTTTTTTTTTTTTTTGGGGGGCAACAATTATTACTGAAATCATAATCAATAGGTATTTCGTCTTTAATTAGTCTATTCAGCCATCCCCATTCATCCATTTATTCAACTACAGTGGTTAACTTCAATTAAAATCACATCAAAGTCAAAGTCTAAGAGGCTAAGGCTCTCTGTATGTATTTAATCCTGTGTAAATTACTCCTTTTATTTGTTATTGTTTTTTATTATTGTTGTTGTTGCTTATTGTAAGAAAGCAAGCGGAGTTTTATTGTGTATTTTATAAGAGAGCGTTAAAAAATCCTTGACCCAAATAATTTCGTATAACAATGAATGAATTACACAAAAAAATCATATTGTCCAAGGGCTTTCTCTGGTCTCTCCCTGCCATATTCCCCTTCCCATCAATGAAGTGTTATGGTCATCAAAAAAAAAAAAGAAAAAAAACAAAAATAAACACAATAAAATATGGTGATTCGAATGTTTGAGTGAAAAACGGTAAAAAGGAAAGCAAAAAAAAATCATGAAAAAAACAGCATGATTGTGACTATTTTTAGTGGCTTTTTATTGTGACCCGTAATTATTCGACCAGCAGAGGTCAAAATTTTGGCATTTGATTCCCTTAAAATGGTGTGAAAATATTTCTTCGATGGGGTTATTAATTTAGTTGAACTTTAATGCTGTGGAAAGAGACTGACTGAAATTCTTTAATGCTAAATCTGTTCTTATATAGGGTCTTACAAATTTAAGTTTTTTTTTAAAATTCAAATTAAATTAAGATTTTGCTTAGTATGTGTACAATCAAACTCCATTTTGTTTATTGTATTTCAGTATCGCTTGGTTCTGCATTATACATAGAAAGGAGATCAATATTACGTATACGCCTTGTGTGGATTATACGTCTCACACACTGCAGCATTTTCGTTATGGCGTTGCTTACTCTCGATATTATTGTAGTATTAGAAATCAGGAAAATAGGATTTCTTCTTCCTATTTTTTAATTGTTACAGAGCAATTGATATTCAATCGATTGTGATATCCTTCTTGTGGTGCAACCTTCTCTTTTCCCTTCCATTTGTCTTTGGTTTTAATGCTCTTTCCAAGAGAAAATGATTAGCCACTATAGGCGGTACTTGTGTTCATTTTGTTTGCATTTCGGATGTTGTTTAAACTATGCAACTGATTCCAATTTAAAATTTCTTATTTCAATATTAACATTCCATTCTCAATTGAGTTGTTGGGCGTATTAAAAATATTCTTTCCTTCTTGTATGGATTTCAAGGCTTCATTTTAGATTTCAACAGCTAGCCTTCGACTCTAGCCGTCTATATTTAGCTTCAAATTTCCTATTACAAACGTATTCACTCTTCAAATGTAGAAAAAAAACCATGTAAAAATGTGGTGAAATAATAACAATGAATAACGAGGCAGGTTAAACGGCTACTTTTGCATTTTCTTTGATAAGAATCTTAATATTAATCATATCATAAGGACAAGAATACCAAACAAGGACATTGAAATATGAATCAAACAAAAAATTTGACTTTTCAACACCGTTGAATCACTAAATATCAGCAAAAAGAAGGTTTTTATTTCACATGTGGCATATAAAAAACATCAGGACTCTTATTAATATAAGTATTGTATGACTTTTACGGAATATTCACTTTTTAAAAGGAGGAGAATAGATTAAGTACTGTTTTCACAGTCATTTTGCAAGTGAAACTACAATTAATCAGTTTTTCTATTTGAAGTTTTTGCTTTGCTGGCCAACCAGCCAGTCCCCTATTTACCATTTAAAAAAAAATTCAAAGTCATGCAGCAGTCAGCATACTGGCACTCTTTATCTCTAACTTCTTTATTAATTATTATAAGAGTACTTACTTTAAGTGTATTCTACATAATTAGGGTGTGTTTGTGGTGTTTACTTTTTAGTGGTCATTATGTAAAGAAATTCCTTTGTAAACTATCAACTCATTTGCAAAGGATGTTTTAGTTTCACATGCAAATTCCTTTGAAGGTGTAATCATATAAATTAAATTAAATGTCATCGTATAGTGACTGCTCTGGTTTTACATTTCACGCATTTCTTTTAATGGAAGTCGTTTGTTAAAATGGAAAAAAAAAAATTTTGAAAAAAAAATGTGAAAAAAAAGAAAGAAGAAGGCCACCTTAAATACGGAAGTGATGACAATTACATTTAAACGATGACGAAATTGGAGCACATTTTCTTTTCTAGTTTTATTGTTGTTGTTTCTTGCAAGTCCAAATTTTATTAGCCATACATACCCATACATAATATGAATGAAAATGTTCCTAAAAGTTGGCTAAAATCATAAATCTTATTTAACCCTAATAGTGCCAGGTGGGGGTTTCCGCGTTTCGTATTCGTGCAAAACATATTCTCTACTTTTGTTTTTTTTACTTTTTTTGGAGAAACACAAAGCCACTCTCATTGTCTCCTTGTCTACTTATTATTTTGCATGGAAATAGTAAGACCTTTGGAACTTCTTCTCTCTTTGCCTGGGAATTTTATAGAAAATAAGAACGATTTTAAATAAGTTTTAAAACATAATGAAAGAATATTTAAAATTAATTTAAAAGAAAGAAAAGGAACTTCATATATGGTAGAATACAGCCATTAACCTAACCAGGAACTAAAATAATGACCATCAATACAGAACTTAATCGCGATTTATTTTCAAACTTCATTTATAAACAAAAGCAGAAACATTTCAAATGAAAACTTTTTTGAATTTCTTTACTAGTATGCTATAAGAATTTAAAATCATATTTAACATAGCCATTGCCGGCTATTGAACCTTAGCACAAGTAATATGAATAAATTTTTTCATTTTATGAAAATGACTGCAGTTTAATATCTCTTTCATTGGCAGGCACTTTGTTTTAGTATCCTCAGACGGCTGTATGGGGTTTCTTTTTATTCAAAGACTTAACATAACAGCGGCAAACAATACGTATAGTTTACCCTCTTCTAAAACCCATCAATGAATAAGTAGGCCAAAAAAGAAATAAATAAATTAGAGAAGAAACAACAACAAGGAAAAACAAGGAAAAAAAAAACCAAAAAGCAAAGAAATAAACAAAAACAAAAGAAATCGTGTTTTAAGTTCGAAAAGTAAATCAAGTTGGATTCTTATAGTGTTTTAGTGTTTCCGGTGTTACTACTACAAGCAGAGATGGATGCAGGCAATTAATAATATTTGAAATACTTAATTTAATTCAATATTCAATAAATTTGTTATCCTTTAATTTTACAATTTAATGTCACAAATATTTTAATAAATAATAAGAGCAATAATACAATAATATTATCAAAGACATAACATCTTAAATCAAATCTATCCTGTAATCGTTCTAAATATTAAACACACTCTTTAGAGATTTTGTCATTGAATATTTTTTTAAAATTAAATTAAATCTTCCTAAGTTTTTAAATAGTTTTTGTAAAGTAAAAATAAAAATTCTAGTTTCATTTATCACTTCCAAAATATGTTTCTCTAGTTTATTCAGTTCTTTAACGATTGCTACTTTCCATCCCTGTTAACACTATGCCAGATTTCTTTGTTTTTTTTTTTACATTGAATTGTAGGGGTAAACCAACTACAGCAGAAGAAAAACTTTAACAAGAATATAAAGACGACCTTTAATACGTTCCTTTGGAATATAGTTTACACTTTAAAAAAATCTGGGTTTAATGGTAGTGCTCAGCGTTGCCAGTAATTTTTTTTTCAAAAACTTTGTATTTCTGGGAAAAAGCCTTGTTTTTACAAGAAAAAACTTTTTTTCTACAACAGTAGAAAAGATGCACAAACAGGCATCTTTTCTAATCTGCTTTCTGACCAACGTAGCAAAAATGAGACTTTTTTTTGAGAATTTCTTAATTAAAGACGAAAAAGTAACCAAGAGACTGAAAGTAGGAACAGGGTTTATGGTTCTGAGAGAGTAATAATCATACTTAAATTTGGGTTTGTCAGAATACTGTTTCTATAGTTCAAATATTGAAAATGCATGGTGCTCTGAATCCTAGATCCAAACCGTCCACAAAAAACCGTCTAGAACAAGTTAAAATAAAAAAGTTGAATGAAGTTTTCTTCGCGAAACGCTGCAATTTTTAAAGCGAATGATGACTCGAACAGCTATAACAGCTTCAAGGCGATATCAGATGGCAGCAACCCCAATCAAGTTTTCGTCTTTGTTCCATTCCATCTCTAAAGATTATATAAACTTGGTTCCTGTATAAGAAATTATTTCTAAGAGTATAGTAAAGCTAAATGTTACTGGATGCGTCCCTGGTACATATATATGTTTATGAGGTAGCTGTTACAAACATACATACATACATAATTGGCCATTACAACCCTTCAGTCAGGATTACGGCCTAGTTTCTCACATCACTTACGTTGTATGTGTTAATTTTATACATGAGTGGCGGGACCTACAGTTTAAAGTCGACTTCGAACGACAGATGGTTTTGAGAAACTTTTCATGGCAATTTTATTTGCTCTCTGAGAGGAAGTCGCCGAAGAAATATTTTTTCAGATTTCGTTTTTGATGTCTGACCGGGGATTCGAACCGTGGCCTTTCGTCTAATAAGCCAACAAACTACTTACTAGACACGGCAGCAGTGAAAACTTATCGCATTTCAGGTTAAAAGACTCTGAAGGTTTCTGTTTTACGCCAGTCTCCACTCAAAAATGCCATTGAATCATTGAAATTGGTACCATAAAGTTACGAATAGCTTCTCACTAAATCTGTTGCCATCGAAAACGGGCGTTTGTATAAATACAATTTGGAACCAGTCTCTGATGCCAAACAGTGAAGATAAACGAAAGCTTTATGGCCTAATAAGAAGTCTGTTTTTTCACTCTGGGAAAGAGATATAAGCTTCAAAATGACAGCAGCTTATTAATGATCGAGTGCCCCCAACTAAGTCAGAAACTGGTCAACTGTAGTAGGTTAAAGTATCACAAAGTTGTCACAAGGCTAGACCCAAAGCCTTCTATGTTCGTTGGTTGTATTTGGTGTATTGATGAGGACTTTCGCTCACAGAATTCTATTTTCTTGCTCAAGAGTTGGCAGTTGCTGAGCATTCAGGGTCATCCGGAAGATATTACTAGAATAGGATTGAAGCCTCCTAATTTCTTAAAATTCGAAACAATGATGAAAACTTGGATTTAAACTTCCTCTTCCTTAAGTTCGCAGGTACTCTTGGCATTATTTTTAAAAGATTTTAAAATTTCTCATGATTTTCTTCGAGTGTACGTGCATATTGGTTCAGGCCTTTGGAATTTTAAAATGGAATAAGAAATGTTGACTTTTTGTAACCGTTTGAAGACTTTAATGTCATGAGTCATGAGTGTTAAAGAAATATTTATTATCTGTCTGTCTGTCTGTTTGGCTGTCTGTTTGTCCGTTTCTCCGTTTCTCTGTCTATCTGTTTGTAAACATTTCTGAAATATTTCTTTTTCTTGGCACTTATTTAGCATAGAATGGAAGTGGTCGGCTGGCATGTTAGGTGTTGTTACCAGGACAATTAATTGAATTGAACAAGTACATTAAGCCTTGTTTCAAAAGAGACATTTAAAAAATAACTGTTAACATAATGAAAAAAATGTTAAGAAGAAGAAAACCCGTATTTTGTGTACATAATTCATTAGTCAGATTGCATGAAATCCATATGAATTAAGAGAGATGAAGTCATACCACACGTTATACAACATTTAAGACCAAAAACTTCATTAGCCTTAATGCTCTAACATGTAATTTCATTTATAATGATGGTCAGGGTTTTTAAGTTGATGAATTTGTTGCATGTGCTTCAAACTATTGTAATAATTCGCACCAAAAAAAAAAAACCAAATTAGTAAAGCTTGTAAGAAAACAGGTGCAGTATTTAATTGTTTTTAAGTGATTCAGAAAATTGAAAACGAACAATTGTAGGTTTGGTCACACCTAAAACTAAATATGGGAGTTATCCTTCCATGGTATAGGCTTTCAAATCAAAATTCTAAGAAATCTGTAAGTCTTTACTCAACCTGGTTTCTTGGCAAATTGAATAATTGGAAAACACTTTCAATTTCATTTAAATTTATTTGTGCCTCATGATTTTAGTTTTAAATTTTTTTCTTTTTTTTCCTTTTTTTTGCAGGACAACTACAATGTGTTGCATATTGCGGCCATGTATTCGCGTGAGGATGTTGTAAAACTGTTGCTAAATAAACGTGGCGTTGATCCGTTTTCTACAGGAGGGGTAAGTCATCAAACAAAGAAATAAATAAGGAGTCTAATACGAAAATTCTTTATTTTTTTTGTATAACAGTGCTGCAAAAGTATGCTTTGTTGTACGAAAATGAATGAGACAAATCAAGCAACACAAAGTTTTTCAAAATTTTCCCAAAAGATTTCTTTTAAACTTATGCTTGAACGTTCAATATTATAAATTCAAAATATCTTTGCTTTAAAAATATACAAAATAGGTTGAGATACAAAATTTTATCAAAGTATTCTTTTAAGCTTCTGTCTCTTAACCAAGTAAATAAAATATCATCAAGCGTTGCCATTCAACAAATTTTCCCGCCGAAATTCTTTGCCAAAAGTAAGAGAAAAATCAATACAAAATAATGAAAAACTAAAGCGAAAGAAAAGTTAACCGAATGAAAAGAAGAAAAAAAGAAGAGGGAAAAAATATTTTATGAGTCTTTAAAATTACTTCAACTTCAAGTAAAACTTGCAAAAGGAAAAAACGTTTTTCTAGAGAAACTTTAATAAAAAAAAAAATTAAAGAAAAAAAAATGTTAGAAATTCCTGCGTGTCGCTTGTGTTAAAGGTCAAGCTACAAAATTAAAATTATTGCACATGAAATTGTTGGCAACTTGCAACGTACAATAACAATAACAACAACTTCTATTACACTTTTTTTTCATTTTCTAAACATTTTCCTTTTTTTTATTACCATTTTTTTTTTTTGGAGTAAACTGGTGTACATATAATGAAATTCATTGCTTTTAATGATTTTTCTTTCCGAGTGACTTTAATTTCCTTTTAGGCGTTGCATTTTGCTGCCATACGCCGCGAATGTTTGTTGGCCATTATGAATTATAGGTAGAGAGAAGGGTCATGTTCAACAAGATGCATTAATACAAGAATATTGTGTGACTATTAGGCATTATTCGTAAGTTTGCTTCTTTCTATTGAGAAAACCCATATGAAATGAAAGTGGTATGCCACTAACGAACGAACAAACGTCAAGTTCAACATTAGAAATTTGTCACAAGGTTATCAACTGATGTTTTTTTTTTTGTTCTTCAAAATGATTATGATTTATTTGAGACATTTTTAATTGGATATCAAATTTCAAGAGAAACGTGCAAAAAATATATGCAACAAGGTCACATAGAATGTATTTTAAAATAAAATTTATTGACATGTTCTTCACGAAAGTTGTTTAAAATTTATAAATTTTAAGCAAAGTATTGCTGGTATTTGAATGAATACTTTCATCTTGAGAATATGCAACATGTTTTTTATGACTCAGCGAATTACTTACTTTTGACCATAAGAAATGACACATGAACACTATTGTTGATGTGTTCAAAAGATACGTAATTTTCAATGAACAAGAGAACACGAATTCAGAACACCCCACCAACTCAATGTCTGTTTCATGAGTCCAATTATGATTCTAAAATCTTCTGATGATGCAGATATCTTATTGGACTCATGTAGTGAATACTTTTTGGCAATTTTTCGATTACAAGACATATTCTAGCTCTCTATTTTCATCATAAAAACTTACCTCATGTCTCTATCATTAGAGAAAATAGTGTTAACGGCAAAAAGAAAAGTGCCCATAAATCCCGCCTGATTCGATTAAATGTTTTGATTATTGTTTGCTTTGCTTTGTGTAACATGGAAAGACAAGCGAGAAAGCTGGGTAGAGCATGAACTTGTCAAAGTCACTCTGGCCATAAACCTCATTAAAATTAAATCTAAGAGGACAACAAATTCGATGTGATAAGAACGGTTGATTCCATTCTCCAAAGCTAAAATGTTCAGGAGAAATTGAACAACTGCAGAGTTATAGCAAAACTGTTTTAGAGAGATATTTCAACGTTGGCAAAAGGCATTGACAGATTTGTTTAAAACCAGGTTGATTTACTTCAAAAGCCTCCACTCAGAAATTGTAAGCAGTTAGGAATTTCTGCAGCAAAAGACCGGATTAAGCCGCACCAGAATGAAAGTAATTCATAATTAACATGATTAGATAAGTAACACCATAAGTAGTGGGAATTGAATCTACAACTCTCCCATAGACAAACTGGTGCACTACTTACATGCCTGCCAGAACGTGTTCTATTTTTTTATATTTCAAGTCTGTTTAAAAAATCTATCGTTTCTCTTTCAATATTTAATAACTTCAGCAACTTTCGTTTCTTAAATACAGGCCAAGGATTAGTTTTATTATAAATTTGTATTCCATAATTCCGTAATTTATTACAAATTTTGCCGATTTTCAATAATTTTCTTTCGTTAATTTCTTTTTAAAGCAATTTTTATAATTTAAAAAAATATCAGCAACAATTTGCGTTTATTTATACGAAAAACTGTGTGTAAACTCTTCAAACAATTCAAATAACTTTCATTCTGTTTAAATGCCTACAAAAACTGTTCAAAGAAAGTAAACAAATTTTGGTAACTTAGCAAAAAGAAAAAAAGAAACTCATGATAAAAATCCCTCAAAAACGTTTTTAAATACAATGGCAAGGAAATGAAATCAAATGCAATTCCATTTTATTCAAATGCCAGCAAACTTTTCTAATCGATTTGATATTAGAAAATCGAAGAAAGCATAATTTCATAATACACTCGTATTGTATACCTCCTGTATGAGTATTTCAAAGTTGAAAAACAATGTCACTACTTTGTCTAAAATTGGCGAGAAGACTGGGTAAAGATTACAATCGAATTATAATTTGAATTTCTATCAAGTGGTTTAGGCCATGGGTATGATATTGTAGGTATTGCAGACTAAATACTACACACGTCAATCTAAGAATATTTGAAAAATTTTGCAAAAAAAAACAACAACAAAAACAATAAGAATTGCAATCAAAATAATAATTGAAGTTGATAAGTTTTACGAATAAAAATGCATTTAAAGGTGAGGAAATTTATCAAAAAGAATTTAGTTGCCGATGAGTTTTAAAAGGCTAAACATTTACCACAGAGAGATTTTATTGCAATTGTTATTGCATTTTAAGGAATATTAATCAAATATACATACAAATATCAATAATTGAATGAATTTTGTATCACATTTTTCAATAGTCTCGCGCTCAAACTGCAGTACATTTGGTGTCAAGTCGACAAACTGGTACAGCCACCAATATTTTACGGGCTTTATTGGCAGCTGCTGGCAAGGATATACGCTTAAAAGCAGACGGAGTAAGTATTTCTTTACATTGTTTTATATTTAAAAAGATTTCCATTCTTTTTTTCTTTTAATTATTTTATTATTGTTTTAATTATACATTATGCGTGTAGATTTAACTCTTTTCTTTGTTAATTTTTCTATTTTTTTTTTTTTTTTGGGAATTATAAGACCAGAAACATGGATTAAAATTTTACTAGACAATGATATTATAAAACAATAAGAAAATATTGTAAATGTGATTGATTTAGTCGCAGTCACAGCGGTAACAGTCGGTGCCAACCTAAATTTAAGAGGATTTTTTAATAATTGTGTTCATATTCTATGATAAGACGAATAGCAAATACCCTATGAAGTAACAATACTTTAGATCAGCATGCCAGTAAAAGATAGAAAGTAGAGTATTAGAGTGAATAGTAGAGTACTTTTATACCGAATACAAATAAGCGGTATTTACAAGGATTACAGTATTACAAATGAAAGTTATTAGATATGTAGGCTTACTATTTTAAAAAATTTCATAGAAACATTTAAATTTCTTAAGAATAATTTTTATTGTTTCAAATAATCCTCACCTTTAGAGAGAATGATTACAGTGAGCTTGCTCACACGTAGTGTAAAGATATTTTATTCCATTATCATGATTATTAAGTCGTCGTAGTCTAGTAAGTAGTGTGATCAAACCAGCTTTATTTCTTATTTTCAAATTTGAAACTCATATAAGACCTAATGAATGAATTATAAGCAGTTCCAAAAGATTTTATTTTTGCATTTTTACAACTTCTGATACCTACTCATAGGAAGGAACTCATGTAAAATATTTTAATTTGAAACAAAACTAAACTAAAAAAATATAAAACCAAGATTCTCCAATACTGTTTCAAAGTTATTGTCATGTTTTTTATATCGCCCAGACTGTAGCGTTTATAAAGGCAATCAACCACTGTTATAAACTCTACAAAAGTATAGAAAAGTTTTCCTTTCTCTTCTAGATTTTACATGAATTTAGATAGACAGACAGACAGACATACCATCAGACAGACAGAGACAGAGAGATAGACAATAAGACAGACACATAAATGGTTACAAAATGTTTTACAGGCTATCAAAATTAAGAATGTTAAACCACCCCCACCATCAAAAACAAACGAAACCATCATGAATATTATTATGTCAGAGAGCATTCATATTGTTTCCGTTCTATTCAAATGTTTTTATTTGCTTACCATAACATAAGCATTTAAGAGAATTATAGTTCGCAATATAAATAATTCAGTAGGTAGCTTTAATAGCTTTGAAAACTTTAATGAAAATTTAAAAAAATTTTTGCTTTTATTTTTTAGAGAGGAAAAGTGCCGCTGCTTTTAGCTGTTGAGGCTGGTAATCAGTCTATGGTTAGAGAATTACTGGCAGCACAAACGGCTGATCAACTGAAGGTATGTATGGAAAAATTAATCAAAAATTATTTTTTTAATATTAATTCCTTATAATCGAAACCAAGTAAAAACAAAGCCACACCTTAGAACAATTTTCCCTTGTGTCATGTATTGTATTCTTGTAAGCGATATTAGTAGTAAAGATTTTTACAAATACTTTGTGGCAAGCAACGCAATTTTTCTTACACGCTATTCCAACTGAATTGTTCTGCTCTCATCTTCTTCTTTGGGTGTAAAAGAAAATTAAAATTTTTGTACGAAAAGCGTTAAATTGCTAATGACATGTTTTTATTGTTGTAGCACAAACACAATTCATATACATATGTATGTATGTACGAATAACAATTTAAATAATTGCGATTAATTCGCACTCTGACAGACATCCGACATTTAACTCCGACATACCATACGTCTCTGTCTGCCAGCACCAAAATGGCAATTCAATTTTATCAACAACTTTTGACTCGAAACATTCATTTTTAATAATTGCGAATTGCGAAAAGAAAAGTTTTGCGTGTTCTTTTAATTTGCAACAAGACTTTCACAAAGGAATGATAATTTGAACAGCAATTCTAGACAAGCGGAAAAAATTTTGGTTAAATATTGCAACAACAGTTTTACTAATTAAGAAGTCATTGGCACTTGAAATCGATAATTTAGTGTGGAAAGCTATTTTGAATTTATTTTCACAACAAAATTATGATAAGGAGATAATCTGTTATATTTGGTGCAGGAAAATGTCTCCATTTAATGAAAGTTTTATCGAAAGTGGACAACACAACAACCAATTAAAATAATCAATTTCGTAAAACAGTCAAGCAAGACTGTACAGGAGTAGCCCTAGCTTTGTGGGCAGTGATTTAGCTTATAAGACTCTGGGCCGTGGTTCAAACCCGAGCCTAGACATCTCCAATGAAACAAAATCTTAAACAAAAATTTCTGCGTCGATTTCCTCGGCAAGTAAAAAAAAATTGTCATGAAAAGTTGCTTAAAAAAATCTGTCGTTCAGAGTATGACTCGCCACTCATGGATAAAATCAACACACACAACATGGCTAGTGTAAAAACCTAGGTAGTAATCCTGACTAAAGAGTTCTAATGGCCACTTAAGTACGTGATTAAGGCTATAGTCACGTTACGTTTCAAATTCTGGTCAAAAGCATTGAAATCCTAATGATATCACGAATTTAAGTGAACGGATTTAAATTGGAATGGAATGGAATGGAATGGAATGAAATGGAATGGAAAATGTGTATAACTGTTCCTATTAAATTGGCCTTAAAGTCCATAAAAACTTACGTTCGCAATCTAATGGGAAAAAGTCTATCGAATGCACTTAAAAATTTTTGTGTTGGTTTTTCCTTTCAGTGTAGGTTTGATGAAAAGAAAAACAATCAAATTTCTCCAAAGACACGCAATAGACGACTAAAGATAATAAAAACCTAAACAAAGCAAAACAAATCAAAATAAACCAAAAAAAAGTAAAAGAATGTAAATTTTTTTTATAAATATTGTTATAGTAACGAAATTTCATTCATCCATATACGTATGTATGGATGTACACATACATACTTACATGCGAGTGAGTAAATGTATGTACATGTCAAATGAAAAAGTCTTTCCTCATTTACTTTGCTTTGGTTATTTTCCACCGGTTGCTTAAGTCAGCATAACAGCAACAACAAAAGAAACAAATCAAATGCCGGCTGAATGGCTAACTTTTTGGCAAATAACTTTTCTATATACACACATACATACACACACGACTGTACATATAAGGGGAAAATATAGGTTAAAAAAAAACTTGAATTTTAGGTGAATGGCAAATGAGTGAAACGAATGCACGTAAACGTATTACACGCATTAGCCAAAGGTGTCCTTCTACGCCATTAACGGCTAAAGGACTCCCTGAAATAATTGTTGTAATCAGCAAGCACACACACATGCTGCATGTCATTCATACAATATAAGCACGTGCAACACTTTTTCAATTACTTGTTCTTGTTCTGGTTTTTCTGTTTGTTTTTGTTTTTCTTTGAAAGAAAAAAATTCAACAAAAATTTGCATATCAATTTGCATACATAAGTATGTACATACTTACATACATACATACGAGTACATGTTAACTTTGACCTCTAGCATAAAATGCATTGCAAAAATGCAATGTAAAGAAGAGAGAGAGAGAGAGAGACAGAGAGAGAAATTCAAATTGAATTGTAAATTAATTTATTTCGTTGCAACATGCCAAAAACTATCCGATTTTTCTTAACGGGTGTTCTTTTTTTGTTTGTTGTTTGTAAAGGCAACAGCAGCTAATGGAGATACAGCCTTGCATTTGGCTGCCAGACGGCGGGATGTCGATATGGTGCGTATATTGGTGGACTATGGCACGAATGTTGATACAAAAAATGGTGAAGGGCAAACTCCTTTGCATATAGCGGCCGCCGAAGGCGATGAGGCCCTTTTAAAGTACTTTTATGGTGTTAGAGCATCCGCCTCAATACCCGATAATCAAGGTGAGTATTATTCCTACCGAAAGGATTTGCACTGGAAATAAATAAAATTTCCTTTCTTTTAGATCGAACACCCATGCATTTGGCTGCCGAAAATGGTCATGCCCATGTTATTGAAATTTTGGCGGATAAATTCAAGGCCAGCATATTTGAACGTACCAAGGATGGCAGTACTTTAATGCATATTGCCTCACTGAATGGTCATGCTGAATGTGCCACAATGCTCTTCAAAAAGGGAGTCTATTTGCATATGCCCAATAAGGATGGAGCTCGTAGCATACATACGGCTGCTGCTTATGGTCATACTGGCATCATTAACACGTTGTTACAAAAAGGCGAAAAAGTTGATGTTACAACTAATGTGGGTATCGTTTTTATGTCATCGCTAGGCCCATAGCTAATTCGGTTAATTTCCATTTCTTCCATATAGGAAAACTATACTGCTTTACACATAGCCGTAGAGGCTGCCAAGCCAGCAGTTGTGGAAACTTTATTAGGGTTTGGTGCAGATGTTCATGTGAGAGGTGGAAAGTCGCATGAAACGCCGTTACATTTGGCCGCACGAGTTAAGGATGGTGATCGTTGTGCTTTAATGCTCCTTAAGTCCGGTGCTAGTCCCAATTTAACTACCGATGATGGCCTGACACCGGTTCATTTTGCCGCTCGTCATGGTAATCTGGCAACGCTGATGCAACTCCTCGAAGACGACGGCGATCCTCTATATAAATCCAATGTAAGAACATTTTAATCATCTAACCTAAACGGTTAACTTGTGTTGTGGTCTCGTTTGAAATCTCTAGATACACTTTTTAAGACTCTTTCTTCTAATATTTGAATACACTTTTGTTTCAGACCGGCGAAACTCCGTTACATATGGCTTGTCGTGCCTGTCATCCGGAAATTGTTAAGCATCTGATAGAAACCGTTAAAGAAAAACATGGTCCCGACAAAGCCACCACGTATATAAATACCGTTAATGAAGATGGTGCTACAGCGTTACATTTTACTTGCCAAATTACGAAAGAAGAGGTGAAAATACCCGAGTCTGATAAGGAAATTGTCAGCATGTTGCTGGAAAACGGTGCAGATGTTGCGTTGCAGACGAAGAATGCCTTGGAAACTGCCTTCCATTACTGTGCCATGGCGGGCAATAATGATGTCCTGATGGAAATGATTGCCCACATGAATCCTACGGATATACAAAAAGCGATGAATCGTCAGTCGTCGATAGGTTGGACGCCCTTACTGATTGCCTGTCATAGAGGGCATATGGAGCTGGTCAACAACCTTTTAGCGAATCATGCCAGAGTTGATGTATTTGATATCGAGGGTCGTTCTGCTTTGCATTTGGCTGCTGAACGGGGGTATCTGCATGTATGCGATGCTCTATTGACGAATAAGGCTTTTATCAATTCGAAATCTCGGGTCGGTCGCACGGCGTTACATCTGGCCGCGATGAATGGCTTCACGCATCTGGTGAAGTTTCTCATCAAGGATCACAATGCCGTGATTGATATTTTAACATTGCGCAAACAGACGCCACTTCATCTGGCTGCGGCCAGCGGTCAGATGGAGGTATGTCAGCTCTTGCTGGAATTGGGGGCTAACATAGACGCGACCGATGACCTGGGCCAGAAGCCCATACATGTCGCCGCGCAGAACAACTACTCTGAAGTGGCCAAATTGTTTCTGCAGCAACATCCATCGCTGGTAAATGCTACTAGTAAGGATGGTAATACCTGTGCCCATATTGCTGCCATGCAGGGTTCTGTTAAGGTGATCGAGGAACTCATGAAGTTCGATCGATCTGGCGTGATATCTGCTAGAAATAAATTGACTGATGCCACGCCATTACAACTGGCGGCCGAAGGTGGCCATGCGGATGTTGTGAAGGCATTGGTAAGAGCTGGAGCTTCGTGTACAGATGAGAATAAAGCGGGTTTTACCGCCGTGCATTTGGCGGCTCAGAATGGTCACGGCCAGGTATTGGATGTTATGAAAAGTACCAATTCTTTGAGGATCACCAGCAAGAAATTGGGACTGACACCGTTGCATGTGGCAGCCTACTATGGGCAGGCGGATACAGTACGTGAACTGTTAACCAGTGTTCCTGCCACGGTGAAATCTGAAACACCAACAGGGCAAAGTTTATTTGGTGAGCTAGGTGCTGAATCGGGCATGACGCCTATACATTTAGCTTCGTATTCGGGTAATGAGAACGTAGTTCGTTTGCTGCTTAACTCGGCTGGAGTGCAAGTAGATGCTGCTACCACAGAAAATGTAAGTATGGTGTGACTAAAGTATTTAAGAACATCAGTAAACATTAGTTTTGTTGTTTAGGGTTATAATCCCCTTCATTTGGCGTGCTTCGGTGGTCACATGTCAGTGGTTGGTTTGCTTTTGAGTCGCTCAGCAGAACTCCTCCAGTCTACAGATCGCCATGGTCGCACTGGTCTACACATAGCTGCTATGCATGGTCATTTTCAGATGGTGGAGATTCTGTTGGGTCAGGGCGCAGAAATAAATGCAACCGATAAGAATGGTTGGACGCCACTGCATTGTGCTGCCAAAGCCGGTCACTTGGAAGTGGTAAAACTCTTAAGTGAAGCTGGTGCCTCACCAAAATCCGAAACCAATTACGGTTGTGCACCCATTTGGTTTGCTGCTTCCGAGGGTCACAACGATGTCCTCCGTTATCTAATGAATAAAGAGCATGACACCTATGGTCTCATGGACGATAAACGTTTCGTATACAATCTAATGGTCGTGTCGAAGAATCACAACAATAAACCCATACAGGAATTTGTTTTGGTATCCCCGGCTCCGGTGGACACAGCAGCCAAATTATCAAATATTTACATGATATTGTCTACAAAGGTAACGACGATGATGGCTCTGTTAAGGAGAGACAATTTTTTTAATATGTTTCTTTGTTGTAATAGGAAAAAGAGCGTGCCAAGGATTTGGTGGCCGCTGGTAAACAGTGTGAAGCCATGGCTACAGAACTGTTAGCCTTAGCGGCGGGATCTGACTCAGCGGGTAAAATTCTACAGGCCACCGATAAACGCAATGTAGAGTTTTTAGACGTACTCATTGAGAATGAACAGAAAGAGGTCATTGCCCATACGGTGGTACAAAGATATTTACAGGTAAGCCTTTGAGGATTAAGAAATTAATGAATTTTTTTTCATGTGTAAAGAATTACAGGAATTGTGGCGAGGCTCTTTGACTTGGGCTTCCTGGAAGATTTTGCTATTGCTTGTTGCATTCATAGTCTGCCCGCCCGTTTGGATTGGCTTTACCTTTCCCATGGGTCATAAATTCAACAAAGTGCCGATTATAAAATTCATGTCATACCTCACCTCACACATCTATCTAATGATACATCTCAGTATTGTGGGTATAACGCCCATCTATCCAGTGCTACGCCTTAGCTTGGTACCCTATTGGTATGAAATTGGCTTGCTTATATGGTTGAGCGGTCTATTGCTGTTCGAGCTGACAAATCCCTCCGACAAGTCGGGTTTGGGTTCCATCAAATTATTGGTGCTGCTGTTGGGAATGGCTGGCGTGGGTGTGCATGTGACGGCTTTTTGTTTCGTTTCGAAAGAATATTGGCCAACGCTTATCTATTGCCGCAATCAATGCTTTGCTTTGGCATTTTTGCTTGCTTGTGTACAGATTTTAGATTTTCTTTCGTTTCATCATCTCTTTGGACCGTGGGCCATTATCATTGGTGATTTGCTTAAGGACTTGGCGAGATTCTTAGCTGTCTTGGCCATTTTCGTATTCGGCTTTTCCATGCACATTGTTGCCCTCAATCAATCGTTTTCCAATTTTACTCCCGAGGAGTTAAGATCGTTCGAGAAGAAGAATCGTAATCGTGGCTACTTCAGTGACGGTAAGTCGAAAAGTAAAAACGTTACTATTTATTATTCCCCTAATAAGAGGTTGATTTAAATGTTTCAATGTTCATTTAATTTAATCGTGTTATAATGTTTTCTTTTAAGTCTGATTATATAATTACTGATAATTTTTATTTTAATTTTTTCCCTAAGTAAAGTGAACGTTTCGATAAGTATCTGTCATTTAGAATGAAAGAAACACAAAAACAATAACAAAAACAAAGAATAATAAACGATTATTTTGCATGTACAACAATTACAGACTCTATTTTTAATTGGTTATGAAATATTCAAAAAAAAAAGTGCGCTTAGATGCACGAGCTGAAATTTAATTTCAAAAACGAATTTCAATTTCTTTTTTTCAAAATAATTTAAAAATATCTTGTTATTGCCGTAACCCCGTTCGTTTTTTTTTTAAATGCAGATGATATGCCTACACCACGCCCACCGCCTTCAGAGAATTATGTTGAATCAAGTCGCAGTATGTTGAGCGAATTCCGTCGCAAGCATAAAGATGATCGTAAGTGTTGATATTCAGCATTTAACAATTTCTGTCTTTGTGTGTGTGTGTGTGTATGCGTATATTTATTTTAAAAAGCCTTCGATGTTGTGCATTTCCTTCTACAGTTATTACAGTTACACCTTTAACGGGATATACCGACCTCATACTAATTATGTGTACCTACTTAAAGCTTTGCTACAAAGCCTTCTTATCAATTTTAAGGGCTATTGGCATGTTGGCTCCTTAATTCAATGTGTGCGGTATTCAATTAATCTCTCCTTTTTTTTTGTTCTTTTGTTTAATTATTCTTCTTTTTTTTCGTATTTTTTTTTTGGTTGTTGTTGTTTTTTTTGTTTGGTTTTATTTTGTGTATCTTTGATGTTGTGGAAAGATGTTGTATCATAATGAAAATGTGTGAAAAAAAAGTAAATAATTTTTGTTTCTTTTAAAATGAAAATGAAGTTTAAACCTGACTAAGTTCTATTTTTTTTTTTAATGAAATATAATAACTGTAAACTATGTTTTCGAATTATACTTGAGTAGGGTTTCAGTTTCGGTTTCAGCATTTTTATTGTGACATCTGTACTGTATTTATGAAATTTTTCGTTTTTTTTTGTTTCTTTTTAAATTAGCATGTTTTTAATTTGCGAATTTCCTTAAAAGCTTTTAACTGTTGCACTGTTTTTCTTGTATTATTTGAAATAACTTCAAAGCACCATTTTTATTTGATCTTTAGTTTGAATATTTGAATATAATAATTACAGGAAAAATTAGGAATTCATTTTTAAGTCCACAAATAAATCTTTAAATATGAAGACAACACTAATCTAAGTAGGTTTAAGGAGAAAAGACGAACCGAAGGACTCCAATCTATCGGGATATACTTAAGCCATCAAGTAGACTTGCTCCGCGTTCTATCATTAGGGTTACCAGCTATACTTTCTACAGGAAGTCTGTATTTTGTATTAATTTTTCACCAGTCCACTTCTCTGAGCTGAATTATTGCTGGAACAGTGTCTTTCCCAAAGTGTAGATATCTCAAGGAAGTCGACCCTTATAATACTGCTCGTCTTAGAAAAATCATTAATCTGTCTAAGACTAAAAAAAAAAAAGAAATATTCTTCCTCACGACTGCATACTC
>QOCX01000243.1:177152-259501 GCA_005959815.1 Sarcophaga bullata
AAAAAAAAAAAAAATGGACGCTAACACTGAACTAACCTACTGAATCTAGACAATTTTTTTTTTAATCTTTCTTTTGAAACTTCGGGTTTATGTTACTGTAGTCCTTAGAACATATTTTAATATGTTAGCGATAGATTAAGCTTGAGGGTAATCACAGATTCCATGAATGAATACAGCAAATTACTCGAAATTTTATTCAAATCTCGTCAACGTTAAAATATAACCTCGGAGCAGATTTTATTTACTAAATTGGTCATTACAATCCTTTAGTTATGATTTTAACCTATCTTCTCACACCATCAATGTTGTGTGTGTACATTTTATCAATGGGTGGCAGGAGCTTCTTTTTATATGTCCGAACGATAGATTTTTAGGAAAATTTTCATAGAAATTTTATTTTCTCTCAAAGTTTTCTTTTAGTTCGGGTTTGTATGGGCTGTGGTTTGAACGACAGCCACAACGAAGTCTCTTGAGCCAACTCTCATTACCTACTAGACGACGGTGACTGTGTTATTAAACTCAAATTATTTATAAAGAACTCAAAGCGAAATAGGCAATTTAATTAAAGACTATTACGAATATAAACGAAAACTAATTATTTTAGCTTTTAATTATTTTGTTTTTTCCATATTAAATTATAAATACTTGCATGTAAATTCTTTCTTTAATTTGTTATCTTTTTCGCTAATTGGTGTGTTGCGATTATCTTTTTTAAATATTTTTAAAAACGCATGTTGGTGTTCACTTAAGGTTAAAAAATTTTTTTTTATGAAAACAAAGACAAAAAAAAAATACCAAAAAAAAGAAACAAAAATATATAAACTTATATGTGATAATCAATCATAATAATACAGGCTTATGATGCTTTCCACACATTACAGAGCACATTATAAAAACAATAAAAAAAAAACTACAAAAAAAAAATAAGAAAAAAAAAATGATAATTAAACAATTAAAGCAAGCCAAAGGTATAGCACCCAGAGATAATATTTTTGATGTTCTAAATACACCATTTCCTTCATGATAATAATAAAAAAAGCCTGTTAATTAATGAACATTTCTTCCCTACTTCGGAAATCCAAAACACACAAAAAAAAAATGCCAATAAATGCTAATTGTCATATGGACCAGGACCAATGACACCATTTTTGGCCTTCGAAAGACTATTCTTTGCAGTTTTTGGCCAAACTACCACCGTGGATATAAATCCAATGCGCCACTTAAGACCCGAATGGACTGAAGTCCTATTCAAATTCGTTTTTGGCATCTATCTTTTAGTGTCTGTGGTTGTTCTCATAAATCTACTCATTGCCATGATGTCGGATACTTATCAACGCATACAGGTTGGTATTGAAAACTAATATTTTTCTATTTTTTTTTGTTTGTTTCTTTTCTTTTCCCATAAACTGTTTTCTATTTAAACCGGAAATAATAAACGATAATTAAAAATGGCCATTAACTCTACGAATATCATCACTAACACCGTTACTACTGCGTCAAAATCGTTGCCGTTATAATGTATTATATTGTGTGTGTATGTGTGGGCGTCGTTAATGTTTTTATTTGTTCAATGAATTCCTGTTGCTTTTATTAAAAAAAAAAAAAAAAAAAAATCTTTCCGGTGTTGTATTGAAATGCATACCGGATATTGGTATGTTGTACTGTGTTCCCTATAATGATGTATTGGATGAATGTATCAAATGGTATGGTTTGTGTGGTATGGTTTGCTGTGGACACAGTGCGCATGCATCCGATAAATTCGTTTGAATTGTTATTTTTTGCCGTGTTTGGTCAAACGACGACTGAACAGACACAAGTTGACAAAATCAAAAATCTAGCCACGCCCACTCAACCCTATTGGGTAGAGTATTTATTTAAAATTGTTTTTGGCATTTATATGCTGGTGTCGGTGGTAGTGCTTATCAATCTATTGATTGCCATGATGTCCGATACGTATCAGCGGATACAGGTATAATTTAAATTTATATTCTTAAGCTTTTATTTCAAATCAAACAATTCTTTATACATTTTATTAAGTCTTTTAAAAACTCTGTATAAACGAAATTAATTAATTATTATAAGTAACAATAATTAACAAATATTTCAGATCCTTTTGATGAAAGTTTTATCATAAGTTTCCTAACCTTCTGTAAAATAGTTTCTACATTTCTTTTATTTTGTATGATAAAATTAACCTATTTAACTACAGTTTTTTTTGTTTATTCTTCCTAATCTTTTGTTTTTTTATTTTTATTTATTGTTGTTTCATATGATAGTAAGTGTAGTTCCATCTACTGCCCAGACTTGCATCTTTGGTGTAAAAATCTCTTTTGCAAGATACAATTCTTAAACTGTACAAAAGAAATATTTGAAAATATTTTGTGAAAAGAATTTCTTTATTATACAAGAATATTTCTTTATTTTGTATATTAAAGATTTATAATAATACTGAAAGCTTTTATGGCATATTTGTAAAGCTTAAAGATCGTTAATTTTAAAAGTTTTTAATTTTTAAGTGTCTAGACTATTTTCAACAAAAAAAGCTTTTTGCCCATTTGCAATAAAAAATTAAAGCTTTTTGTGTGTGTCTTTAAATAAAAAATTATTAAAATTATAGTAAAAGTTTAGGATAAATAGTAATAAAGTGATCTTAAAGTGGATCAATATATATTTTTAATTTTTATTATATAAAGCATGTTGTTTTAAGAGAGTGCATGCATGTTTATTCATCTTAAGTGTTTAAGAAATTGGTACCGGTTTTATGTTTAAACAGAATATTCTAATATCTCAGGAGTTTCTTATCCGTATACCGTACTCTTTGAAACAAGAAAAGCTAAATATCATAATAAGCATGAAGAAATATATCAAGTAAACTACATCCTCTGATATAATTGGAATCCTTAAGAAGCTATTGCTCCGATTAGATCACCTGAAGCAATCTGCGTACGAATTAATTCGCTGAAGTGTGGACATGAAATAAAATGTTATGGTTCAGGGTACATAGGTTCTACACACAGCAATAACTGTGAATTTAAAACTCTTCAATGACACTCTCACAAACTAGCTGCACTAAATGCTATCCGAACAAAACGTTAAAACGGATGCACCAAGAGCACAAACATAGAAAAAAATCAGCTCCTACTACAAAGTAAAAAGCTCATAGAAAAAGAAAAATAGATCTTCTCAACTCAAGCAAAATTATAAAGAATTAACACAATATAGATGAAAATTATACTTCAGTAAAAAGCATGGACCATTAAACGGATGCTAGAACCTCGCATTCAAATTGTATATACCATAGAGCGCTTCAAAGAACGTTAATAAGATCTGTGCATACATCGGGCGGTGATTGGGCGAAAATAATGTCGTAAAAGGAACTCAGTTTTAAGCTACGGAAAACTGCCCGATATTGATAAAATTTAAACTGAAAGTGGTATGATGAGAAACCTTTATTTAAAATCTGCGAACTAAAGTCCATTATTATTATAATTCTGAGAAATGCCCAGATTAAATAAGTGCTCTACTACGAATCTCTTAGTATTCCTTCTCTATATGGGTTAAAAAAATTTGTAGGAAAAACTTTAAATTACAAGTAATTACCAGAGAAACTTTTGTGATATTAGAATATTCAATCTTTGTTTTTTTAACTTTTAAGTCAGCCAGCGCTTTCTATCAAAGTTTTTAAAACAAAAAATTATTTCAATTGGTGAATAAAACAAAAACAACCACTATGATTTTATCTCATTTTCTATTTTATCCTTCTTTGTCTCATTTCATTAAAACCAACAAATTCAACTCACGGAATGCTACTTTAACAAAAAAAAATTAATTCAAATATTACAACTTCATACCTTCATTTATTAAACAAATTATCAAAAAATTTACAACAACAAATCAAAAATATGTACAAAAATAGGCCCAATCCGATATTGAATGGAAATTCGGTCTATCAAAGCTTATACGCAATATGCATCGCACAACAACAGCGCCATCTCCGCTTAATTTAGTTACCACCTGGTTTATGTGGATCGTTGAGAAGGTCAAGGTAAAATATCAAGTGTGTATTACAACTACTACTCAAAATGAATTTCCTCGTTGCAAAGAAATTCTACTTCTTAACTTCTAAGCAAAATAAAAAATAGAAAAAAAAAAAAACAAACAAAGCTTGAAACTCCAACTTAGAAATGCAAAATGACCTTTTCCCCAATTCATTTAAAACAATATGGCAACATTGTCTAAATTTTTGGTTTTTATTTCAAAGCACCAGAGTCACGTTAATATGAATTCTTATTTGTTTTACTCCCCAAAGCTTAAAGCACCTTTTGTAAAAATAAGTAAAATCAATTAATTTTAAAGCAATTTATTGAAGAAGAAAGAAAGTTTTAAGCACGAGTTCTAGCCATACTTTAAAGCTTTTCACATAAATTATATGCGTGTGTGTATGTTAATTCCTGTCATACTTATTGTGTTTGTTGTCTCTTGTCTCGCTCTTGCATTATGTGTGAAAAAAAAATTTTTAAAAAATAGGCTCGCATGAAGAAAAAGAAACGTCCAAGTCTGGTACAGATGATGGGAATACGCCAGGCCAGTCCACGTACAAAAGCTGGAGCCAAATGGCTTTCGAAGATCAAGAAAGGTAGGAAATGTATGTGTCGCTGCAAATTCTACGCTCTTAAAATCTTAAACTTAAAGCCTTTTCGTATGAAGAAGAAGCTTTTTCTCTGAAGATTATTTAAAAAAGTTTTGCAGCTAACAAAAGCCAAGTGTAGTGTCTTTAAAACGTTTAAACAAAATTGGCTTTCAGCTCAAAATTTTCTAAGAAACTTTTATAATTTGGAATATGTTTGAGAGCAGTATTAATAACAATGAATTCTCTTTCTCTCTCTCTCTGCTATTGTAACTACAATAGATTCCATGGCTTTATCAGTGGTGCATTTATCGCCGTTGGGTTCCCAAACTAGTTTTTCGGCTGCCAATCAAAATCGCATAGAGAATGTAGCCGATTGGGAAGCTATTGCCAAAAAATATCGTGCCCTGGTGGGTGACGAAGAATCCAGTTCACTTAAGGACTCTGATGCTGAAAGCGGTTCTGTAGAAGGTGGCGGCAGTTCGGGAGGCGCTGCTGGTGGTGGTCCCCCCGCTCAGGTGGGCAATAATGTAGCAAACCAACAGCCAAATGTTTAAATAAAATTCTAACTTGCTTTATATTTAGAATTGCTTACTTATTTAAAATCACTTTAATTTTTTAATACAAATTGTGAAATTCTATTTTAATTTTTCCAGGTCTAAATAACCAAAAAACAGAATTTTCATACTTAAGGACTCCTTTATTTTATAAGAAATGTTTTGAAAGTTATAATTTATTTATTATTTTATTTTTATTTATTTATTATATAATAGTTTTTGTATATTAAATTAGTGTTAAGCATAAAGAAAAAATAAAAAAAAAAATAAATTAAATTAGATAGATAGTCTTATTCTGAATAAATTAAGAGTTTTGTATTTAAAAATGGAGAAAATATAAATAAAATATAAATAAATTGTATAGTAAGGTTTAAAAGAAGAACTAATGGAAGAAAACAAATAAGAGATCTTTCTCGAAACACGACATTTTATACAAAAATTCCAAAAAAAGAAAAATTCAAATTTTAATTTCGGTTTGTTTTTAGCCCATAAAACTAGTTTAAAACAGATCCAATAGTATTAAACTTTTAAATATTTTAGTTAAGAGTACTTTAGTGTTAATGAATATATTTTTAATTAGGCTTAATTGAATAATTGAATTTGAAATAAATTTTATAAAATAAATTTTAAGCTCCTTTTGTAAGTTACTCTCTATTAATTAATGTTGTAATAAAATTTTAATTATTCCTAAGAGTTTGTAAAATAAATTTATTAAAAATTTATTAAAATAGTCCTTTTTTAATAAAATCTTTATCATTTAATAAAATTGTATAAAAAAACAAACGAATTGTATTGAATTTTTAATTACTCAAATAGCTCAATGGCAACACTTACCCAAACAATTCTTAATTCTGCTTCGTATTTATTTTTCTTTTCCTACAGCCATCCATCCATCCACTTTATATTTCATTTAACTTCACATATTCAAACAAGTATTATAATTTCTTTCACTCACCACTCACTCTTTAACTTTTTGTTACGTAAAATAAGTAGTTTTTAATTAAATAATAATAATAATAAACAGCAAATTGTTTAGAAATAATTAACTTTTGCAAGATTCCGTGTTAACTTTTCGGTCTAAAAAACTGCACTAAATAAAAAGTAAACAAACACAACAGCTTGCGAACTACTCTCTTGTGAGATCATTATTACAAACTGAGAGTGCTTCATTAGTATTGCCATGTTGTTAGTTTTTTTTCTTACGACAGTTGATTTATTTGCTTGTTATAAAAAGAAAGAAATTCAAATTAAAATACCACGTTCGTTTTAATTTAACAGTGGTTTATTATTAAATGAATTCATTAAGTCATTTTGGCAGAAACTTGAAATTTCGAAAATTCTTCGCTGTAACAAACAAATTAACATTCTAATTATGTCCTCTGGCTCAGTGTACAATTTTAAAAAGGCATGCAATATTCATTACAACCCTGATATTTTAAACTTTCTTCGAAATAGGTAAGAATAATAAAGATTTTTATTAATAGTACTCTCTATGATGCACCTAACAAAGTCTTGACAAGTAATGCTACATAAAAATGCGTTTGTTCCTTATTGATTTATACGGAAGAAATAGTTCGGTTTTTTATATAATCTCACACATGCAATCAATCATTAAGTTCAATAGCCAATCATATTAAGTGAAGCTTTCTTTTTGGATTTTTCGACGCACCTTTCGTAGATGAAGTTAGAGGGTGTCCCAATTAAAATAATGAACCCAATTCGTGCTTACTTTATGATAACACACATTTCTTCTTCTTATGGATGTCACAAACGAAACTTATCTTTCGAAGATATAAATTATATAAGACAGCAAATTACTAAAAAAAGGTGGGTCTGCTGACAGACACTTGTGAGATATTACTTAAGCTGTAAAATTTGTGTTCAACATTTAATAATTGACTGGAATATTTGAATATAAATACGGAAATATTTAGAAAAAAATTAAATTGCTGTAAAAATCGTTTGAGGAACGAATCGCATTGAAATTTTTAATTTAAATAAATGGCAACATTTATTTCAACTGTTTTCAACACTGCTTCGTTTCATTTAAAAAATCCACACACCTCCTTGGTTTGTTAATTCGCACTTTTTTTCCGTGTCCGGTTTCTATAAATAAAAATAAAGCCCCATTATTTCAAAAATACGTTGAATTTGCGTATTCAGTGCCTGGGTTTCTGTCTGAGATGTGTTTGGTATGTGTGGCGCGGATGGTGGTGGCCTAAGTTGAGGGAGACAACTAATAGGGGCGGATGAATACAGAATACACTGAATACAAAGTATGAGAGGGATGGTGATAGGGAGCGCCCCTAAAGAACTCAGCCGCTGCCCACCACCACGCTCCGTGGCGTGGCGTCGATCAAAAAAAGTTTATTGGGGTGAGATTCGACGTGTTGAATTTTTGTGGTACGTTTTGGTAAATGTGGAGAATTGCTCTCGGGTGGTGTGTAATATGTGGAGAATTACATGGTGTGGTGAATAAAATTGAAACACAAGAAACGCTACTTCCAAAACTGCATGGTACTACCGACACATTGACATTAGCATAGTTTCACCGTATTACCGGTATGTGATTCATGTCTGTAATAAGTACATTTGAACCCGATTAGCGGAGTCAGAGTAATCTGAATATATAAGTTTTGACACAAGAACAAGAAGAGATAAAGTAGAGTCATCTGTGTTTCATATATTGAGCGAGTGAATGATTGTTGAAACTGCTTGTAATATTTAAAGTTTATTTTATTTGGTTTTATAACCAAAGTTAGTGCGTAATTTGTTTCACTGTTTGAAAAAATGGCGTTGTAGTATGAGATTTTTATCTGTAAAATAGATTTTTTCTTTATTATCTAAGGAGCTAAGGATAATGTGCAAAGAAATATATCCTTATTTGTATTAACACATACATACCTATTCTTTATGGCAGCTAGGAAAAAATATGATTTCACTCGAATTTTCGCAGTGATCAAACGGTATATGATCCAAGCTCAGATCTCTTATAACTGTTTCTTAGAACTTTTATACATAAAGTTGGGTTTTGATAACTTGGGTTTCAAGGCGTTCTATGTTTTAAAATGTAAAGCTAATAAAACTCATGATGAGCCCATTCATTCATTGTAAGAACGCTACTTGTCGATACTTATTGGAATGTCCAGTGCAATTCGAGGGTTTTGACTACTTGCTCACACCATTTCTAACTCTGCCCAGGTAGGATTAAAAAAAAGGAAAATATTGACGCATATTAGATTTTCTAACTATTCTATTAACGAAATAAATAACAAATTAATGTCGTAAATAAAGTAACCCTTATTGTAAGGGCCTTCAAATATTTTAATGACAACATTTCATTAATTTTTCATTATAATATTGAATACTGACTTAGTAAAGGCTTAATATACCTTCGATTGCTGTAATAAGTCATTTGTAGTATTCAATAATACGATGATATTAAATTGAATGATTAGTTTACATGCCAATTATAGGGTCGTCATGTCTAAAGACTTATATAATTGAATAAAAATTATGGCTTAATTAAGTCCATTTCACTCTCACTCTCACTCTCTGTCTCTGTCTCTGTCTCTCTGAATATAAATTTACAACATGCAAATCAATGGGGCCATGTGTCCTCCTGTTCATGTTGGCCTTAACAGTCAACTAATAATTAAAATAACAAATAATGTTTATAGCTGTCACGCTGGATGATTGTTTGGCTGGTTGACTTGCTGAGTGGTTGGTTGCTTGATTGGCCTATTCTCGAGTGCCATAATTATTTTTTTTTTCAGTTTTTTCAGTTTTTTTTCTTAAGATTTTTAATTGCAACCAAATGACGCCGTATGAACGAATGTAAATGAAAAATGAAAATGGATTGAAGCGAGTCTCCTGTAAAGTGTATTGATTGGGTGTTGTAAACTATGGTCGTATGGCTTAATTTTTTTGGAATAGAAAATCTGTTTTGAAAATTTAAATTTCATTTCGTTATTAATTTAATAACAAACACAAAAACAATACAAAACGAAATAAATTAAATTATTTATTAACCCGTTTGTAAATCTGTTGGAGACATTTATGAAATTTTAATAAAACATTTTGTAAGAACGTGTGTGTGTGTGTGTGTGTGTGTGTATTTGCCAGGCAAACAAAACCTACAAATTATAATCAGTTGGTGGTTGTGGTTTAAATAGTTTCGTTGTTTTCCATTTGTTGCAACTTTTCAAAACCAAAATATTTTCAAAATTTAATACCATAACACACACACACACACGCACACAACCTGTGACTTTTCTTTTTTGAAAAACCCCTTTTTTTTTGCTCTGCTGTTGTTGTCGTTGTTGTTTTAGTTGCTTTTTCGTATTCGTATTTGATTTCCTTGTTCTTTTTTCCCTCTTGGATTTGTGCAAATTGTGTCAGTTAAGTGTGTTCTGGTTCATAAATTCGTAGATTTATGTTAAAAGTGTTTTGTGTTGCCACACGCCGCACCACACACAGCTACAACAATATAATGGTCGCTACCCCTTTATTCTTATTTCTTTTTGTGAATGGATTCATGGCGTTAAAGGCAGCTTAAAAAAGTTTTTTTTCATAATGATATTTGTAAGAACTTAATAGGGAGTCATAATGATGGTGGGTCTTTAATTTTATCGATCGTTTTGAAATTAATTAATTAACGATATAACCAAACTTCCGGTCATAATTGCGGAACTAAATTTTCAAAAGTTTTTGAATTATTTTTCTCACTGTATTGTCTTGTATTGAAAATACTTGGTAATGTATTCGGAATACATTTCTAAAAGAGGGCAAAGTCGATGGATAAGATGCCAATAATGTATCGATTGTCAGGCAACACACTACCTACTAGATTACGGCGAGTTCTGATTGTGCTTAACTTAACAAAATTTATTGTCGCCTCGTAGAATCATGAAAACAGTTTTGATCACCCACTGCTGGATAACAGATCATAACGATATGCAATGAGTATGAATGTGCTCTTGCAAAATGAGAAGTTTTCACGCTGCTGATAGTATCTGAAGGAAGAGTATACTTGACGAAAAGGAAGATCGAGAGAATGGAAGAATCTTCTTCTAAGTTTGAGACAATCTCTCAGACCATGCAGAAATAGCTTGAGGGTAGTAATCGAATAGTAATTGTTCAGAATAGGGATCGCTTCCTACTAAATGTAAGAGATGCAGTAGAATGACTTAATATGATCTCTAGATCGTAATACGATAATATTTCTCTAACTCTCTGAAGATGCTCTAGAGATCGATATTCAACTCAGTGCAATATATTGTCCTGAAATTTATATAAAACTCCTACAGTTTCATTTGACTTAAAATCTTAGGAAAAGCAGGACATACAATGAGTATGCATATGCTCTTGCAAAGTGAGAAGTTTTCACGCTGCTGATAGTATCATAAGGAAAAGTATATTTGACGAAAAGGAAGATCGAGAGAAGGGAAGACTCTTCTTCTTAGTTTGGGACAATCTCTCAGACCATGCAGATATAGTTTGAGGACAGTAATCGGATAGTAATTGTTCAGAATAGGAATCGCTTCTTATTAAATGTAAGATCTCTAGATCTTAATACGATAATATTTCTCTAACTCTCTGAAGATGCTCTAGAGATCGCTATTCAATTAAGTGGAATATATTGTTCTGAAATTGAAATATTAGAAAAAGCAGGATTATATTCCAACTTTCTTTTTAAATAAAAGACTACCTTTTGAAACCTTAAAGTCGTTCTCTTCTCTAACTCTAAACTTTTGCCAAAGTAAAGTTTATTTTCTATTCTTAACAATTATTTCTACCAAATGCCACAAGAAGTATAAGAAACCGTCAGTGTATGTAACTTTGCATTGCTTTTGAAAATGTTTCTCTTAAACACTTTCGTATTTCGTTGATTTTATTAAGTTTCTACTTCTATTCCTCTATTCGTATTTTTATTTTCTTTTATTTTTTTTTCTGTTTCTCATGCGTTTTTAGAAAATATTTTAGGAAACTTTCTGCTCATACAACACATGTTTCGTTTCGTGTTTTATTCTTAAAATTATTTCCCTTCACTTCACTTGTTTAGAAGAAGGAAACTTTTAACGTTGGTGGCATAAAGTATTTAATTTTCTAACACACATAAAACTCTAACGGCGTATAGAAAGAGGGGTGTGGGGTTGAGTAAGTAAAGAGTTCTGTGTGATTGAATTAATGGCTTTGGCATTAGAATTTCTTTTCTGTTCTTTAATGAAATGAAATGAAACTTCATCTGCATTTAATATCGTTATTGACAGTGAAATCTTTAAAAGCATCGTTCATTTAACCTGTGACATGTCTGTGTTTTCATGTGTTTTGTTTTGAATTGACTGTCTTCTGTTATTGAGTTTGAGTGCGAAAAAATTTTTATTTTTGTTTGTGGTTTCATTATAAAATTTCACCTTTTCACGGTCTTTATAGTTGGTTATGAAAACGTTTCAAATAGTAGACGTCGGCGGCGAATTGTTTTATAAAGAAAAACTATAAATTTTCTTTATTTTTCTATTCAATTGCTGTATTGTGCAGTGCCACACAACTTTTAAAACAGATGCCGCCGCCATTGCATTGATTTGAACATTTTCATGGTTAAGTTTCTTTCCATTTTAAGTTTTCTCTATCTCTCTCTCTTTTTTTTTAATGCCATTGAATACCATAAAGAAATTGGTCCACCGCATAGTTATGCTATGAAAAATTGATGCAGAGGCGTGGAAAATGTAGTGAAAATGTAAAGAGAATGAAATTTATTAATTATTAGAAATTTCAATTTTCCGCTTTATTGGTGTTAATGTTTGTAAGAAAATTTAAAAAAAACCATACTCTTCAACGCCTCTGTCTTCAATTACCGCTATTTTATTTGCTATTCAGTAAAGAAAAAAATTTTATTTTTTTATTTAAAACTAAAGAAAAGAATTCTCAATTCTAACCGTCAAGTTCAATGCTTAAATACATTTACATTCGTGAAAAGTAAAGTATGTGTTGCATGCTAAAGAAACATACATACATACATACATACTCTCTTATTTGCTTGTACACTCTTGGGCAATTGTAGCAGCTGCATATGCACCACGGCACGACTTATGCATTACGTCTATGAACGACGGGCACAATTCAATTCCAAGTGAAGTAAATAATTTATAATGCCACACAGACTTGCAACACTAGTTGGTGGTGCAGTGAAGAAAAGAGTAAACGAACAGCTTCAACTCTTCAAAGTGAGTTGATATTTTAAATATTTTATTCAACTTGAATTTGTCGACCCTTTATTTAGCATTGCTTTACTGCAGCAGGGATGCTAATGCTCCATCGAAATCATGCTTTTGTTCAAATATTTTCTTTTTATTTTTTTTTTCTACATCTTGTTCTTCTTCATTTTCTTCTTACATTTCATCAAGGATGCAAAAATCTTTTGGCCTTACAAATGTTAAGCTGGCTTGTTTTGCTTTTTTTTTTCTTAACTTAACTTTTTCCATAGGTTTTGTAAGTTTCTTAAGGGGAGTGTGTGCTGTTTATGAAACAGGGATTTTCCCTGATTTTTTTTCCTTCTTTTTTTTTTTTTTTTTTTGCAAGACATGTTAAGAGAAGGCTTTTCCTTTTGGATTTCTTTTATTTTTTTTTCATTCTATTCTAATGGCATTTGGCATTTGTACATGAACTTCACTGACTGACTGACTGTGTTGTTTCTATTATTCGTTGTTGTCGTTGTCGTTGTCGTACAACAATTTGCCATTATTGTCCTTGTCTACACGGCATTTGGGAGAAAATGCAGTTAAAATATGTTTTTAAGGTGTTCTAAAGTTCAATTTCTTTCGTTTTTTTTTATCTTGGCTTTGCTTTGCTGAAGTAAAGAAGGCTTTCTGCATACAAGATGGTATTGAAAGTAAGAAAGAAAGCAAAAAAAAAAAAAACAAAAACGAATCAAATCGTAGTGAATCAACATGCAGCCATGAATTTTGATGGCATAGTCTTACCAATTTTTATGTGTTCGCCTTATTTTTCTCCTGGTTTGGTTGGGTCCTTCCTAAGATGGCACAACGTTTTTGGAATCTTAAAAAAACACACACAATTTTGTGTTGTTGTTTTAGAAATTTATTCATAGATTTCCTTATTGCAAGTAACCATTTTGAATTCATACGTACCTACGTTTCATATTCTATTTTTATATTCAAAGGCTTTTCTTCTTCTTCTTCTTGGTTTTATTTTTTTACAATTCCTAGACTGCTGCATTGGTGTTTTGTGATTGTCATTTGATTTGCACGGCTTTTAAATTCTTAATTTCATGATTGAGTCAAGGAATTCAACTGAAATTGCAAATGAAATTTTAAAATAATTTCATGATAAAAATCTGGCCGTAGAAATCAACGTAAAATTATCAAGAGGGTCCGTACTAAAATTGTGTTGTTTAGAACGACCTGGGTTGAAACCATATAGTTAAGGCTTACTTTTCTTTACTAGACAAATAGCACCTACTCAGCTTAGTCTTTAATGCACTAAAAGGGCATTGAATTAGCCAAGCTTACGGTACGGTACTATTAGCCAGAATTTTCGAGTCCTCATTTCCAAACATTCCATAATGACAGATATAATGCGTATCGTTCCATGCCTGGAACCTCTAGTACGCTCTTTGATCTTTGATTTTATTGTGTTGTTGCGCCTTGGAACTAGATATTGGCCGATTAGATTTAAGTATTGTTAGGTGATCGGTTATAGGTACGATAGAGGGTAGAGTATCACTTTGTTAGCTTTGACCAGCAATATTAAATTTTTATAAAATTTGGTAGACTTTCCCTTTTCAACTGCTTTTATCCACAAATAAAGTCCACATTCTACGCTCTATCCATTTCTTTAAAAAGATAATTTTCGACGATACCATACAGCCTTGTAATCTATATGAGAGTTCCCTTTGAATGATCCGAAATTGCCTAGGAAATCCTTGAAATTCATGATGGATTTTGAAAAGATGTTCGTTCCTTAATCAAGAGTTTCAAAGGGAAAATACTGCCACTCAACACGCATTACTATGGTTTCAAAATGGCCATAACCTTTACCTAGAAAATAGTACTGTGATTAGGCACAGCCTATAGGAAAGTGTAATAACAGAACCCTTGGTTAATATACCACACAGTCCAGCATTGTGGAGCCATTGGTATACACTTCAAGGTTTAAAAAATTGTTGCTTGCATTAGAAAAAGTTTTTCGTTTTGGTAGTAGGCTGCCCCCTTTCTCCATTCAATTGCTTTTATGCAAAAATAAAGTCCACATTTATGGTTTTTGTTCAATTTTTCTTTTTACAACTCCTTACATTTCAAACTGTATTATTATAACAAGCAATTGCCGTAAATGTGAGACACATTTGTTGTGTGGCTTTGTCTGTGTGCAAAAAATGAATTAAAGATGCAGATTTTCTTCATTTATTGTCTTTAACAGAATTTCTTGTTAAATCCACAATAAAAAAATTCAAGACATTCACCAGACATATTCACAGTATTGTCCTGTGCTATTTCGTTGGCAATAAATCATAAATTGAAAGAAAAGAAACGAAATGAAATGAAATGAAACGAAATGACATAAAAAGGATGAAATCTTTGGTTATAACAAGATTCATAAAGGAGAGAAGGAGAAGAAGACGAAGGAGAAAGACACCGATTGGAATATAAAATGATAAAAATCCATTAAAAGTCATTTCCTTGTTGTATGAAGGAACCTTTTTCTTTTTTGTTGGTTTCGTTTTGCTTTACATTTATGTATGCCAAGTCTTTTTGCATCATAAGTTTTTATTTTATTTGTTTTATTACATGTTATTTTTGTTGTTTTAAGAGATGTTGTTGTACATGCCACAACATTGGCACTTTTTGTTGCATACAACGTGAAATATAAATGCATTTGTGAAGCAATGAGTGTGTTTGAGTTTGTGTGTGTTCAACTAACGTACAATATATCCTGAAGTAAACTTTCATATTTATTTTTGTTGTTGTTGTTGCATATGCGTATGTATGTATTTTCATTATTATTTAAATGCACAACTCAAAAATATGCAGCGTAAAATCCATTGATTACTTTTTGCAACTGCTTGGACTACTGCTGCTGCTGCCTATTGCTGCTGCTGTCTGACCACCACAATTCGATATTGAAATCCCTGACTGTGATAATAATTTCAGTCAACCAACTTGTATAGTTTTATCTCTTTGATCGTATAGGGGTTTCAATAAAAATCCTAAAAAAGAAAAAGAAAATTATTTCAAAGTGCTAATGACAGCTTTTAATATATTATTAGGATTCCTTATGTTATTATTTTGTAAAATATTATCGAATCGAATCGAATAAAATATTAAGAATTTTGATATTGAAAACCCTACAAAAATTTTTCCTTTTTTATTTTTCCCGTATTATTCATACACATTTGAACCGCACACAATAGGGTTAATATGACAACCTACTGTGTGTATTGGTTATTGCCACTCGAGAATTGATTAATAATAAAATAATAAATTCCTGGACTCTTTTCTTATCCCGAAACCAACAAAAAAAAATCTCCATACAAGCAGCCTCTTGATACTTGACCACTGGATTGCATTTCGTCTGTATGCACTCTTGTTCAACCTCTACCCTCATTGTAATGCATTGAATCTTGTTCTTTTTTTTTATTGAATATTTAATTTTCTTTTTCGCTGAAATAAATGAATGAATTTTATTTGCTACCATATACCACTACCACTGCCAATATCATCACCATTACTATCACCACCTCAGCCACCAAATATGCAATGAAATATACATTCAATATACCAATACCAATACAAATACAAATAAAAATGAAAATTCGTATAATTTACAAGAAATATTTTCGGAATATTAAAAGTCTTATTGGAAGATTTTTAAGATGCTTAAAGTATTGACGAATATTGACGATTGTAGTACATACAACTGCAATGAATATTAAAAAAAATTTAAAGGAAGTAAATTGTATTAAAAAAGGTAAGAAAGTAAGAAAGAAAGAAAGAAATTGTTGAGAAGGAATTTTTTTTTATTAATTTTTTACATAAATTATGGCGTCAAAGTATTAAATTAATATGAAGAATTTAATTATTTACTGTGAAGAGTATTTTTTGCATGTATTGTAAGGAAAAAATGATGCAGCAGAGATTGATATTACTTTGTCAAGGCTATCGTATATCATATCCTATGTCATTGGCTTATAGAAAAATAATAAACTGCACGGAGATGTACATACATACAATAACAGACTAAAGTTTACATACACTTTCCAAAAATTTAACCTCTTCTTAAAGAACTCTTGTTGACAAAAGTTTACACAAAATTATCTGAAAATATAGATTAATAGGTAGTCTAGTAGATAGCATGTTGGCTTATTAGCTTGCCCTAGATATCTTGAACAAAATGAAATTTGAAAAACTTTTCTCGATGACTTTCTTCAGCAGTCTTCTGTCAAAAACTCTAAGAGTAAATAAATAATTGACATGAAAAGTCAGAATATATAAGCTTCGTACCGCTCTGTCCATTTAAGAGTTTCTCTTGAATGATCTGAAATTGCTTGAAAAATCCTCGAAATTTAGAATGGATTTTGATTACGAACTTAATTACAGTCTGTTTGTTCGAGAAAATCATCAAGCATTGCGATGCCACGACCTCTACCTGAGAAAACACTGCAGTGCTTAGGCAGTCTACAAGAAAGTGTACTACAAGAACCCAATCCAGCATTTGGAAGCCAACGGTATGCATCCTAATTGTTAAAAAATTGTTGATTGTATAAGAAAAAGTTTTCTTTTTTTGTCACTAATAGCCTTGGATGTTATAAAATCAAAATATCTCTCTTGTGGGATAGTGGGAATTATTTTTTTTTTGCGAATTTAAATTTTAAATTTTATCATCTACCGACTGTTGAATAATTCTAAAAATTCAAAGCAATTGCGTAGATTTATGTCTTAAATTTTTACTTTTTTTCATTTAATTTAAATGCATTTTGTATAATTGATACCATGTACATATGTATGTATGTATGTATGTATGTATGTATGTATGTATATAGGTATGCACTTCTACAGTGTATCATTTAAAGGAAATCCCATTGAAAATAAAAATCGTTTGTGTCTTATGGTTTCAATATTAAAAAAAACAACAACAACAACATTTTGGGGTGGGTTGCCTGACTTTACAGAGACTGCATAAATATTGGCAAATTTCAGAAAAAAAAGACCAAAAAAAAAAAAAAAGGACCAAAAACACAAACGTGCAAAGTAAAGATAAATTTCATACACTCTGGCGTATTAAATTTAGTTTTTTTCTTTTGTTTTTTTTTTTTCGTATATTTTTGTATGTAAAAATAACAACGATTTCCTTTTCATATGGATATTAATATGCTTGTGTTCGTATTCGTCTATGTATGCATGTAACTGTGTTTATTAAAAGTTATACTCTTACACAGGGATTTTAAGGTCGGGTTACTTTCAAGTATAAAATCATGTCTATACGCCTGAAAATCTTTTGTGTGTGTGTGTTTGTGTATAATATGCTTAGTATGCAACGGTGTCTGTGGTATCTCATTCTCACTAACTGGTTCGTTTTTTTGTTGTTGTTGTTGTTTTTCGTAAGTGTGCCTGTCTGTGTTCGTTTATTTCACACAAAATGCAACGACATGGAAGAATAAGTTCACTGCACTTGTATGCTTAGATTTCAAATCATTTAGTAGAAGGATTGATATTTTTTTTTTATTGGTGTTGTTGTTATTTTCGTTACGGTTTTATATTGTTGCTGGCTGGTATGGTATGGTACACAGTATTGCATACGATGTTGCTGGTAAAACAGTTTTTAAGCTTAATTTAAATGGTTTTTATATGTTATGCTCATATTCATACTCATACTCATATCTATGTGTACACATACATATGCGTCTGTGTAAATGTGTGTTGGTTAGACTTTTTTAAATTTATATTGTTTTTATACTTTGTTTGTGTGTGTGTGCCAGTGTGTGCTTATGCCTGTTATTTTTTTTTTTGGTATTATTTTGCTAGACAGTGTGTAAATTTAGTTGCTACTAAATCATAATTTTTGTTTGTTTTTTGTTTTCTTTTTAATAAAGATTTTTATTATTCGGCCCTTAAAAAAAAGAAACGAAAATTAAAATGAACTTAACAATGTACAGACAGACCTTTTTTATCATAACTCTTGTACATCAATTTGTTGTAATATACACACCAAATGGATGGGCTAATCGGGCAGGAGTGTTGTTTTAAATTTAAAATGTTTTGTAAATTTTCTTTATTTTTTCTTTTTCCCTATCAATCGAGGACTAACTGTAGGAAATAAATTATTGAAATTTAAGATTTTATTATTTTCAAATAAATCTACTTAGTAAGTTACGATTAAATGTTAAATTTAGCTCTGCTTTAAAGGAAGACCGTTTTCAATTTGTGTTCTCTTAAATGATAAAACAAATATTGAAGAAATAATTTCAAATGGAGCCCAACACTGACAGAAATTGAGAGTATTTCTCTTAATTACAAAAACTATCCAATGTTAGGGTAATCAATTATGGTATGGTATGGTAGAAGAACTTTTAGTTCTCTAAGGCTGAATAGAAAATTAAACCGTAACTAGGAAAACTAAGGCGAGATATTCGAAAAAGTCGTGTCAGAATTAACAGAATACGGTCTCTTCACTTTCTAAATTCGCCAAATAAAAAAGTAAGTGCGCCGTAGTTATTTTGTCACACGAAAAGAAAACAAAATTTCCTCAATTTTATCCTTTCAACACGGATAAGGTTATCGTCTATGCCAAAGTGGACTGATACCCACCCGTCTAGCTAAAATATCTTCCTTTCATTGTCAGGCTAGCATACACGCTGAGTAGGAGGAGCTGTTTGTTGTTCCTGAAAATCTTTTCGCGATTATTCTCAAAGCAGATGTAATTTAACACCCAATTAGGCAGAAGTACATATTCTTGCCCATACTTCGTTGTAATTAAGAGTATTTTTATGTAATAAAGAGTATCGATTTCGTGACCCATTTGGCAGCGTAGTTTCATACAAGTTACAGGGTCTTTCAGTCAAGTTTAGGTATCAAAATACTTTTTTAAATTACTTGGTATCAAGACTGTTCCGACAGACGACAGGATAACCATGAGATAGTTATTCTAAAAAAAGTAGCAACAGCATCCAAACTGGGCCCCAAAACTTATGACATTGAAGACAAATCAATGTTAGGGATCAAGTAAAGCTCTAAAACTCATGCAAATGTTGGTGCAAGTGGCATCGCGAAAAATAGGAAATTGTCAAGATTTAAATCAGAATTCAATATCAAAATTAGGTAATGCCTACATGTAAACATTTTACAATTTCATACTTAAATTCTATTGTATTGAATTGATTTTCTTTAAAATTAAATTTTTTCAATTGTGGATACCAAAAAAAAAAAAAGGAAGAGAACTTCCCAATAAATCTTTATCTCGCATTGCTCATGTATGTACATATGTGTGCTGTCAAAAGTATGGTAACATAATGCTTTAGAAGATTATGGTCAAATAGGCTGAAGAAAATGTAGGATTTCTTTTGCATGGGGCAACTTAAAAGTAACATTTTGTAGGCTCCTCTTTCAATGGTTCAGTGCACAGTAGTTAGAATGCCTGTAAAACCTGTTCAAATACGCATTTCTACCACATCAAGATAAGCCTTGACCCACACCTTTCTTTGGATTTTTTAAAATGTAAGTAAGAATGTGTGTGTGTGTGCGAGTGTGAGTAAGTGTATGTTTTTCTTTTCTTATTTAACTTGGCCTGTGTACTGATTATCGGCGTATTTCGATCTTGTGAATGAGAATTTACACGTTAACACCTTTAAGTTGTGTACATGTGTCTGTAAATTAGAGTGTATGTATGTGTATCCTTAAAGTATATACATATGTATGTGTTTCTTTGTTGTTGTTTAGTTGTTGTTGTTGTTGTTGTGTTAGTCATTGTTGACTTGAAAATGTTTGAAAAATTTGTTCTAAATCACTGGTTACCAACCGCATTATACAGTTTAAAATGTTTTTGTTGTAAATTGTTTTTGTATTTCATTGTTGGTGTTGTCTCTCTTCCACTCTCTCTATCTCTATCTCTTCTTATTTTATTTTTATGCGCTACTCAGAGGAAGTTTAAGTGGGTATTGGACGATTGTTGAAGAGTTTGGAACATTTGAAACACTCATGAAATATGTTAACTTCAAAACCCATTTTCAAATATGAACGGTCATTCGGATTGCGACCTAGATTGCTAGCACTTCACACGATCCATGTTATGTGTGTTTATCTAATCCATGACCTTTTCTTTAACGATGCCGCCAAAGGATAGCTTTGAAAAGGTTTTTAGAGCAACTAATGCCATGTGAAATTTTGCTAGAGTCCTGTCTGGTCTGGTTTTTAGACAACACTTAGAGCAGAATCATACCAAAGCAGAGCTTTCTATCGCTTGCAACCTAGGAAAGAAGAATATTTGATTGCTTAGCTAAAAGAATTCTTTGAAAAACCTTCAAGACATACGTGTACATGAACATTTCATTGAATTTTATCCAAGAACTTGTCATCATATAGCCCCAAACTGAACGTATGCTGGGTAATCTATTTAAAAAGTTTTCTTTTTCAATTCAAATTTCAATAGCCACACAGTTGTTGTTTTATATTCGACTTTGATGCCCTTAAAAATTCCCTTATGGTTGCCTATTGTTAGTACTTTTTCTGGAATCAGTTGTTATTATGGTTTTTGTTGCTGTTGAAATTAAAGTTGCTTGGTATGTAACATTATCAACACAACATTACATTAGGGCAACTGCAATAACGCCTTCTTGCAACATTAGACATGAGTAAACGTAGAGCGAAAGCAAAATACTAAAATCAGATGAGAAAATTTTTATTTATTTAAGGCATTACGAACACAAACAACCCTCGTATAGAAAAATGTAACATAATATAGTTGCTGTTGCTGACGTCTCTCTCTCTCTCTCTACATGCGGAGGTGATTGAAATCTTCTGTGACAGTTGCAGCAAAATGTTTTCAAGTCATATGTTGCCCACATACTCCCTTACTTACTTACTTACTTACTTACTTATTAGTGTTGCTTGTAGCTGTTGTTGTTTTTGTTGCTGTTTTTTTTGCTTTTGGTGGATAGCAGTGGACAAAAAAATGGAAAACGAAAAATCGCAACTAAAGGTGTAAATGTTGCTGTGGGTGTAGCTGTATTTGTAATATTGAAGGCGTTTAGTACACTTGTGTAGTTTGTGGTTTTGTTTCATTTAAAACTTCTTCGTTCATTATTTTTTTTCCTTCACGTCATTGTGTTGTTGTTGCTGGTGTTTAGTTTTGTAAATCACTTCCTTTCCATATACTGTATATGTGGGAGTGTTGTTTGTTAGCAAAGCAACATTAACAAGAGAACATAATGCAGTGGTTTACTGCTGCTTTATGTTGAATTAAAAAAATGAAAGAAAAATGAAAAGAAAAATTAAAATAAAAGAACTTGCAAACAATTTTAATAAACAATAGGGTTGGTTGAAGAAATAACACTTTATGAAAGGCTTTTTCTTATTCTTTTTATTTTTCTTTTATATTTTTTTTGTTTAAATCATTGCTAAATGTAGGGTAAGAAACAATGTAATGTGGGATATTCACTCTTACTTGAAAGGTGTTCATTAGCAGCACATTTCATTTTCTACAATGGGCTATTGAAAAGCGTGTAGAGTACAATACTTATGGCTAAATTAACACATTTTACCTTGAGTCATTACAAAAATTGGCACAAATTCCAACACATAACATCACTGGTATGTGTATGGGTATGATTAAATGCGGTTCTCTTGTTTGTTTTGTTTTTTTTCGTTTTTACACAATAATTTTTGCATGTTTTTGTAATTTTTATAAGGCAATGATTCAAATTCCTACATGAGTATATACAATCGAGGATGTGTATTGGACAAAAAGGCTGAGTTTTATTTAAAAAATTGCTTTCTTGGATTCAATTCGTCTTTTCCTGACGTTGCAAGTGTATTGCTGTAAAGAGATTTTAAAACAAAGATTGTAGTTCACTGTCAATGAATTGCATACACATAGATTGAGAGCCTTTGCTCTTATCACCTACGGGAAATTGTGGAGGTACTTATCTACTTAATTGGTCATTCCAACTCTTTAGCTAGGTTTACGACCTAATTTCTTACACCACCCATGTGGTGTGTGTTAATTTTATCGATGAGTTGCGAGACCTATGGTTTAAAGCCGACTCTGAACGATAAATTTTTGATTTCATTGCATTTCATTTTATTTATTGTCAGAGTTTTTGGCGAAAAACTGCTGACAGATGTCTGGCTGTAGATTGTGGGCTTACGCCTAATAAGCCAACATACTGCCTTCTTGACTACGGCGGCTGCACGCTTTATTCAGTCCAGAAAAATCAAATCCAAGCTTTCAGAAACATTTATCTTTGAATCGGTTCCCATAAAACCTTACCACACGTCATATGCAGCAAATGCATCAGACGGCATATTCCACATTTCGTCACTATTCGCTTATACAGTTTACGTATCGTTTTAACCGTTACTTTTGCTCAGAAGAAATAATGCATCCCCCTCCTGAATTCTTTTAATATTTTGATTAAAATTTCTCAATCTTCCTTTGACTGTAGTTGAGTGAAGCCTCAAAAATAACTCTCTTTGCTGCTTTTTAATGGAATTATTAAATTCCTTTTTAAGCCGAAGCAACAACAACAACAGAGAGAGAGAGAGAGAGAGAGAGAGAGAGAGAGAAAGGCACAAATTAAATGCATCTCCCATGAAAAATGTCCACAAAGAAATTGTTTTCAAAGACTGGCAAAATACCCATAAAAAAAGAACACAAAAGTAAAACCAATACAAAAGGCACCTAAAAGGAACGCTGGAGAATATGAACAGGCTGATGAAAAGTGTGAGACATTTAAAGCTAAAAGAGAAAATCACTTTTCTTTTAGGGATTGTTTTCTCTTTGTTTTCAATTTTTTTTTTCTTTTTTTAAATTTTTTTTTGTTTTTTTTTTTTTTTATAAAAAGAAGAATTTTGTAAAGCGGAAATGCAATTTAATTAAAAAATCTACGTTTTTTATGCAATACAAACACATACACATTTATGCATGGCAGTGTAAGTGAGTGTCAATGTGCAGGTTTGAGTGTTTATGAGTGTTTTAAGGAACATGCAAACGAAAATACAATGCAACTGCAAACGACGTCCATGTAACAGGAGTAAAAGGAATCACAAACTAAAAATGCCAACAACAAACAACAATAACAAAAACAAGATAAAAAAGGAAGCGAATAATAAAGATTTTGTAACAAAACAAAAAACCAACAATAAAGGGAAACATGGAAGAGAAAGAGAGAGAGAGAGAGAGAGAGAGAGAGCGGGTAGATAGACAGACAGACAAACAAATAAATGGCAACTACAATGGCTATGATCACAACAAAAGAGCAAAAAACTGAATAAAAAAAAAAAGAAAAAAAGAAGAAAGAAAGAAAGAAATGGCAACGAATGAATGAATGAGTGAACGAACGAACAGATGAACAAATAATTCCCATTTATAATACAAAACGAAATTACTTTGCGACTCTAAAATGAAAAATTAAAGAAGAAGAAAAAAAAGAAGATAAGAAAAGATAAACGGAGTAGAGAGAAGCTTTTGTAGTTGCCTTAATACCCTCATAATAAAATTAAAATTATACGCATTCGCAATTTTTCAATTATTTGCCTGCTGCAACTGCTGCTACGGCGGGAGACCAATTCCCCTGGCCAACGGAAAACAAGCAGAAAACGCAGAATTTAATTTCATTTCAAATCTTTATTTCTTCTTCTTTACTTCTTTATCTCTGCGTCCACTTGGACAACAGCTTAATATCGGCTATTGTTATAAATATAATCATGGAGATGTCATTATCATCATCATATTCGCCTGCAAAGTGTCATGTGTCTTTGGGCTACGAAGAATAGAAAATAATTTCATGGAATGAAGACAAAAAAAAAGAAAGAAAAAAAAACTGTGGGGGCGGAAATGCAAGCAGGAATAATATTTCCATTTAAAGAAATACTGTGACTAATGAAATTAATAAATGCTGCTTAGCCTTAGGGCAGCAGCAGCAGCAGCAACAGCAACAGCAACAGCATTCATGGAAGTAAAAGTTTATTTGTAATCAAATCAAAAAAGTCTGCCTTTCGAAAAGCCTTTGGGACAAGGCAAGTTAATGAGTTGGAATTGCTTATGCATGTAAACAAATTTAAAGATTTTAAAGTTTTTAGGTTTTTAAAATTTATTCAGAAAATCATAATGAATTTATGATTATCAATACGAATACAAAAGTTTTTAATTTTCATTTGCAGGGACACTAAGTTTTACAAGCAAATTCTCCCTCATGCATCGGAAATACGGTCTCACTGCAATGACAGCATGAAAAGAAAGAAAAATCGCTAGTAAGAGTATATATATTCTGATTCCAGATTGTCTGAGATCGATCATTACAAATACATTAACAAATAACACTGTTGTGTACTATTTAGATGCTCAGGAGAACTACCCACTGGCGCTGATCCAAGTATGGGTATGGAGTATGGCACTGATCGTCAAAGAGCGCCACACTTCAGTGGGAATTCTTTAATCTGCCATGTGGATTACCAATATCCATAGTATTCCGAGTACTTGAAGAAGAGCGCAACGACTAAAGAACACACTTTTGGCCATGACCTAGAAGTCTGCATGTGAACCTAGATGAGCTTGAAATATGTTTGCCGACTAGGAAACAGAGATTATGTCCATTTGGATATCTAACAAGGTGGCATACTTAAGGTTTATCCTATATAGGCAATTGAAATGGAGACAATATCTGAACGATACGATAGCAAAAGCTCACAGAGCCTCAGTTTGATAATGAGACACTGACTCTACAGAAGCGTAGGTAGACCCCTACTAACTTATGCTTCTCACATTAATTTTCTCCATTTAAACTACATTTTAAAGTCGACTCCAAACAAAAATTTTTGAGACTCTTTTCGTGGCAATTTTATATTTTTCATTCAGCGATTTTTGCTGAAAGACTGCTGTGAGGAAGACGCCGAAAGAAATATTTTTTTTCATATTTCGTTCTGTTTGAGATGCCTGAGCCGGGGCTCGTGTCTAGTAAGCCAACACACTATTTTCTATAATACGACACAATATTCTACGAAGTTTAAGATGTCAAGTGGGTAAACTAATCTCTGAAATTTTGAAAGATAAAAAAAAATTTTTTTTCGGCGGCCATCTCCTGCAAATGCCTTCAGATTTATTTCTTCAATGTCGTTTTTAAGCTATAGATCGCATCAAGCTACGTTGTACTAATGCCCAATAAAGTAATGTATGTGCGCAGGAAGAGAAAAGTTAGACATATTATGAGTCCCCATAAGATTAGAAGTTCAATTCTAAAATAGTCTTCTCAATAAAAAATCTGAAATGTTTAGAGATTATCCAGATGTTCCTGATCGATTTCAATTTAAATGAAATTTATTCGACTAACAACCATTATGAAAATCATTATTTTACCATTTAATTTATTTGATTCTTTATTTTTCTTCTTGTAAATACGTTTTAATCACCGATACAAACAAAAGTTTTTTTTGTTTTGGAAATTATTTTCTATTTCGGTTACGCTTGGAAACCCCAAATCAGTTTACAATTTCAATTTGTTCGTTGTGTGGTTTCTTCCTTTTCTCTCTCTCTCTCTCTCTCTCTCTCTCTCTCCCTGCTCGTGAAAACCTCGAACATTTTTTAATTGCCTTAATCAAAATGATAAAAAAAAATCTTAATTTTCTTATGTTTTCTCCATACAATATCGAAAACAACAATAAGAAACAAAAACAAAAAGAAATTTAAAAGAGAATCAGAAGAAAAAAAGACAAAAAAAAATATTTAAATTCAGAAATGTCAAACGAACATTTTTGTGGTTTTAATAACCAAAAAATTAGTTTGGAAAGGCGCCAAATTGCCTTTCAAAACACACATAGACACATACACACTCCCTTATAATATATTCACAATTAAAACCGACATTTATAAAGACAGACAAGACAGTTAGATGTTGATACAAACCATTACATATACACACACATACACATACACATACTCATACAAGAATAAAATACAATAGATTTGGCTAAAGATTCAACAAATACTTGGATTAGATGGATGGGCAAACAGCTTAAATGCTCTCTCAGCTGACACTCATACTTGGTAGTCATTTAAACTATTGTTCCCTTTTTGGTTCGTTTTTGCTTTGTGTTCATCCTTTGTGGTTTCATTATTGCTGTTGTTCCTGTTTTTAATTTTATCGTTTAAAGCAGAAGAAGCAGCAGAAGAAGAAGCAACAACAAAAGATTTCTTGTTTTTAAATGTTGAAGATAAATTGGCCTGAAAATCAGTTGGTAGTGTGGTATTGGTGACCTGATGTTGTGAAGTTTCATTTCATCTTCAAATAAATTGAGTAATTCTAACGCCATCCTTCTCCCCTGGCCCATACGGAAATCATTTGTTATAAATTGTATACAACATCGAATGAATGAATGAATGAATGAATGAATGAACGGGGCTGTTTTTCCTTTTATTTTAAACCGCTTGTGGTAATAGTTCTTTAGTTTTTGTTATTGTTTTTGTTTTTGTAGCATTTTAAGTATGAAAGAACCACCAGCCATCATATTGCCATCAAAATGTTTCCAAAATCTTATTGTTTTGTTGCCCCCCCCCCCACACACACTTTACTGCTGTTACTGTGTGTTACTATTGCTTACATGGAGAATGTCTTTTTGATTGGACTCAGTGGTGCCACAAAATTTGATAACGAATGAACGAGAAACCGTAGAGTTTTTTTTTGGTTTTTTTGTTTCGGCATCATTTACAAACAAATCAACAACTTAATGTTCACTTTTTGGTGAGAGAGAGAGAGAGAGAGAGAGAGAGAGAGAGGGGTGTTTGCTGTTTTCAATGTGAATTTGTTTAAAGTATCTTTGAAAGTTTTTCCCCAGAGGTACGAATGTGATCGTTATTTATACTGATAAAGGGTTTTGAATTTGGTTTTTATTATTTTGAAAATTTATACACAAAACTTGATTAGTTGCAATAGGTATCGGGGACAGTATGAGGTATCAGTTAATTCGCTCGGAGTAAAAATAGGTCATCTACATATGATAACCGGGTAGATGGGAGGAATCTTGGTTTCAAAGCTAAGATGCACTTGGTGACATTCTGAACAGTATGATGGAAGCGTCTTTTGTTCTCTAAGCTCATAATAAAGCATTGAAGAGAAAATCGGCTCTGAGGCCTACAATGTTTGCTTGTGGCGTCACAATGGGCCGCTATGCGTGCTCAAGTGAGCTTTTGGTACCAAAGCTACCATTCCAACCTGCTTACCTTCCTACCTACGATGATCTATACAGCGGTAGTCAGAAGAATCTTGACGTATCGATTCCTGGTATGGTATGGTAATTCTTTGGCAGAACAATTGGCCTAAACTTGGTATGCCTGATATATTCCACATGTTTCGAACCTGGATGGATCTGACGAGGTAATACTTTTTTCATTTCATAGCTATAGGAACATTGCCACGTTTTTTACTCAGGAATGTTAGTCATGCGGGCTCCTGAGTTGATTGTTAATGATAACAGTATCCCTGTGAACGATATTACCATGCTGCATGACTGTCAGGCCACTTGGTTCTATCACTGTGAGCTTTAGAATGGTATAAGACGAAGGCTCTCAAGTTCCACATCACGTTGATACTGAATACGGGCAAATGGCGTATCCAAAACCAGACAAAGGAATGCCTGGTCAAACTCCAAAGGCGTACGCTTGGTGTAGTGCTTCGAGGTTTTACTGGCCAATGCATTCTATTTGGATTGACTCCTGCAGAAGCTTCTGAAACGAGGTAGAGAAGAATTATATTTTTGATCTCTTGTGTACCAATCTGGCATTACGAAGAGAAAGGAGTGTCTAGACATCTATTATGCAGATAAACTCACTGCATAGATGCAGATGATGGACACAGGGAGCCTAAATGGCTTCATAAGAAGCTTCGAATGGTTCAAAGGATATCAGAAATGCAAGACTATCGTATCACAATAGGCGATATGTAGCCTAAGTGTGTTGTCTATCTTGGGTTGGAAACTACTAAACCTATTGGACTTCAATGCCTATAATAAATAAAATGCGGGTATTATTTTATTTGTGATTGAATCTTTGAGGTTGTATTGATGTTACACCTGCAGTTTGAAATGATTTGTTTGAGAGCCTATCTTAAAATTTCATTTGTAATAGGAATACTTAATCGTTAATATTTTTCATATTTAGGACGACAAACTACGGCATTTTCATTTCAATGGAAATAAATGTGCCACACATTAATCAGATTTTTTTTTCTTCTTTAAGTCCACAAAATAATCATCGCATTAGTGCACACACACACACATACACACACAGAAAAATTAACACAATGACAGCAGGTCGTCTTTCATTTTTTCTTTGGCATTTAAGTAGATCGTAGAAAACAAAAAAAAAGAAAAAAAAACCTAGAAACAGAAAGGAAATCTTTTGTGCCATTCAAAGAGGCATTTTCATCTATTAAGAGAGTATTTTGTTAAAGATTTATTTCCAATTTGAATGGTATTTCGCCATGGCCTGACATTCCAAGGACTATATTCTTTTTCTTCTTCTTCTTTTTTCTTCTATTTTTTTTTTTTTGTAATTGTAACAGCGGCAACAATAAGCCGTGACACAATTGTCATGTTGTACGAATGTTGCTGTTGGCATAGTTAATATATCCAACAGCAACAACAACATTATCTTTTTAATCATTATCGTGTTTATTGTTAGTCAGCGAGAGTAATAGCAACAGCAGTGGCAGCAGCAGTAGTGTCATCATCATCATTATCATCATCATTATCATCATCATCATCATCATTTGATTGTAATAGATTTCATCATGTACAAACAAATGTTAAGTAATTGGGGATGTAATACGGTAATCCTTAAATAATCTGACACATAAAATGAAGAAAACGAACGTTGTAGGATGAACAAACGAATGAACAAAGGAAGGAAGAAGACCTAAAGGACATTGAAATGCGACAACAAAACAGTTTCAAGCACACAAAATACACAAAGGCATCGAGAAATCCAAGCAAAACAGACAGACAAACAAACAAACGAAGAAACAAACGGCCCAACCAACAACGCACCACTGCTTTCAACAACGCACCACTTACTATTGCTAATGCCGCCTTTTTAACTGGCAAGGAAACACCAACAGCAACAACAACAAAACCAAATTGGTAAAGAAGGATAAAAGTACGAGAACGAAGAAGTAAAAGAAACCTTAACAGAAGGCAGTAATGAAATGAAAAACCTTACGTTTAACTATGCTCTGGTAGAGAGAGCGAGAGAGACATATAGAGAGCAAAAGCGATGGAAAAACTGTTGCGAATACAGAGTGCATTATTATATTTCGTTAAGCCGTGATTATTTTTAGCATCTCTGGCTCTGGCATCGCTCTGTTTGGAGCCGATAGTGATCCAAGAGTATTACGCAGAGGCAAAGTGTGAATTTCCACTTGGTCCATTTGTTTACTTAAGAGTTCATGAAATGTTTACTTAAATGGACAGGGGAGTATAACCATTTAGCAAGGCTTGCTTATGGCGAGTATATTTAAGGGATTTCTGTTGTTGTTTGTTTTTTTTTTCTTTCTTCTTTTCCTCGTAGTAGGAGTAAATGTAAACAGAGATTATTTAGCCTGTAATTTTGTATCTTAAATAAATAGGAATTAAATTGGATTTCATGGTTTTGGGAGAATTGATATATTTGCTGATATTTATATTATAAATATTATTTAAAGACTGAAGTCATTTACTACTCATCAGGAATCTTGCCAGAGATGCTGCCAGTATTAATTACTGCTTAGCAGAAATTATACCTGCGTTGCATTCTGGTCACTTTTGCTTAAGACGGCAGTTCTTTCCACCACTCATGTCTAGCTTCCTTTTCCACGAGCCCTTTTTCCTTTGGAGTCATTTTCATTGCAGAAGATTTGGGAGAACTGGACACCTTGTCCGTACCTATTGCCGTCACCAGGATTCTGACTGAAGTCTCCTGTGAGTATGTTAATGTCCGGATTGGACTGTTTACTGTTGGGTGGCGTATTCTTTTAGCAGCTTCTGTGCTTGACTTAATTTGTTTTGTCTAGATGCTTTCAATGACTTCATCAATCATTTTGTTAACTTCGTTAGAAGTTTCTTCAGGTTCGGAGCCCCCATCTACACTTAAAGGTTGGAGTTGCTTTGAGCCTCTCCCTTGGATTCCATCTTATCTTCATTTTTTGCTTGTAGATTTACACTCGCTTCTTTCGAAATGATTTTCTTACGATTTCCTCACGATTGAGGAATGACTGGTGAGCAGATCAACGCTTACCGCAGGTGCTGGGCTTATAACTTCTTGTATCATTATTTTACTTTCAATTTTTTTTTCTTTTTTATGTACCCGCTCTTGAAAAAAAGAGAATAATCGCATTGTCTTTTCTTAATCAATAAACAGAAGGAGGGAGCATTATCTCTTCCAACCATTGGCGGAGAGGTAAGCACATGCAGAACCCTATGATTGAATTTTATCGTGATCCAATCGAAATAATACAACGCGGAATATGAATGACTACAGTCATCCCTTATTACACCTTCCAGTTATTTATTTCCACTAACATAACTCTTTGAAATCTCTCTCTCTCTCTCTCTCTCTCTTATTTTATTTTCTTCCGGATTAAATGCAATAAAATTGCTCCCCTTTTTCTTTTACAAACATCCTATGGGAGCCTATTCTTCAAAACAAATATTGTCGCATTAAAACGCATGTGACTAATGACGAATAAAAATGAAATGAGGCGTACTTGATTACAGTTATTCTACCAAAGGCCAAATTAGCATAAAGCGACTCACCCATGGAACGCATTCGATTCGTATGAAATTGTAAATAAAATGGCGAATTTAATGAGTCCTTTGATTGAGTTCTTTCTTTTGATTGAGATTGCACAATGGGTGTGTAAATGGCTAAAAACAAAATGTAAATTGTTTAAATTTCTAATTATCCTTGGCCATTAATCTTTGTACTCTAGCAAAAACAAAACAAAACTAAAAGCAGGAACACTGTATTGAAGCCAAAAAAGCACACATGGTCGTTCGAGCCATAGACGCCATAAAATAATAAAAATGTTAAGGCAACTTGAAAAAAAAAGAAAAAAGAAAAACAGACTTTAAATGATTTACACTTTGTAGGCAATGAAACAAGAAAACAAAAACAATTTCAGTGGAAAATAGAGAGAAAAAAAAAGGAAAAAAAAAAAACACTCAATGAGTTAAACTGTTAAAGGGGATTGAAAATTGTGCAAAAATTTGTGTTAATTTGCCAAAGTCATGCGTCGTTAGTCGAAACATTTAGAGTGGCAGGCACACATATGAGCACCAACTCTTTACAAAAGCAACAACAAAAAAAAAAAAAAAAAGAATAAAAAATGCTGGTGCCGCTTTCAATGTTTGTTTGAAAATGCAGACAAGGCCAGCCAAACATGCATTGGCACCAGAGACGCCACTTTCCTGTACAGGTTCTATGTACTCGTATGCACCACCTTTATTTTAATTTTTTTCTTCGCCTGTGTTTCGTTACGTTACGTTTCTTTATTTTCTTTATTTTTTTTTATTTTTTTTTACAAACTCTAGACAGTTAATGAATTTTCCTTATTCTCCGGGCTTGTTGTTGACTTTTATTTTCTTACACTTCACACTTTTATTCTTTATGTGGAAATTCTTTTAAGTGCCTTGGGCCAGTTGTTCGCTGTTCCTTAAGCCGCAACTAAATCAGGAACTGTTTGCCTTTTTTTTATTCGCTTTGCTTTGCATTGGCTGGGTACTTAAGCATTGATTCGCAATGAAATCCTTCATTTAGTTTTAATATTGTTGTTCTGCCTTTTGTTGTTTGTTGCTTCATTTGTGTTGTTTGTTGTTGCAATTGCGTTAAGTTTTTTTTTTGTTTCTTTTTGTTGTTTAAGTATGCGTGTATCATGCGACCTATTGTAGCAGCAACAACTTTATAGAGGAGTGCCTATGTTGAGTTGCTAATCCACTTGTAGTTGTTGTAGAATGTTTCATGGATTCATTCATTAATTTTTGTTGTTGCGCTTTTTTGTGATATGAGTGAGTGGGTCAAAACATCAGTATTGAAATAATTTGAAAATATATTTTAATTTGATTCACCCTGAGGACGATTCCTTCGGTAACTAAACCTATCATCTTAAATTTTTATATACGATTTGAAAGTGCATTTCAAAATTATTCGAACATCATTTTATAAAAATTTAAAAATCTTTTTATTTTTTCTTTATTTAAATTACTTATGAATCTAGCCCACTTTATAGTTTTGTAAGCAATCCATAAAAGTAAAGTAATCGTTAACCATCCATGTAAGAAGTGAAATGCATAAATTAGCAGTTTTATTGCAATAATTCTGTTGCTGCTCCCTTCATTGTTTACTGGGTTCTTTTTTTTTCCTCCACTTTTACTATTAAAAGACTATGATTTCAAAAGTCTACAATAGCCAACTGACTGATAATTAAAAAACAGTGGCGTCGTAATAAAAACAACAAACATACACACTTAATTGGTCATTGCAACACTTCAGTCAGGATTATGACCTAGGTTCTCGCAACATTTATGTTGTGTGTTTTAATTTCATACATGAGTGGCGGGACCTATAGTTTAATGTCGCCTACGAACGTCAGGTTTTTTTTTAAAGTTTTACTTGGCAATTTTTTTTTATTTACATGCAGAGTTTTCGCCAGAAATCTGCTGAAAGGAAGTAACCGAAGAAATTTTTTTCATATTTTCGTTTTTGATTTTGTTGGCCTTACGTCTAATAAGCCCACAAGCTACCTACTAGACTACGACGACTTTCAATGATGAACAATTAAATTAAATTTGGAAAGCATTTTATTTTTAGAGTTTGAAGTCGCCGTAGTCTAGTAGGTAGTTTGTTGGCTTATTAGACGAATAGCCAGGTTTAGAATCCCCGGTTAGACATCAAAAACGAAATATGAAAAAAATATTTCTTCGGCGGCTTCCTCAGCAGATTTGTGGCAAAAACTCTGAGAGTAAATAAAATTGCCATGAAAAGTTTCTCAAAAATCTGTTGTTCGGAGTCGACTTTAAATTGTAGGTCCCGCCACTCATGTATAAAAAATTAACACACACAACATAAGTGGTGTGAGAAACTAGGCCGTAATCCTGACTGAAGGGTTCTAATGGCTATTTATGTATGTATGTATGTATGAAGACGGCTCAAGTATTTTCCTGAATCATGATGCCTCGTCTAGTTCCACACGAATAATTAATGCCCATCAGATGATTGTCTATCTGATTAAAACGGATTCGCATAAGTTTACTTAAAAAACGTAAAGGTCATTAGAATATTGGCTAAAGCTTAGTGGAACTGATTGCAGTACTAAACGTGGATCTGCCATCTATATCTGGATTTAAAATTAAATTACCGACTGGAAATCTTTTCTTTAGTATTTTTTCATGAAGCGAGAGGTATAATACGATTATCATCGAAGGGATTTCGAATTGCACTTTTCATCCTTAAATTGTATTCATAAGTTATGGATTTTTTTTGGAATTTTCCGCGTGTATGAAAACCGTTAGTTCACCTGGTTAGTAAAATTGGCAAAAAGAATTTGTCCCTATACAATGAACATTTTCATACGCCTCTGGAATTTTTCTACGTTATAAACATGAGTATGTTAAGCTTGTACATCGTAATGATTGTACAATGATTGCCAATACAAAATGAACCGTGAGCAGTTTAAGTCAAATTCATATTGCTGCTCTGTGTTTCAATCCAGAATTCTTCTGAAAACCTGAAGTAATCTTCTCATTTTAATAGCTAAATTTTAAATGCGCTTCAAAACGATGTAAAACAATACAAATCGCGCCTAATTATTGCACAATAATCCGCTTATAATTTCTGTGTTAAAAAAAAACTGTACGAGCTCGTAGAGCAATTGTTGGTCGTTCATACTATGCTCAGTAGGTTTATAAACTTTCATTATATTTCCATTTTTGTTGTTGTTCTTGTTGTTGTACGTATGTTTTTTATTTTTTTGTTATTATTGTTGTTTTAATTAATGAGCATATTGTTGCAATTTGATTTGTATATTTTGCGGAAATTAAAAGTTTTTTTCTCTCTCTTCTCTCTCCGTTCTATTCTACATTTTGCATTACAAGCAAAAAAAAAAAAAAAAAAAAGGTGAAGCAAACATTGAATGTAAATGCAACTGCAACTGCAACTGCAACACACAACAATACTTGCCACATATGAATGCAAGAGTATGCAATTGAACAATGCGAGCACAATTGTGGTCATTGTGAAAAATAAATTGCAAAAAAAAAAGAAACAAAAAAAAATACCAACAATAACAAATAAAACATTGTAAAACTAAAACAAAAAACATTTATTTCGCTATGGAAATGTGTGCTGCAGTACAAACCCCATATTTAAAGGAACAATTATTTTGCCAGTGGAAACGTTGTTGCATTAGATTTCGTATTTGTTTTAATATTTTTGTTATTATTGTTGTTGTAATTGTATGCCTTCTACAAATCGAAAATTGTTGTAGTTGTTGTAGTTTGTCATAGTTGTAATTTAGCATTTATTATTGTACAATTGTTGTAATTTAATGCGCTCCATAAACTAATGAAATATGATTTCGGAGAGAGTGTGTGCCTAAAGTTTAAAAAAATAATCGCGAACTAAAATATTGACAAAGAATTTAAAATTTTCGAAATAAATTCGCAACCCAACATCGATTGTTGTAACATTTAAATATTTTCTAAATAATTGAATTGATTCGAATTGATTGCAATTGAATTGAATAGAATTGATTGATGGTTTGATTGATTTTTATGACTAATTGTGGCTCATTGTTTTATGATCATTCATGCCATGGAAATTTTACAAATGTGATGATATTTTTTACAAAGATTCACATTAAAATTGCAATTGAGAGGTAGACACATACAGACATAGGTACAGACTCACTTAGTTATGCTTTTGTTTTCAATAACATTCAAGGGGCTGAAGAAGGTTTACTTAGAGTTCTCTTCCATAAGAAAACGCTCAAAAGGCTACTGACTTCCGATAGAATTGAAATTAGTCTTCAATCGGGTAATACTGCTAAGAGTTCAAAGCAAGAAAGTGATTCAATATTTGGACAATAGCGCACTAAATTTAATTTAAATAAACCCCTAGGAATAGAATACAATTCAATAATGGTTACGACATTTATCCAAGAAGCAGACAACCATCAGGCTTAGCAATACAGAAAAGTGCATAGAACATGTGCATACAATGCAATTAGTCAAGTTAAGCTGAATGAAAAATATTAAATGACCTATTAGCGCTTCGTAAAGTCCAACGGAGTCCACAACCATTGACAAAAGTCATCCGTTTTTAACCCAAGTACCACCAATATTCGACATTAAACTTGTGAGCCTATGATTTCGTTCCAGACTTAAAACAAATTATTATCGAAGTTGCCGTAGTTTAGTATGTAGTGTGCTGGCTTATTAGACGAATGGCCAAGGTTCGAATCCCCGGTCAGACATCAGAAACGAAATATGAAAAAATATTTCTTCGGCGGCTTCCTCTCAGCAGATTTCTGGCAAAAACTCTGAGAGTAAATAAAATTGCCATGAAAAGTTTCTCAAAAACATCTGTCGTTCGGAGTCGACTTTAAACTATAGGTCCAGCCACTCATGTATAAAAAATTAACACACACAATATAAGTGGTATGAGCAGCTAAGCCGTAATCCTGACTGAAGGGTTGTAATGGCCAATTATGTATGTATTATCGAGTCCTTTTTAAAGCATAAACTAGGTTCAATATTTACTTCATGTTATTTATTGTCGATTAGGAATTTATTACGTGTCCTCTAGCACACTATATTATCCGCTGTCTGGGCACACTTATCAGTACCTTTTTCAGTTAATTCGAGACCAGCATTATCTAAACAGCTCCTTATTTTAGCTGCAGCATCGTTATACTTCGCTTCCAGCATATCGACAACAATCGACGCACTATCAACGAATGCAAGCATACTCCAATGTTGGTTCAAATACAGAAGCATGTGGGATTAAGCCTTATTGAATTAGTCATTGCTACCCTTCAGTCACGATTATGACCCACGAACTTATGTTGCGTGTGTTAATTTTATCTACAAGCGACAGGACCTACTGCTTAAAGTCGTATTCGAATGACAGATTTTTTGAGAAACTTTTCATGGCAATTTTATTTACTCACAGAGTTTTTTTGCCAGAAATCTGCTTAGAGTATGTCGCCGTGGAAATATTTTTTCAAATTTCGTTTTGTTCGAGATGTCTGACCTGGGATTTGAACTGTGGCCTCACGTCTAGTAAGCCAGCACACTACCTACTAGACTGAGGCGTCTTCAATTACAAACTTAATATACCCGGCTATTGTGTCAGTTATTGGCTCTAACGTTGTCAGTTTCAGGTTTCTATTGGCAACTCATATAAAGTGTTTATAGTTAGTCACACATTTTAAACTGAATAATTAGGGCAAAATGAAGGTCATTTCATAGAATGTTATCTTCTCGGTGGGGTGATACAATTTAAAATGCTTTTAAGTTAAGTAATCTGTGTAAGCATGCATACATTTATGACCCCCTTTTTTTGTAGTTGTTTGTTTAGTTTTAGTTTATAACACTTGTAATCAGTCTTGTTAATTTGTTTAGACCCATTACGTTGGCTAATTTGTGAGCCAATTTATGAATTGAAATTAAATCACGTAAGAAATGAATATTTTTTCCACAATTTTTTTTTTTTTTTTTTTTACCATTTAGTTACGGAATTACTTGTTGTTCAAGGAGAAAAAAAATGTTGATGTTTGTGTTTGTGTGCTATATTTGGCATGTTTAGTTTAGTCAACAATAAATTTGTTAAATATTTTACATTTGCTGCATTATTTATATTGTCATGTTCATACATCATGCATGCATGACCATTTTTCATGCAACAACAAAAAAAAAAAAAAAAAAAAAAGAAAAAAACAATTTCCACAGAATGATTGAAAGTCCAATGCGGTAATATCGCGTGATGGTCATTTGTTACTGGTTTTAACAAATATGGTCGAAGGTTTTTTTTATTTTTTTTTATTTTTTCTGTTAAAAATAAAACCCGTTAATATAAAATCCAATGAGAATGCAACAATAATTACTTATGATTTAAAATTTTAACAAATAATTAATGAAAATGTTCAATATGACAACAGCAAAAAAAACCAGGATCTTTTCCATTTGACCTAGGCAACAAGGACCACCAGGAATTGCTTTGATTATGCTAGTGATTGTGTAGATGATAGGCTGGGGAGACATTTTAGAGACTGTGCTGACGTTTTTTCTGTTTTATTTGCAATAAATTTTCTTGGTTTTTCTTTTGTAAAGAAATGAAATATTTTCTAATTTAAAATCTTGTTTACTCCAGACACAAAAGCACATCAAGACAACAACAACAACAACTCTTTGTGTAGACATGAAATTTTTCTGGATAAATTCAAGTTCTCCATAACATAACGGACATTGTAAGCGCGAAAAAGTGTAAGTAGCAATAACGGAAACGGAAGTTGCAGCTCAGAATTTCTGTCTCCTTTTTTTCTCTTTCTTTAGATATTCTTGCCAGCATCGTTTTTTTTTTGTTGTTGTTTTCCTTCAAATCATGTTCTTCTATTAACTGGCTACTTGCCAATTTTCCTTATGGCCTATGGTGGTGGCAAATGCAAAGGAAGAACAACAACAAAAATTATCAAATGAAATCAGCAGGAAACAAAAAAAAAAAGAAAAAAAAGAAAGAAAGCCAAAGAAAATATGTTGTAAGCAAACTGTGGCCATTTACCAAAGATATATGAAGAGAAGAAAAATTCTCCCAAAAAAAAAAAAAAAAAAAAAAAGAAAGTAACACGAAGAAGAATTTCATGCAAGAAACCAATAAAGATGACCTTCAGTCAGTTCAACTTGGTTACTGTCTATACGGGTTTGTCTGCCTGTAATGTAATGTAATGAATGAATGAATGAATGAACGAATGAATGAATGCATGAATTGAATAAATGAATGAATGAATGACTGCACAAGCAACGACTGAAAGGCAAGCAACAGTAGGTATTGTTAATAAATGAATAAAAGTTACAGAAGATTGGTATTCTTAAACGAAAAAAACGCACCAACCTACCGAAGAAAACAGTGCAAAAGGGAGAGATAAAGAAAGGAAAAAAATGCCTTCAGAATAGTTTTATAAACTTTCAACATTTATTGCAAATTGTAGGTACAAAGAAATGCGAATGAGAAGGAAAACAATTAAAACAGTTGGCAATAACGAATCGGCCACAGTCTATTAAATAGAGTGTCGGGTTATTAGATGTGAGGTTATGGTTGAAAACCCAGTTCAGACATTAACAAAAGGTTTGCATGGAAGAACCCATAACACTCAATTACGTTAAATTCATTAAGGTCGAGCAAATTTTAAAACTTTACTCTGCATTACTGCTTCGATTGAGAACCCTTGTGTTATTGAATGACTTGCCATAAGTTTCTTCCATTAATTTGAAGAACTTTTGCGGGGATATGTTTTGGTTTGAAGACTTCAGAAATAAGTTCTTAAAACTGCTTTCATTTATATAGGCTACCGTGAAGTTCTTCTAGACTAAATTCCCCAAAGTTTCAGTAACAACCATTACGATAAATTCTAAATACTGTTTCACTTGTACTTCCGCCAAAAAAACAAAAAAAAAATAATGAAACAACATCCGAAAAACTTCCTTTATAGAGAGAAAAAAAAATTACAGGCCGCACATAGTAAAATCAGTTGCCTCATTGTAAACTATCGTATCGTATACACCGACTGCAGCATATAAAAACAGAGAAATGCGATACGAATGTGAATGTGGTCATGGTTGTGGCAGTGACTGTATAAATTAATGCTGCACATGTAATACCAAAAATTTGTTGCCGGATAAATTATGAGTTTTCTTATAAGAGAGGACATTATTCTTTTGAAAACTTCCTCCTTACAGGATAGTAGGTATTATTATGTTTGGTCCTTTTCACTTCTTTTGCTTCAATCCATAACGTACAATATGTCTTAAAGATTTTCGGTAAGCAAAAGGATATGTACGGTATAACGTTCATAGGTAATTGTGTATGATTGTATGAGTTTGGTTGTATGATGGTGTTGAATTTGTTCAAAGACCCTTATCATCGTCGTCATCTGTTAAAGCTGATTCATTACAGAAATTTCATTTTTTTTTCTTTTCTTTTCTTTTTAATCTCTTTTCTTTTTTTTTTTTTTTTTTGTTTNTCAACTTTGGAAAATACTACGTTTTTCCCTTTATTCTTCTACTTCTTGGTTTTTTTTGTTGTTATTTTTGGAAAATTTGCACTCAAGTCTCTGGTTGTGAAGTGTTGCTAATTACAGCTCAAATATATCAATTACACGAGCGATTAAATTTCGAGAAAATCTTAAGATGTTATAACCAAAAAGCCAAAAAAAAAAGAAAAAACTGAAAAAAGGGAATTGGCAACAGCAATAACAACAACACTACGAAAAAAGCAAACTTGAAAATGAGAAATGATGTCGTCAGTAATTGTAGAATAGAAGAGCAGAACCAAGTAGTAGTAAACGAACATATTTTCTTTGATAGTTTTTATTGCTAGTGACTGCAGAATTTGAAGACCTTTTTTGTTGCTGTTATTTTTGTCACAATGAATTGAAGAATTTTTGCTGTAATGTTTTATAATGTTTTTGTTTAAGTTGTAAAAGAATGAGTGAGGAATCAAATGTGTTTTGGTTGGCATTTAATTAAAAATACGATTTAATGATAGCATCATGCATGCATGAGATGGTGGCATAAGTGTTTTGTTTATACTGCTATGATGCAAACGAGTTTGTAAAACTAAAACAACAGATCTTTACAAAAAAGAGAACTTCCTTATCTGGTTTAATAAACTACGTTTAGCATCGTCAGACCATTTTGTCTGCATAGCTGTCATAACGCCGTTTTAAACGAAACAAACTGAACACCAATCTTCTTATCAAGTATTAGAAAATAAAAGGAAAATATATGCGACTGGCAAGAGTACTCACCTACTTAATTGGTCATTAAAAATCTTTAGTCAGGACTACAACCTATCTTCGCACACTATGTCTATGTTGTGTCTGTAAATTTTATCCATAAGTGGCCAACTTAGAACGACAGATTTTTAAGCAACTTTTCAAATCAATTTTATTTGCTCTCAGAGTTTTTGCCAGAAGACTGTTGAGAAGAAGTCGCCTATGAAATATTTTTTCATAGGCCACATTTTTTCATTGAACCACAGTCTCACATCTAGTAAGCCAACATACTACCTACTGGCCTACTAATTCCGAAAATTATTCCGAAATTATCTTGAAAAAATTAAGGTCTATTCAAATATTTATTCTTCCTTTAAAAATTCATGCCAATGGCTTTTTCCAGCACATACAACAGCTCCACATTCCTTTAAAGCGTTGAAAGAAGACAAAAATGGAAAAAAAAAGGAAGCGAATCGATTGTTGAAATATTTGTCTGTTCTTCGCATGATATTCCAAAAGTTTTTGGCTTTAAATCATCCTTCTTGCAACAGAAAAATAGAAATAAAAAAAACGAAGAATCGTTCGTACTCGAAAACTTTATCTGGAATAAAATGTCTGCACTCACACACACATAAATATTTACTTCTTTCTTTCCATAAGTCGGAGTTTCTTTTTTTTTTCAATTTTTTTCCTTTTTATTTTTAAATTTTCACTATGTTTGGTTCTATGCCGGATCACTAAGTAGAAGAAGAAGAACGAACAGATGTAAGATACTAACCAAGCAAAACCAACTGCTGTAACCGCATTTCGTTTTTCTGCTTTTAAGTAAATTTTTTCATTCTCCATTCTCTCCATTCTCTCTTTCCTTTCCTGAATGTTGTTGTTGTTGTTTTTGAAAGTCTGTTATTTTTATAAATGCATATGGAAAAAAAAAGTGCGAACAAATATTTTGTTGGTCTACTACACTCCACCACCATCATCAGCGTTGCTTGTTAAAGTAAAACAATATTTTCAACACCATTTCCTGTAGCAAGTTAAGAATTTGATTAAGTCTTCACGGATTATTTACAGCGGCATGTGGCAGATTCAGATCTTTGTTACACCAAAATTGATTGAAGTTGAATTCCATTTGTGAAAAGGAATATGAAACCGAAAAACATTCAGTCCTTGGAGATAAGTTATGTCTGGTAACGGATTGTCCCTAAAATGATGGGATTTAGATCTTACAAAAGCTGGTTAATGACATAAAAAGTGTTGCATAGCTTCGATATCTTATAGCCGTATACCCTGCATTCCAAAGCCCCTATTCGGTTCAGTTAAAGTCTCCGTAGCTTAGTAGGCAGTGCGTTGGCCAAGAGTAATTGTCTTCTTATATTCTGGTACAGTTGCTGATCCTGTATACCTGAATGTTATTTTCTTAATTGAGAAGATGTGAGGAGATTTGCAAATTCCAGTATGGTAAGTTTAGGGAATTATCACTTAGCCAGTTCATTCATTCCCTAAACGCACGTACCGCCATTTGAAACACCGTATTAGGGTCCGGTAGTTGAAAGCATAGTTTGGTTTTCTGGTTCTTCTCTGTAGCAACGAGTCTCGAGTGGCATCTGCGCTAAGGATTCGTGTTACCAAGAAAATTGATCTCGAGTTGAACGTTTGGAATCCTGTCAGAAAGAGTTATAAAGGGGAATCCAAAATATGTTGTCAAGAAAAAGTTCTGCACTACTTACTGCTAGAAATGGTGTAATTGTATTTGATTTGCTTGTTCGGACATTTACAGTTTTGTTTTTATGTTTGTTTGTTTGCTTGTTTGTTCGCCTTGGTTGTTGTTGTTATTTTCTACAATTTTTCCTCTGCTTTTTTTCGCCCGTGTTTGTATTACCGTTTTAACAAATAACTTGTACTTGCAATCAATATGGCTGTACTTACCTGGACTGCAATAACAACGTTACCTTCAACGCATTTCTTCTTCTTTTTTTTGTTTTTCTTTTTGATTGCTTTACAGCATGTAAACAGAATAAAAGCTGGAGTAGATTTTTCTTTTTTTGGCCTTTAATTTCAAGTTTTTTTTTCTTCTCAATTTTCTTTTTTTTTTTTTTTTGTTGGTCTTGGCGTTGAAAGTGAAGAAGACAAACGAAAAAAACACACAAGAACAAACATAATAAAACTAAAATTGTTCCTTAGTTTTTCAATCTGTTTGCGTTTTCTTCCTCTTCTGTTGATTCTGCGTGCTACTCAATTGCTTGTTTTGTTCTTTTCTCTTTCCTTATATGTTTTTAGGTAAACTTTTATCAGTTATCTGTGTGTGTGTGCGCTTGTGTGTGTATTTATTGCTCTATCAAATGTCGATGTAAAGTTTGTAGAGTCACTGTTTTCCTTTGGCTGGCATATTTTAATCCAGTCAGTCACCATTTTTCAGACTTTTCTTGGTTTTGGTCTTTCGCTTTTATTTCTGTTGCTTGTGTTATCGCCTGTTTGTCGAGAAACCTTTAAAGCTTATCGATATAACCTGGCTGTTAATGCTGCTGATAACTTGGCTGGTATTACTGTTGTGTCGTGGCCATATCAGTTGACACTGTCAGTAAGACTTTCTTAGATTTTTAGGTTTGCTTTGGTATTTTTTCTAAGAATTTTTCTTTCATTTTTTTTTACTGTTTGTTTGATTAAACAGACCCCCACTAGATTGCCATTGAGGTGTCCGTAAATATTTATTGAATTCGGGGTTAAAAAGTATTTTAAAGGGTGGAAATTATTTTTGATAAAAACAGCATTCGAGAAGAATAGGAAGATACAATAGCAGTCAATAACAAGCAGAGACAGTTAATAACTTAAAAAATTTTGTAATGTGAAGACCTTGATTGTGATTGCCTAAAATTTAAGGTTATGTTTGGAATGATTATCAAGAATTTGAATTTAAAGTCGCCATAGCCTAGTAGTTAGTGTGTTGGCTTATTAGACGTGAGACCACTGTTCAAACCCCAGGACAGATACCTCCAACAATATGAAAGATGACTTCATCTCAGCAGATTTCTGGCAAATACTCTGAGAGTAAATAAAATTGCCAAGAAAAGTTTCACAAATAATCTGTCGTTCGAAGTCTGTTTTAAACTGTAGGTCCTGCCTCTCATGTATAAAATGTACAAATGGTGCGAGAAGCTAGGTCGTAATTCTGACTGAAGGGTTGTAATGATCAATTATGTTATGTAACCGTACTTTATCAAAATACCTGGTAATTTTTAAATTAATGTATGCTTCACTGATGGACTAGAATCATTAGACTTCAAAGTACAATTTCTTAAATTTTTAAACAAAATTTTCAATCATAGTTTTGAGTGGCTTTCCACTAGAAATTTAAATGATAATGAAATCCATAACAAAGCCTAGCATTAGTTGTTTGCAACAACAACAACAAGTATTGATTTCCATCAAATTTAAAGCATTTTTACACTTCGTGGCTTTTCTTTTGGTCAACTTCTCTTAAAAAAACAAATAATTTCCTCTAAAAAGGAATCTTATTCCGTTGAACACAAAGTGTTCACATAGATTGGAGTAATGAATAGAATATCATGGCTGTGACAAACTGTTTTAAATCATTGACTTTTAGTTAATATAGAATGGCAAATAAATGCTGAAATACCCGTAAGCGGATTATAATAAACACATACTTGACAATAACGGCCAACTTCTAGTCTCTCTGGCAAGCTTTTGGGAGGCTTTAATAGCCGTCATCGTACAGCACCCGCTACCAGGTACCAACAAAGCAGAAAAAGAGACCAAAAAAAAAGAAAAGTTTACAAAATATAAACCAATGAAGCAAACAAAAGACTCTTCATAATAAGCGATTAAAATTCCAATAGTAGACTGCTTATTATGAACAAAATGTGTGAATGAAATGAACGAAATAATACGCTGAACAGTGCCCTACTGCTACCACCTTCTTACGGTGCCCAAGTTAAAGTGAAAATGTATCGCCCTATTAAAATACAGGATTATGCTCATCATTTGTAGGGTGTAGTGGAGGATAGGCGGCTTAAATAAGTGTTGCAAGTAGATGTTGTTGTCTCTGTTACCGTTTCTGTTTCGGTTGTTTATAAAAGGTAAGCAATTCATAAATGCTCTCGGTCTGTAGCTTGCTCCACTTAAACTTTGAACAATTTTGTATCGTTATGATTATTATTGTCGCCATCGTTGTTGTTGTTCTTGTTGTTGTTGTTGTAAGGTATTGTACTTTCTTTCTTTTTTTTTTAAGCTGCAGTGCCAACAAATACTTCCCAGCAAGTGCAAGTGAAATATTAAAATCTGACAACAACAAGACAATGACAACACAGCGGCACACAACAGCAACAGCAACGTTGACAAAAGATAGAGCCAGCGACAGTCATTGTAATGGCAGTGGCACTAAAGGCACTCCTGTTAAGTCTTTAGCCCGCTAGTCAGCCAACCTGCTATCCAGTCATACACTTGTCTTATTTATAATTCACCTGCAATAAACGAAAAACAAAGACGAAAAAGATAGAAAAGACGGAAAAGAAACGTTGAAAACATTTTGAGTCTTTAAGAACAACGTTCTCATTGAGCGAGCAATGAACTTAAAAGCAGAACTTGAAACAAGTAAAAGAAAAAGTAACGAAAAACTGTTTAAAAAAAGAAAGGTAAAGAATAGATTTTAAGCAAAGAGTTGTCTGCCGAAAGTGTGGTAGGAGGGGAGAAGAGAAGTTAATTTATGGGAAAGTTATTCCATGTCTCTCTTTCTTTCTTTCATTCTTTCACTCTCACTAAAGATTTATGATGTTTGCCATAGGGATCACGGTTTTCTAATTAACTAAGCGGGGGGAGCGTGTAGGATGTAGGAGAAAATGAAATAAATTTTTGTTAAAATGCAACATAAAATCGATAGGGAACGATATTAAATGGACAGTTTAGTTTATTTTAAGTTTTTCTTCTCTTTTTTTTTAATTATTTTAAGCTGTAATGGAAATTGTTGATGAGTAGCAAAGAATTTTTTGTATTCGAAATTTTTCTAAGAGGAAATCCTTCTATCATGTTGTGTCATCAAACGTTCGTTTTCCTCTTTTTGGAGTAGGACATCTCGAAAACTTAGAGGTAGGGCCTTTATAAAAGTGTAGTCTGGTTTCTGGACTAAAAATTTTGCCAAACAGTATAATTGTCCAGCCATAAACAGCCGTAGAAACCAACACAGTAGTCGAGATTTTACAGAAATTCTATCTTCCAAGCTTAATACCATCTTCAGGTCTTATCGTGAGAGATTGATAGTTTAGGTGGCGAATAATCCTAGGGAGAATATGTGCCTGAAGCCATCCAACAAGCTAGTACTCATCCCGAGGATTCAACCATCTCTATAGGAAATCAATACGGCTCCAAAGTAAATCCCGTTATGACGTTATCTTTATTTTGTAGAGTTCAGACAAAGGCAGCAGGAAATAAATGTTCAAGAACATCAGCCTTTTGCTAGCAAAAGTTGGGCTTTGTAGCATGAGGTGCAAGACAATACACTTACAGCTTCTGCAGAAGTGGTGTAAAGTAATATCGAGTTTAGTGTTAAGGCTTCCAAGAAATCTTCCTTTAGAGGCCTTGGAGGAGCACAATAGTTCGTTGGATATCCATTCGATTTAAGGAAAGAGCATATTTAGTTTACTTCTTAACTAGACAGATTGCATACCCAGTTTAACATACTAAACCTGATGCCCAGTAATATGCCAGAAATTATGAACCTCTGTAGTCGCTATTAACAGTTCATCAGGAGCGTCATTTCCGATGATATGTTCATGGTAGCCTGGTATGATATGTTCATGGTAGCCTGGTAGCCATAAAGAGGTACCTAAGAATGAATCGAAATTTTACAAAGAATTCGACGATATTTATGCACATGGATGGACAGACATTCGCAAGGAAGTTGATTGCAGACCAACAGATCATATTCCGAGATGCGGGAGTATTGTGTGAACAATATTTCAGGGACTGAGAAACAGAAGATATTGTACTCGAAAAGATTTATTTAGTTAGTGAACAGGATTACTTTAAAGGCCATTAAAAGCAGGACCGACTTATAACCTACAATTAAAAACTCTTTGTGCCGCGTATAGCAAGTATTTGTAAGAGAAATTCTGATGTTTTCCAATCGATTAAATTTTTGTAGTCGAAGTAATGTTGAAGAGACAGAGGGAGAGAGTGAGAGAAAAAGAGTATCTACTTCACTTCATTAAAGTGGATGCCAAGGTTCTCTCGTTTTCAGCTAATTTCTCAAATGGAGTGTTTCAGACAACAAACAAAACTTCGTAAGATACACACACAAAGAGGAATGAAAAGCATTTCTGATGAAGACCGTTGTGTTGAAGAGTGTTTGTTATAAGCAAGTCCTCATGTCACAACATGTTGTTGTGACAACATTAAGTGACATTTTAAATAACAAAACAATGCACGCCACAAACACTCACATGAAAAACAAAAACTTTGTGTTAAAAAGCAGGCCTAAGTGGGGTAACATATTTAAAAATGATTAAAAACACACACACACACACATACAGCGAAAGAGATAGATAGAGAGAGAGAGAGAGAGGATAGAACACATAAGAATACAATGAAACACGACCCTTGTTTGGAATATCATACTTGAAAAGTGTCTTCGTTAAAAGAAAAACACAACCTGGGCCTAAAATTAAAAAGTTCAACAGAAAACAGAGACACAACAACAATAAGAAGAAGGTACTTGTAGTAGCACTTGAATGTGGCACTGAGAGCTGCAATGCAAATGCAAACAATTTACGGTTAAAGTGCTTCTAAATAAGAAAAATACACAGGCGACACAATAACAAATGAAGAAATAACAACAACAATAGCAATAACATCATATATGTTGTGATGGCCAAAAGCACTGAACCCATGTTGCATGAGACTGTAGACTTTCTTTTCTTTCTAATTTGAAAGGAAAATAAAAAACCTTAAAAACAGAAAACAATTGTCTTTTACAGCCCCCGCTTGGCTTGGCTTCATCACTGACTGACTGACTGTTTGTTTACTCGTTTAGAATTTTAACGGATGCCGAGTAGAAAAGTGTAGACATTGTAGAAGAACCTGTCTTATCAATTTTACAAAAGCCATGTTGCAATAACACAGCAGCTGTAGCTACAACTGCAATTCATTGTCTTGTTGGCTTGTTTGTTGCCAGTAAACAATAATACATTTTGGAGTTGCTATTGCCATTGCTATTGTTGTTGTTGCTGTTGTTGTTGCCAACGTCCGCAAACACTGGTGGTTATACGTTTAAATATTTTTCTCTTGCTCACTGCACCTACCCAGCTTCTCTTTTGCTTTGCTCACTGTTTGGTTTCTTTTTCTACACATATTAACGACCGCTGAAGCTTAAAGATAAATACAATTTGTTAGAGAGTATGCAAACAATCCACGGCTGGTTGGTTGGTGTACCTGTGATATTCAAAAAATAATCCAACAGCTGAGAGCAGCAAATTAGAAATGGTGATTTAAACAATTGGCTTTTATTTTTTATGTGATACGGGGAGCCTATTTACTATTCTGTAGTGGATATTGAGGAGTTTTTGTTGTTTCTTGACTTGTTGCTAATTAACTGTTATTAACTGTTGCAGCAAAGCATCTTTTAAACGTATGCACTTAAGAGAAACTTCAAAGGATTATAAAGAAAGGATCTGCTTACTAATGTGTTCACCTGTCGTTATTTCTATGCCACCAGCAGCTAAAATACAATGTTCATATCAAAAAAGGACACGAAAAAACATTGCATTTTATCACCTAATGTTTCTCTTTCTCTTTCCATTTCCATTTCTGTTTCTTTTTTTTATCGAAAAATTTTGTATTTTTTTTTCAACTCATTTTCATTCTTAAAGTTCTTGAATTTTTAAATTTACGTATCAACTAGAAAATATTGAAAAATTAAACACGTTTGTTATCAGTACCCTCTCTCTCTCTCTCTCTCTATCTCTCTCTATCTCTCTCTTTCTCTCTTCTTATCATGTTGTCGAGTTAAAACATTAAAATTTTCTTTTTTCACTTTGACATTCGCAGCGCACATTATTCATTCGCTCATTCGCTCATTCGCTCATTCATTTATTCAGTTTTTAATTTTCTTCTTTGTTTTTGTTTTTTGTTTCACTCACACAACAACGAACTCTATCATCAAAAGTGAGCTTAAATTTCAACTTAATATTGCAATACCGTTAGAGGATTTTAACATGAATACAGTAACGGTAATATTCTGTTGCTGCTATAGGATCAGATTCCACTTGCAGTGTCACTTTGTTGTGTACTCATTACTGGGTGGTGTTGCATGACACAATTGAGGGAGAGATGGAGGAATTTTAATGCAAAATTTTAAAGTCGAATTTCAAAAAATTTATTTTTCGAGAAAATTTCACAAAAACTTTCCATAAAATATTGCATTGTATAAACATCTAATAAGCTGTACACCTAAGTATAGCGACGTGCGTAAGAGAGTGTATAAACTTTGCTTGTTCAACCAAACCATTTTGAAGTCATTTTCAGTTTTTTCCGTTTTTTTTTCTGTCTTCTTTATACAACAGCAGTGGGAATAGGAAAATGGGTAGGGGTGTGTAGCAACAAAAGAAGCAACACTTGAACACGCACCAGTTGTTCAAATAATAGCCTGAAAAATATTATAAATTGCTGCAACATTATTTGGCATCATTATGTGTGTCTGTTTGACACAGACAGTTGTAGTTGACAATTGTTTGGTAAAAGTATTTGCATGCCATTGTTGCATCATAATTTTTTTTTTCAAGAGATTCTCTCAGTTTTACTGCATATGTGGTTAATAATTGTTGTTTTTGCTGCCTTTTATGATTTTTCTTTTACGTGATAATTATTTGTAACCCAGGAAATAGTTTTCTTTTCAACGTGTTAAGTTATGCTTACGTTGCGCTAGGGTTTTTTAGTACCATAGTTCACTCATTAAGCCCTGACAAAGATCCAATTGGAATACCAAATGAATCTATTATAGTAGGTACTACTGAGGCCAGCATTTATGCCATAATCAATTCTACTCGAGCACTATATATTCTCTAGAGGAAACCAATCCGTGTTCAAGTGAATCTTGCTGTTACAGCAGTCCTTATATTAGAGAGCTATGGTCAAAGATGTCAGAGAGAGACCAGAGACCTCCATCTATTTATGGCAAAAGCAAGACATTGATACATGAGTGCACTGACAGTCTCTTCCTCCTCCTCAGATCCACAGCTTCGGCAGAAATCAAGTCAATTCTTTCGGCATGACTACCATAAGGACAGTTGCTCGTAAGAATCGCCATAGCCGACATGCAATTTAAAGATAGGATTCAGTCGGTCTTCTTCCTATCTGTACGTGTTCAGCAGAGTCCAACAGGATATTGACCTTTCTCGTGGATAATATCCAAATTAATTGACGAATTCAGAATACCTATGCTCTGTAACATATCGTAGATTGCGACCGACCCTAGGCAACTAATCAGCTAACAAGTTTCTTTTGTCACATGCTATCGTAAAGCAACAATTTTCTGTGAACAGCAAAATATCTTAAATTTCAGTTCTTTTTGTGTTAATATGTGTGACTTTCTTCTACTTGAGGGATTTATACGAGTGAGTATTCGGATATAATCACACGATTATCGACTTATTGTTGTTGAAAAGATTATTTTTTTTTTCATGGTTGTTTATATGACTGTTTCTATGTATATGTGAGTATGTACTCGTATATTTGAATACATGCTTGTATGTCTATATTAGCTGATGTTGTGTGTATGTGTGTAATTGCCAAAAATCGAAATCAATCATGCAAAAAGTATCCATTGACACAATCAACCATAAATAATACAATCATTTGGTAAAAATCTCTTGGTAGCCCAAGAATGAACTCAACTGAAGAACAAAAATTAGGAAAGAAACCCCGCAATAAACAAAATAAATAAATAAATAAAGAGAGAAAGAAAGAAAGAAAGAATCTACAAAAGAATGAACATGTAAATCTTTATTCTACTTTGTATTTTTGGCTTCATTTTTTGTATTTTTACTCTTTGGAGTATTAGTTTGTGTTGTTAGCAAGCAAATAAATACATAAATAAACACACACACACACACACTAATACCAAAACACATTTATATATTAAGAGAAAGACATTTACACCAGCATACCAAATAAAAAATTCGCACAGAGGGAGAGAAAGAGAGAGAGTGTAGAAAAAAGTAAACAATCAAAACAACACAACATAAATGCTTGTACAATGTCTGCATTTTGTATTTGTATGAAGTGGTATGGTGTGGTATGGTGTGGTGTGGTGTGGTGTGATGTGGAATATGAGACACGACTTTGTGTGGTTAGATTTTGTTGTACACCAAATACTCTTTCAATCTATTAGAGCGGGAGTAAATGAAAGTAAAGAGAAGGAGCGAGAGAGAGAGAGAGAGAGAGAGAGAGATGTATGTGTATAATATTTATGCAATGAATACTTTGTTTTTTTTTCTCATAACCGTGTCCTTTTTTGTTTTTTTTTGTTTATGCTGTTGCTGTATTGTTTTGATTCTTGTTGTTAAGCTGTGCTCTTGTTGTTGCCTTTTGCTTTTTATCTGCATTTGTGTGTGTGTGTATGTTTTTTGTATTATTTTTGAGTTATTTGTGGAAAGTATCACAGTTGAATTGCTGTTTATCAAATTGGAAAAATCACAGCTTCAATTGACAGAAAATAAAGAAAGAGAAACACAACAGAATCAATAAAAAAACAAACAACAAACTGAAACAGAATAAAATCTACTGAAATAAAATATCCTTTTTCTTTCTCCCTCTATCTCCTTCTCTCTACCTCTCTCAGTTGCTTTAGTCTTATTGCCATAGTTATAGTGATAATGTTGGAAACGGATAGACTGAGGAGCAACTTAAAAATAAATCAACGAAGAGAAAATAAAATCAAGGAACAAAAAAAAATTGAACTTTAAAGAATAACAGCGACTTAATAACACAAAGCCAAAGCCAAAGACATACATACATGAACAATGGCCGGAGTAGATATAATGATGGAAACAAAATATTCTTCAATCATATTGAAATTTGAAATTCTATTGCAATTTCATTACACCAGAAAGTAGCAACAGGGTGTTTCAAAGATCAAATGGCTTAGAAAATTCTATAGAGAATGAAATATTAAACTGGGAAAATAGATTTTTTTATTTTTATTTGTTATTATTTTCTAAATTAGAAAAGAAAAATCCATTAAAAATGAATGTTTATTGAACAAATGTCAGGGATATACAAATTAATGTTAAACTTGTGTTGTTAGCAAAAATATTATTTACTCCACACAATATTTATTTACTTGGTTTCAATTCAATAACTGCTGCCTCAATACTATCATATAATAATTGAATTAATACACTCAGAGAAAATGATACATTAAATGGAAGCAAAAGAAGGTAACATGAATTTGTTATTGTTTTGTATTATAATCGTCAAATCGTCAAATAAACTTTAAATCAAAGCATTTTATAAAGAAAATTTGATAGATTTTTTAGTACCTTTAAGCAGAATAGAGCTGTCACAAGGCATCTCTATATTCTGATTTGGTTTTAATGATTTTGTTCTTCCGTTTAAATTCTTGAATAAACAAGCAACTTGAGTGTTTAATATGGAAAACAACTTTAAATCTGAATTTGTTTTTTTGTTTTCTAATCTTGTTAATCAAACTTGTTGCATCTCCTTCTATCTCCTTTAATATCTGTTTGCATAGCAGAGCGTATGATTAATTTTGAATTTCTTATAAATAATGCTCATACGTCAAGGTGTTTCATTTTTGAGTCCCGTTTACTTTTCATTTCATTGGAATTAATTTCATTCAGAAATTCCCATTAATTCCATTGGAATATTCAAAAAAAAAAAAAAAAAAAAACGAATGCTTTTAAATTCCTTTTTTTTCCAAAAATGTTATCCAAAGTCTGTAGTTTTCTTTTTTCTTTTATTTTTGCACTGAAAATCTGTAATTTAAGAGGCATTAAATGATTCTCGTATTTTCTTTTTGTTCAAAGTTTTGCTTAAAAATGTTTTTGGTTTTTTTTCTGAGCGTGTGGATATTTCTTTTTCTGTTTTTTTTTGCGAAAAACTTATTCAACTGCGGCTCACCCACACACTCACTCAGTCATTTAGAGCATTGTGTATGTATATGGTTATTGAGTCTGCAAGCAAATGAAGTTCCAATTTAAAAAAAAAATTGCAAAAAAAGAAAAAAAAGAAACAGAAAAAATTAAATGAAAGAAATAAAATTATTCTAAACCAACAGCATGATGCTAACAATTGTGAGCCGACAATTTACAATATGTAGACACACTATAACGCACACGCTAATGTTGAATTAGAGGCTCAAATATAAAGTAGGGTAGTAGTTTACATCTATCACAGGGGAATGAAAGCAAACATGTTCGCTATAATCCATGCAACAAAAATCGGTGCTACCCTATACTTTTATACACCCTTAGAGGCCATATGCAATTGTAGCTTGTAATTTAATAGAAGCATTTGAACTGAGTCTCACAATACAAGCTTTACACACAAACTGCTACCCTCTGCACACATATAAGAACACACATACAAATCCTTATTCTTATATACACATTCACACTTGTTTTTAAACTTTAATTTGTAGTTAAGAAAAAAAAAATGGCCGACAACAATAATAACTATCGACAGTTGGATAAAGGACCAGCAAAAAAAAAAAGGAAAAAAATATTAAAGCAGCAACAAAAGTAAAGAAAAAATTTTCAAGTTTTTTTTTGCCATTAAAGACAACTGGTTCCAGTCATGTGGAGATAAACACATGCCATCCTACTTAAGAAGGATGCCAAAAGGATACTTGTCTGGTAAAATGACTCTTAAGACTCACTAACTCGTTCGTTTGCTGGTAGTAGTTGTAACTGCCTTCTGTGGCTGTTGTTATCCACTTGTTGGCTTTAGCTTTAAATTTGAAAAAGAGAGAGAAAGAGAGAGAAAGAATAAAAAGTGCAAAGAATTGTAGAAAAAAACTAAAGTAAACTTAAGGGGCCATATTTTCTTTTCCTAATTAAAGAAAATTCTTAAAATTCGTTAAGGAAAGTACATGCGAATGTCGCCTCGGCCATTAATTGAAAGAAGAATTAAGTTCCACTCGTTACCGAAGTCATCTTAGAAAGCTTAAGAAATTCCCTAGGCATTTTTCTCCAACGTCTCTCCAGCCCTTTACATACACTTACATACATAATTGGTCAGTACAAACCTATAGTCAGGATTACGACCTAGCTTCTCTTACCACCCATGTTCTGTGTGTTAATTTTATGCCAGAGTGGTAGAATCTACAGTTTAAAGTCAACTCTGAACGACAGATTTTTGAGAAGCTCAGAGTTTTTGCCAGAAATCTGCTGAGAGGAAGACACCGAAAAAATAATTTTTTTATATTCCGTTCTGCTTGAGATGGCTGAGCCAGAGATTGAACCATGGATTCGCATCTAATAAGTTAACTAAGTAATTACTAGACTACGGAGATTTCATGGCATGTTAAAACTGTTCATAATGAAAATAACGGTATAATTGTAGGCAAAAAATATTATCTTTACTTAGATATCTCACCCTGCTTTGTTTTCATTTCCCAACGACATTCCTTTGGGCGATATCTTCCAGAACAGCTGTTGATATTTTTGTTATAAAATTTTGCTCTCCTGTGCTCTGTTTTTGATGAATGCATGACGTTTTGCAGAAATTGTATACAAAAAACGAACAAAAACCTTGAATTGAATTGCTGCTGAACTCTCTGTTTTTTTTTTGTTTTTTTCTAAGCAAAATCCATAGACTTTTTCATTTGATTGTTTTCTAACAAATGCAATAAATAAAGAAATAAACAAAAAGAACAACAAAAACAATAAAAAAAAAATAACAAACATAAATGCACATTTGAATAGGTGGTGTGTACAGACAGAGTTGTCTTATGAAGAAATGAATGTTTGCGTATGAGTTTGCCTGTGAGTTATTTTCGCTCAAGCGAATAATTAGAAATTATATCCAATTGCCTTGTGGCTGATTTTTGATTTTCATACAGACATAGAAACACATACACAGACGTACTAACTTTCAAAATCAACCAACCTAGGCAACCGCACTAGTACATACACACACACAAACTATCCAACTATACTTATGCAAACGCAACAAATAGACAAATAATCTGTGTATGTGTGTACATGGTAGGCTTAGTGATATAAAATGTAACGGAAAAAAAAAGAAGAACAACAGAACAGAACATGTATGATAATAGCATTTGTGTGTGTGTGTGGGCTGGTGTGTGTTTGTGTGTATGCCATTGACAATGTTTAGCCACATGCCTACTTCCGTTTATGCCATTGCCATTGCCATTGCCTCTAATAATATATTTGTTGTTGTTGTTGTTGTTGTTGTTGGTGTTGTTGCTGTTATTGGGTTTTTTTTTTCGTTTCTTTTGCTTAAAGTGCGAAATGCTTTGGTTTGCCTATTTAGCTGTATTTGTATATGTATGCGTAAGTGTTTAAACCTCCTATAGCAAATGCTAAACTATATTCAGTGGTTTATACTCCCTCTAACTCTCTGTCTCTCTCAAACTCATGTTTGAGTTGTAACTGTTATTGTATAACGTGTTACTGCACAAACATATACTAACACTCTTATCTCTCTCTCTACATGCATATCTATTTTCGCATACCTTTGTATCAGCACACAAACATACACCTTTATAGAGAGACAGACATACATACGTATGTACGTATACACATACAGTAAGCGAGTGATACAACTTATTTGCAGATAAATTAGTTTCTATGGGCATTCATGTACCAGTTTATAAATATGCATGTTTTCACATGTATGTGTGTGTGTATCTAGTTTGTAATAGAATGTATATTTGTCTCTGCATATGTATGTATGTATGTATGTGTGCGGTGATATAAATGAATGAACCCAAAGGCTACATGAACTAAACAGCTCTTAGATTTCCATTCTGTACCAAAAAAAAAAAACAGGAATACGGAGAGAATTTTTTCTTCTTTGAGGGAGAGAGAGAGAGTGAAAACAGAACAGGATGAACGATAAGAAATTGTAGAAAAACTCAAAATATATTTCTTAATTAAAGCTGTATGTGTGTGTGTGTGTTAGTGTACTTGGTATGTCTGTCTTCTTTTCTATTATTTTTTGCTCACACTGTATTGTTGTTGTGCTTCTCTTCGTTGAAAGTTTAAATTGTGCAAAGGGATCGTTTTAATAAATGATTTACCAGTGGTAACGGTAATACATTCAATTTAAAGTGTTCAATAAAATTTAATTACTTTCGGTAAATGGAGGTCATGAAATAAAAGACAAATTGAGTTTAGAAGTTCATTCGTTTTTCTTTTATTTTTAATGTTTAAAATCGAAGAATCAATGAAATTTTATTAAAGAAAATTACTTTTCTGTAATTATTCTTTAATAATTTGAAAAAAAACTTATTTCTTCAGTTAGAGAGCAAGAAGAGGAGCTTTAGCCTCAGCATATATACAAATTGGCTCATGGCTTGCAATTTGAGGCAGCAATAATCTGCAATATCCTTTTGAAATCCCAGTCAGCTATCAAGAAGACTGTTAAAGTCGCCGTATTCTAGGAGGTATGGAGTATTGACTACTAGTCTGCAGTTCAAACCCCAGTTTAAACATTTTGAACCAAACGAAATATGAAAAAATATTTCTTCTCCTCAGCAGTTTTCAGGCAAGAAAAGTTTACCAAAAATCTGTCGTTCGCTACTCCTGCATAAAATTAACACACACAACAGGAGTAATAAAGGAAGCTAGGTTGCAGTCTTGACTAAAGGATTGTAACAATAAATCAAGTAAGTATTACGATGACTGTAGGAATTATGAGCTTAGCCCCGACTTAGAACAATCAGATCAAATGCTACAATTCATCTGTAGATATCATCGTGATTCCATTGCGAACGTAAAGTAATTATCGTTATGGATACATTAGCAGCATCTCTATAAGATTATCAAGAGTCCTGTCATGACCGTGTATTTATTTATAATTTAAATAGAAATACGAAAAAAAAGAAAAACCAAAAAAAGGAAATCTCAGATTCATTTATTTCATCTTCATTAGGAAATTAACGTGTAAATTGTTGTCATGACGTTTCTTGTTGTCAACATTATAAAGGCTCCGGGGTGTTGGGGTAGAGATTTTAGATAATTTCCTTTTATGTTTTCTTCTTTTTGCTTATGTTAGCATTTTCCTACGGTGATTTGTTTTTAGCCAAAAAAAGCCTACTGTTTCATTAGGGGTTTGTGCAAGTGTACATAACATAGAATACAGGCAGGCAGTTTCATTACAATAAAATTAAAGACAATACTTGTGTTAATGCTGTAGTTAATGTGTCAGTGTGTACGTGTTTAAATATAATAGAGGGATATGCGTGTAATATTATCATTTGTATTCATTTAACACATACGCATACGCATATGGCTGCTCAAATAGAGATTTTCATTTCATTTCACTTTCATTTTTTTTTCTCATTTATTGCGAATTATTGGTTGGCAAGCTCAGGCTTTGAGTTCATACTTCTTTGTCTAACTTAAAAGGATATAAGGATACTAATCGTTCAGTAAAAGTCAAGCCTGGATCTATGTAATCCCTGCAAGTGGTTAAAATAACTCCTTCAAGTGATAATTTCTCATGGTGAAAAATGTTCATTTCCATTTTATTAAACTGTAGGAGTTTTCAATGCCTTCTTGACCAATTATTATTCTACGCGTAGAATGATTTCTTTTCCTTTTTTTTTCTCATTCAGAGAAGTCTATTTTATCATAATTATCATCTACAAAGAAGATTCGTTTGTATTATTTTATTAAAGTTCAGTGAAGAATGTATGAGTGTGTGTTGGCTGGAATATTTTTGACAAACATTAACAAGAAAACACCTTCACTACCACCGCAATGTGTCAACGTTATCATGAGTAACAGCCTTACATTTGCTTTGATTACACAGCGAAATGATAAAATTTCATTAAAGAAATTCAACAACGTTTTTCACACTCTTATGGATGGCAAACAAGTCTTTGACATTTTTTCCCGGTTTCAATAACAAAATGTTAAAAAGTCTCTCTTCTTTCTTTCTTTCTCTCTCTCTGTCTCTCTCTCTTTGTCTCTGTCTCTCTAGTAAATGAAGTTGTTTGAGTTCTATGCATACTTTTCCAGCTTCATCACCATCATCTCTTATGTCAGTTTCGTTTTTCTCCAGTTTCTGCTGCTGCTGCCGCTGCTGCTGCTGCTGATGTTGTTGTTGTTGTGTGATTTTGAGCCACTGATTTGCTTTGTGCAATTAGAGCCGCACCGAAAAAAAATAATCACTACGTGCTCCTGATGATATCAACGTGTGATGAAAATCAATCTGATTCCGTTCGTTTCGTTTTTTTTTGTTTTTTTTTTTCTTTTCCTTCATTTTAATTCTCTTCGTTTATTTGCGTTAAAGGCTCTGCCTCTCTCACATTTACATGTGTCATGTTGTTTATTTGTGTGTGTTGGATGTGTGTGTGTGTGTGTGGCAAATAGGGTTTTAAGTAAAAGAGGAAATTAAAGACAGTAATGAGGAGCAAAAAAGAAGACAACATGTGCTGGAAGTAATAAAAGGATTGGAGTGAGAAACTAAATTAAAACGAAATGCTGAAAGGAAAAAGTTGTTGAAAACATAAAATTTTTGAATCTGAATTTGAATTCGAAGTTGTTGAAACCTTGTATGTGACTTTTCATATCTCCAAGTGACTGATGAATAGTTGCCATAGTCTTATTGGTAGTGTGTTGGCTTCCTAGGCGTCAGACCATGGTTCAAACACCAGGTCGGACATCTGCAAGATATTTCTTTGGCGACTTCCATTCAGAAGACATCTGTCAAAAAAAAAAAAAAAAAAAAAATTGGGAGAGTAAATGAAATTGCAATGAAAAGTTATTCAACTAATGGTCCTTCTGACTTTAAACTGTTGGTCCTGCCACTCATGGATAAAATTAACAAACGCAACATAAGTGATGTAAGAAGATTGGTTGTAATCCTGACTGAAGAGCTCACACAAAATTTCCAAAAAAAAAAACTTTAAGCATTCAAGGAAAAAATCCATTTGTAATGCAATACAATACCTCTTTGCAAGTTCTTCATTTTCCGTTATTCGAAATGAGACAAATTTCTTTCATGATTATTTTTTTTTTCAATTTTTTTTCCTTTTGACAGTTTCATTTCGTTGATTTCTTACGAAACTTACATGCCGATAACTGTTCAAAAGCAAAGAAAAGTTGCCAATACACGTGCCATTAGTGGATTAAAATATTGAATGAGCATCTTCCATGCCATACACTAAAAACACACACACACATCCTTGCGCTAATGCTGCCTCTGTTAACCTTTTGAATTCGCACTCCATTAATATTTTACTAATGTCGTCATCAGCATCAGCGTTCTCATCATCAATATGAGTAACGTATTCGGAAAGTAATAAAAACAGAGAAGAATGAAGTGATTTAAGAAATGCTTCAAACATTTTCCTTTGCTTTCCTCTCCATTCCTTAACCATTCCGTTCGAATTATAGTTTCGTAATATTTTTTCGCTCTGCGTCAACTCTGGCAAGCATCTTAAATGAAACTCCATATTAAACGCTAAACAACTTGATTTCTCTCCAATAAATAAATTATTTACGCACAAAATTAAATGCCAACCAAAAAAAAAAATTGGTTCTTTTGTTTCTCAGTGGCTTTAAGACAAACTGAAATTGAAATTAATCCACTTTGAATAACTTAAGCTCTCTTGTTTAATAAAATATTTTCAAAAATTTAAATGTATTACTCGGTAAATGTATGATATATGTTCATATATGTGTGTGTGTGTGTTTGTAATTTTTTATAGAAAATATTAAAATTCGTTTCCAAATAATCCTATAAAAATATCGCAAAAAGAAAAAAAGAAAAACTTTTCAAATTCAGATTAAAAGAAATTCTCTTTTTGTCTATTTCATTTAAGTCTTGTAAATCTCTTTTCTTTTCTTTTCTTTTCCTTTGTATTCTTTTTTGTCGTTGCTGTTGGTGTTGTTGCTTTCTATAAATACATGTAATTTTTATCTGAATGCATGCGTGTGTGTGTATGTGCTTATGTGCATGTGTATTTATAAGTTTATAAGTCAGTACGAGAAAAGTTTTATCTTTTCTGAAATTTTTTTTTCTCCGAGTTCTACTTATATTGCACAACTTTCTTAACTTATGACTTAAACATGTAACATAAATATTTAACCCTTAAAGGGTTAGTTGGGGTCTTTGAGCACCCATAATTAATAGAGTATGAGGTCAGCTCTATAATACTACAAGAAATTGCAATTAAAGACCTTAATAGGATAAATTAGTAGTCTTTTCAAAGGTCATTTGTCACAATCAATTGCTCTCAGTTGTTGTAAAGTTGAGTAGTTTGTACCTATGTTTTATACTACCATGTTGTAATCTGCTCCTACTTTCTTATTAAAACTTTCTCTCATCATCCTACTGTTTACTAAAACTGCAGTATGCCTTTCACTGCATTTTCAACTATTGACTCTTCATTCATTTTCCATCTCACTCTCTCGTATTTGTATTTTGTAAACAATTCCATTAGATATCATGTTGGAAAGGAAGTGATTTCTCTGTGACATTAATTTATATGCTAGGATCATGGCCCACCTAATCATTTGATTTGTAGTTCAACGTTGTCTCTCAACGATAAATTTAAAATAGCTTTTCCTTGAAATTTTATTTCCTATCAGAAGTTTTGCCTGAAGACGGCTGATAGGATTTATCTATGCCTACAAGACATAACGTTACTGGCAGCAGCTTCAATGGGCGTAGTTTACATGGTTACTACGGCTTCCATTGTAAAAGCGATATTATATATCCCGTCATAATGAATGGCATCTTTCAACCATCCCGGGAGTCTTATCCATGTGCACCTGGATACGTTTTGTTACTAAATTCTGGATTTCCAAGAATTCTTCTTCTTAGATTCCCCAGCGCCCGACAAGGACAGAGAATATGTTGTGTGATATCTTCCTCATTATCAACATTGTAGCTTTTGCAGAAGTCTCCTGCCGTGAACACTCAGATGCCAGTATCCTGTTATGACTGCTATGAGGTTCCTTAGGTAGAATCTTGATTGCTTTAAGGCAATTTGGATTCTGCATATCTGGCCATCTATCTTAACTTTGCCAATCATTGAAGTTTTGCTTGGCTCTCTGCAGGCGAACGCTAATCTTATATAGGAAATCTATTGAATTGTCCCTGGTGTCTCCTTTAAAAAGTGCGTCAACCTTGTTGTTATCTTCAATATTAACATGTCTAGGAACACAGACTATGAGATCATCGTATGTCTCTCTATCTCTTTCATCTATCTTTTGTGGGAATGAATTTGAGTGCTAATGTTCTTTGTAAGGCTGAATTAATGTTTCATCGATTGGAGAATATCGATAATCGATAACAAAATTATTTTATGTTGAAAATATCTTCTTTGCTTCACTATCTTATCAAATAAATAATCGCCTACTCACACCATTTGTTTTAGCTTCATTGAGGTAATTATACTCTCAAATTCAAATTTTTTAATAATTTGTAGGTGCTTACACCCACAAAATAAAATCAATTACGATTAAAGGTTAATCTAAAGACAATATTAAACTTATAGCAAGAGCAGCTATCATCATCATTCATTTATCTTCTGCTCACTCTCTCCAACTCAGAAAAAAAAGGAAAGGAAAGGAAAGAAATGAAATAAAACGAAACGAAACGAAACGTTTATAGAGAAATCATTTGTTCTAATCAACAAATACAGAAGAACAAAGTGGACTTTTAATATGTTTTTGATAAGTCACGTCAAAAGCAACCAGTAGTCACTTTTGGTCGTTAGTCAGATACCCAATCTCCTATATATATACTCACACACACATCGATATACACGCATATACACATACATACATACGAAAAGATTATCAACAGAAACAAAAAAAAAAAAAAAAAAGGAAACAAAAAAGAAAACAGCATGTATCGGAAAAGAAAGTATAAGAGAAAAAAATTAAACTTTATGAATGGCACTCTTACATACGCACACATGCTCATGGTGGTACAGATGTGTGTAAAGAAGAACATCACACACGTAGAATACCTAGTGTTTCCTGAAAAAAAAAATATGAAGAAAACCTAAGACAACGGCAAAGGGAGTAAGAGAAGTAAATGGAGAATGTGAATGAGAGAGAGAGAGAGAGAGAGAAAAAAGAAACGAAATGTTATACACTTATACATACGTAAGTGCTTTCTACGAATCTTTATGACAACAGCATAAATCAACTAAAAACACAACAATAATAACAGCCAGCCAGCTAGCCAGCCAGCAACTGCTATGACCAATGACGGTAACAACAACAGCAACAACAGCAACAATAACAAGAAGGAAAAAAACTATAGAAACACACAAAAGTATTACCACAGCTTAACGGTCAAGTTGTTAAAGAGAATATTTGAAAATGTTTTTCCCTTTTTTCCCTTTCCCTCCTTTTTTTCTTTTCCTCTCTCTCTCTCTTATTGTCGTTAGAGTTGTATTGGATCATTGCACTGTAAGAAAGCGGGAGACAAAAATCTTTGGAAAATTTTAAGCATAGGGAAAACGAAGCTTGTCGGGTTGAAATTAGGTTCAATGTTAGAAAAACTACCTGCAAAGGCGTGTATTGAGCCTTACGATTTTTATACCATACAGGACCATTTATTCTGAAATTATATTGGGTTTGTCAGAATCGCTATACAGAGTGTAAAAACTTGAGCTCTGTTAAGGCATAGGCTACATATAGTAGCCGCCGTCAAGAAGGTAGCTTATTGACTTATAGACACGAGCCTGTGGTTCAAACCTCGCTCGGACATCTCGAACAAAACAAAAGAAGATAAAAATTGTTTTAAAAAATTGTCTGGCAATATCTCTGAGAGTATTTCGAGCTAGATTGTCGACTTTAAACTCTAGGTCCCACCACTCATGAACAAAATTCAAACACACTATATGGATGGTGTGAGAAACTAGGTTGAAATCCTGACTAAACCATTGTAATTACCAATTAAAGTAAGAATAATTGTTGTCAACTGACGCCTTCTGATTTTTTTTGAAATGCTGCAGTAAACTCTCTTACATTGCCTGCAATGGTATCATCTGTATGGGCCGCCACCCATTTCAATTCATTTATAGGATCTTCAAACTCCGACTTCCAGTCGTATTAACTTGTTCGAACGATACCTAGCTTGTTGTTGTTGATACTTAGTTCGTTTGTCTCACTTAATTTCTCTCTGTGTAGGCATTTAAAGCAACATTTTGTTTTCTTATACTCTAACACACATACATACAAACATGCAATCACAAATACATTTTTTTTTTCATATTTTTTTTTGTCAAGTCGTATATATGTATATGTGTACGTGTGTGTATGTATGTAGGATTTGACCCTAATCAAAAACAAGTTGAAAATCGTTTAGTTCAGTTCAGTTTTATTTTGCTCTTCCTTTTTTTGTTTTCTTTTTTGCTTTCTTGTTCCCAATTTAAGTTGAACCAAAAAGTAACGGGACGAACATCAAAACAAAAAAAAAAAAAAAAAATAAAGTGTCCTAGACTTACTCACAAACAAACAGGAAAAAATCCACAAAAAAAAATGGAAATACTTTCTAAGGAAGATGATGATGATGGCGATGATGATGTTGTGGCTTAAATTCCTTTTTTCTTTCTATTTTATGTTTACCTTCGTTTTTTTTTTGTTTTGACTTGACCAAAAATACACTTCGCTCTGTTATGCGTTTAGACTAGAAAGAGAATACTTTTCATGTGTGGAGATAACAAAAATCAACGTTTTTTTTTTAAGTTTAAAATATTTTTTCTTTAGGTTAACACTGTGGGAAAAGGGAAAGAGAAGAGAGTAAATGCGGACACCATCAACAGATGGTAGAACTGCTTAAATACTCGCATCCATACACTAATCTATGGGGGGGGATTGTATTTTGAATTAAAAGTAACAAATAAACTCAAACCTATAAGCACTCTTTTTTTCTATTATTTCGACAGAAATATACTGGAATTAAAGGCTTTTCTCTCTCTCGCTCTCTCTCTCAATTGTTTTGTTCAAAATTTATTATGAAAATAACACAGAATGTTTGTTTGTTTTTGTTGTCGCTGTCTTTATTAATTAGTTGAGCGTAAGGAATACTGTAATTCCTTCAGTGTTAAGAACAGTGTAGCCAGATTTTCAAAAATAAAATGAAAATAGAAATTAAATTAAAATTAAAGGGCTTTTGTTGTTGTTTCAAAACACAATTTATGCTTATTTATTTCATATCATACAACTTACTCAAATACAAAATAGGTTCAGTACTCTTGTAGGTAGTGTATTGGCTTATTAGCCACAAGAAAGGGGTTCAAAACCCAACTAAGACTTCTTGAACGAAACGAATTATAAAAAAATATTTCTCTTGGCGACTTTCCCTCAGGAGATTTCTGGCAAAAACTAGGTGAGTAAAATGAAATTGCATAACTATGGTGAACATTATTTACATGAAGGGTCATAGTGATTGCTAAACATTCATCACATACAGTGGCCATACGCCATTGTTAAAGCTCATCATTTTAAACGATCTTTACATGGCTTTTGAGGTTTCTAATCATTTTTTTAGTTCGTTTACAACCAAAGTATACAAACAAAGGCATAAATCCATGCATGTTTTTCAAGTTTTGATTGGTAAATTGCTAGCACAGTGGCTTAAATTAGATAAAATTGCTAAGAAAATATGAACAATATTTCTACCAATCTCCCATAGATTCATGCGAATTCCTGTCTGGGTTTAATGACCTGTTAGTTTGGATCATCGCCAGTTAATCTGAATCATTTGCGTCGACTGTATTTTGTTTTGTTGTTTTTTGTTAGTACTCCTTATTTTCCCTACTCTCATCACACGTTTAGTTACAGTTAATCTTTAGGAAATCACTCTTCATCACCTGTTACCATCCATTTCCGTTGGTACAATAAAACTTTAATTAACAAAAGTAAACTCAGTCCATGTGGTTTTTTTTTAATGTCAATCCACCAATCACCCACAGCTCAGTTCATTGTAATATGTACAGAAGACAATGGTTTGTGTAATTGCTAGCTCCCAGCTATGTGTAACGGTCCGTAACTTACTGGTCGGTCTCGATTGCTTTAACAATTTTTATTGCCATTTCAGTTAATTTGTTTTCTAGTCCACGGTTTAAATGATAATTTTAATGCGATACTATTTACTATAGGCTTCGCAGTTGTCCCTTAACAGCCCATTGTGCACTGTGTGCACATAATAACATCATTATTAATATTGAAGCTTAATATGTCGTGCTCATACTCATACTGTCTGTTGAACATTTTTAAAATATCCGTCAATTGTTATTGTTGTACACGAAAAAACTGTAAAATGATGCAAAAAGAGAAGAGCACAATATTACAGAGAAAAACAGTGGGTGACACTCAAAGACTGATGAAAAAAAAAAGAGAAACGGAATATTTGCAAGGACTTTAAGCCACACGTGTACCTTGTGCAAGGCGACTAAACGGCAAACATACATGCACACCAGCAAACGCAAACGCACACCAACAAACAAATAAATTAATGAATGAGTAAACGATAGAGTAGAAGCAGATAAAGACAGTAATATTGGATGTTGGATGGTGGATGATGGTGGTGTGTAGGATGTTGTATTTTGTAGCTGCTACTATTATTGTTGCTGTTGTTTTGGCCGCTGTTGCTGTTGCTGTTATTGCTGTTGTTATCATTGTTGCTTATCTTTATCATCCTTGTATTATATTATGATTTTCCGTTATGATGTGTACAACAACAATATAAATGGTATTGTGCGTGAGAGTATCATCGCATAGGTTTTGTATTTATATGTTAACGAGTGAGAGAAAGAGAGAGAGAGAGAGAGAGAGAGAAAGATAATGTGTAGGCGTGTGTGTGTGTATGTATGTCTGTTCGAATTTTATAAAATTTTGTAGATTTTTTTTTATGATGGATGTTTCTCTGGGAGAGAGTAAAAAGAGTATGTTTATGAGTATTTGTTGTGTTTTTGTGTGCATATATATATGTGTGTGTGTGTGTGTTAAAGTATTTTATACGTTGATGGAATTTTAATTAAATTTTGATGTGGTTGTTAATGTGTGCATATGTTAGTCATTCAATGTAATGTTAGTCTTTCGAGTCAACATATGCATGTTTGTTAACATATTTACATACACATACATATGCATAAAACTCATACATGCATAGTATGTACGTAGCATACCTATGGTAGTACGTAAATGTATGCAATATCTTAACAAGAATGTGAATAATCATCATGTGTTTTTACCTCCACATCCAACATCTTCATCATCATCATCATCACCATCATCACCATCATCCTCGTCATGATTGTGTGCGAATAAAAGTAAATTTTTTTTTTGTTGAATGTTATTTGTGGGATGCCTGGTGTGCTGGTGTGTGGTATTAATGTTGTTTGCATCTTGTAGCAGTTGTTTTCGTCCGGTGTTGCCTATTGTTGTTGAAAATGATTTTCAATTTGAAGTGGATTTCCTCTTTAAATCATTACAACACGCACAGACGCATGCTTTTCCCACATACCAACACTCGAAAAAAAAATAAAAAAAAACATGGAAAGCCTGTTTTAACCATCAAGTAAGTACAACAACAACAAATTGTGGGCTTTTTTTTTGTCAGTTGAAAGCAAAAAAACATAAAAAAACCAATTTGACCGTATGTTTAAAATTCTTTAAAAATTAAAAAAAAAATTCCTTAAAATCAAGGATTGTTTGCCTCTTTTTTAAGTATTTTATCTCAAACTAGTTACTCGTTATTAAATGTATATTTTTTGCTAAAACACCTTGAATCGTTTTACATAAATATTTACAAAACAAAATGGATGATTTAATGCAACTCAATAATTGTGTGAGCATTTTGTTAACAGAGTTTGAAATGAATCTTGAAAATGCTCGGCTTTAAAGTCATATTAAATCAAGTGGCAATGAAAACAAGTGGCCTGATTTATTAATAAGGAAAACAAATGAAAATTTTATAAACAGATCAAGAACATTTAAGCATAAAAACAAAAAAAAAATTAAACAAGGACCCCATATCCTAGAGACACCGGGCTCTTATGGACACTTCTTGATACCCTTTTCTTAGTATCATATCATTGGCTAACATTAAAAGGAAATTATTTCTGCTTTCTTAATTAGAAACTGACTTAAAACCCACTTAAGGTATTAAAGTTTCCGTCTTACTTAATCCTCTAACACGACAACACTTCCTTATGTTACGAATTACAGAGAAAAATGATGTCAATCATAATTAAACGCGTTGATATATTCTAATGCCACTTAAAAATTGTATTAAAAAAATGGTGTGCAGAATAAATATTTTTAAAACTAAATGCTACTTGATCTGGTATTCACAGAAAAGATGTTCATTTTTATTCTTTCAAATACTGATAAACATGCATTACGTGGAAGACAATCTTAAAACTAAACCCCTTTACTTAGTTAAAGACAAATATAATTAACACTAGCCATCATGGTCTTGACTTGACTTGAAAACGTTTAAATGGTTCATCATTAAAACCATGCACAGAGATTTCCCTTAAAAGAAAAGAAAAATTAAACGTAAACGTTCTTAAAAGAAAAGTAGCTTTGAAGGAATATTTAAACTAATACCGGGAGATAATGGCAGATGAATGAAGAAAATGTAACCATACCGACAGTGAGTCATTCAATAGCCATGGTTACGGCCACTGTCACAACCATGGCTACTTCATTGAAATCAAAAGGACAAAACGAAGACAAGAAATACAGTCAGCAGCTGTATATGATGATGAACATGAAACCGCACAAACCGCTACAAACCGCTACACTACAATTTAATACACAACTGATAAGGGATAGGGAGGGGATCTAAGAGAATATTGAAAAGAGTTAAGAAGTAAGAAGAAAAGGGAAAATTTTTATCAGCAAATAACACCAGCTCTACTCTGCTAAAACTAATACCCTGGCATCAACGCAATCGAAAGCCCTAAAATAGTGTAGAAGGAGAGATAGAGAGAGAGAGATAGAGAGACAGAAAGAGAGAGAGAGAGATAGAGATAGAGAACGGCAAGAGTGTAAGAGTAGCAAGCGCGGTAGCAAATCAAAAAATATCATCATCTCATTACATTAAGTTTTAGTGCAGCTTATATTTTAAGCTACAAAAATAATTGAATTCTTAAGCAGCTTAACGCCATTATAAGTGCTTAGATTGCAAGAAGAAAAATAAATGAACAAGGGAATCAAATGCGAATAAGGGATACAATGGCAGAATAGTAGGAAACGGCTATTGTCAGCACAACACACAATACACAACACAGAATACAGAATACAGAACACACAACACAGAAAAGGCAATCAAATTGAAATGTTATTTTTCCAATACAACAACAACACTAGCAACAAAAAGCATTAAATAGTGTTGTACAATTGTCAAAATAATTTAAGCTGTCTGTCCGTCTCTCTGTCTGTCTGTCTGTGCAATTGCATTGCATAGCCGATTCCACAAAATGCATTTCAACACAAAATAAATCCTCTTAACCGAAATAAGTTGCCAGCTCAAGAAAATTATTGCATTCCATGCCGCATTCGCATGGCATAGAAGAGCAGAACAGAAGCAACAATTGCATGCATTTGCGTTAGCAATTCCTTGCTTATAGCCATTCGGCATTCCTCTAACTGTTGGCTTAAGCCTTAGAGGATCATGAATTATATTCCCAATGTCATAAATTTTCAAAATACGAACATTGACTCAAGAAGAAAGAATTTTAGCTGAGATACGATAATTTCAACAACTAAACAGACTAATAAAGAGTCGTTGAGATATTGAGAAATTGAAGAAAGAAAAAAAGAAAAAACGGACACTTTTAAATGGAGAGCAAACAAATGTGAACAAATGCACACATTTTCAGTCAAAGATAATGGTGATGATGATGTTGATGTTGATGTTGATGTATGAATAGAAATTGGGTATGCCAAAGCAAGTAAATGCCATAACGGCACCAGCTTCGAGAGTTAAGGGATTAAAATTTAGATAAGTAAAGTCTGGTTTCTGGGTTCAAAAGCCAAGCGTCCTATGTTATCAAATAATTTTCTATCAATGTGGGCTTAGGAACTCCAATCTATTCCAAATTTTCATTGAAAGATCTCTTAGTTTGGTAGCAATGGCAACCAGTCGTTGACTATATGTAAGCAATTAGACGATTGAAAATGAAGCAAAAATTCCTGCACCCTGAAGTATGCAGTCAACATTTAGTGTGTGACTGTATGTATGTATGGTCGGTTACGGGAAATACAGATAACGGCAGTATTACTGATTATCAATGGAATGTTTTGGGGTGATTGGGTAAGGGGTGATGGTAGAAAACTTATTGGAATGAAAGAATGAATGATAGAATGAGCAAATGAACAACAAATTTGAGTAGTCAGTAGATGAATGGGTTGTTTTGCCAATTAAAATAGATGACTCGTGGCTTGGATGTCATTGAATAGAATGACAGACTGTCGATAGAATGTTCGAAGTGAGCTAAACACACACACAAACACATAGAAACGACAACACAGTTATGGTATGAAGAGTCAATCAAAATGCTGGTACTTTAAATGTCTGCGGTTACTGTTGTGCAACATTCAGCTACTAAAACTTATTGAACAAACAACTTCTTAGAAATTGACAAAGTGCTTATATACTACTTGCTGTTGTTGTTGTATTCTAAGGCTTAAATTGAAAACAAAAAAGTTAAAAACTTCATGCATTCAATACACTTCAAATTATTAACGTTTGTTTTAAGGAGGATTCTTAAGTTCTGGTCTTTAGTTTTCATGTTTACTTGTGTCTTTTTTGTCTAGCATTTGCATGCCACCCTTCTACTGGTTTGCATAAGGTAAAGAGTTTTAAAGACGTATTTGAAATACTTAAAATCATTTCTAAAAGATGTTGCTGTTCATTATACCGCTTTTTGTTTGCTTTCATTGAAGAAGCAGCACTTCAAATTTAAGCCTGGTTAAGACACGTAGCCACTAAATGCATGTGGCAAATTCCCTTAGAATTTATCTAACGAGCACAAATAATAGCACAAATAGTAGCAAATACAAGCAAGTGTGTGCATGTGTATCTATAGAGTAGAGGATTCCTTTATCTATACATACACACATGCATACAGCATGCATTGTGCTAATTGCTTTAAACTGAGCACATCTCAAAACCAAAAAACAACGTCAACATCTATTGCTTTCAATATCACATCACAACACACAGCGTCAAGTATCATTGAATTTTATTTATAAAAAATCCTAAAGGAAACCAACAACAACAACAACATAAAAGTAGAAGAAGAAGAAGAAGAACGAGAATATGATGAAAAATATATGAAAACTCTCTACACATACACTCATACGTATACAGTAAGAGTTCCTCTTTTAAGCTCTTTTGAGAATATGTTTTTATTTATAAGCATATGTATGTGTATGTATGTGTGGGGATCAAATTCATGGGTTTGTTACAAGTCAAGGGCTCTTCATGCATGCATATCTCTCTGTGTAAAGCATTATATTCAGTATAATGGTAGTAGGTGTGTCGCAGTAATATTTGATGGCTTTGCTTCTGCTTCTCAAATACAACGTTGACAGTTGCTAGCTATGCTGTGTCAAGGGAATGATATTGACAGTAGGAAAAAATCAATTTTAAACTATTTATTGAGCATCATTTCGATTAGGAATGTTGTTGTTGTTGTTGTTGTTGGTGTTGTTGCTCATAATGCCTTTAACTTTGGCAGTCAATAGTTAAAAATAGAATGACATTCTATGGGGTTGCAATAGTCAAGTGCTTACAAGGATTCCTTGAAAGAGTTTTCAAAGGAGCATAAAGTATGGGAATTTACGATGAGTGCCATGGCATTACTTTGAACGTTTCTTCTCTGGTAATTAAATGACAATGTGGAATATAAAAGTTGTAGGAAATATTTCGCTGAATCTGGCAGTGGTAAGTAGATGTTGAAATAAATTTTGTTTATTTGATGAAATTTTGATATTTTCCATTCATATTTATGTATACAAGTATGTGCAATATAGCCAATAAACTACCTATACAAGTGATTTCAAGAGAAAAACAAGAAATTTGTCTGTTTGTCCAAAGTCTTATGACCATTAACTGATCTTTAAATTCAGAGGTCGTTCGTGAGTAGATCATAATTGAAGTTCAGAAACCCTTAGACCTGTGAAGGTATATATTCCTTAGTTATTACAGATCTTCTGGAAATATTTCTGTCACTATATGGTTCTTTACAAATATCGTAAGAAAAATTTGCCTTGAAACTCGTGACTTCTCGTCCTCTGACGAACTGGAGATTTCTAGCAGACCTTTGAGGCATCAATAGACATAGTAGGTTGTGGATTTAATATTAAGACTGACATTATTGAAAACGTCACAGTGCTTATTGGATGATGAGATTATCCCGTAAAATGTTTTGAATTTATTCGATGTGCCCGGCTGTAAAGAAGACTTTTAACGAAGTCCGAAAATTTCTTAGGAAAATTTCGTATTATTCAAAGTGTACTCTTGTATGGATTCCATCGGATACGGTGCTCACAATCTCTGACTTAATTCCAAATGCCACAATTGAACTGGGTATACTTTGAACATTCTATAAGTATAATCAGTTTTGTAGAACTGATTGTACTTTTTCTGCAAATCGCATGTCCATTCTTTGCACTGTTAGCGCTTTCATAGATTGTTCTTCTATAGGCACGTTTGCAGCTATAGGATCCTTGGAAATGACTTTTTGAAAGATTTCTTTAAATCTGAGGATTAGACGAATAGTATCTATTACCGTATGTATGAGTGCCCGACTCTTACTATGATGAAGCATAGACATTTTCTTCTGTATTTGATTGAACTGTCCAAGATTTACAATATTTTATCTCAATCATTCCGCATTCGTTATTGATTTATGGTATCATGGTTTAAGGTGTAAGTTCGCTCACCGTACCCTATTCTAACCTGAAATGTTGAATAATTTATTTGTTAACGATATTATACTGTTAATGTGTGCCGTACTTGAAGCCACATTCGCCAATGGAATAAATACGAAGAGTAATAATTCGTTACCTTGTTTCACTTCAGTAAGTCGCCGTAGTCTAGTAGGTAGTGTGTTGACGAAAGACACAGGGTTCGAATCCCCGGTCGGACATCAAAAACGAAATATGAAAAAAATATTTCTTCGGTAGCTTCCTCTCTCAGCAGATTTGTGGCAAAAACTCTGAGAGTAAATATAATTGCCATTAAAAGTCTCTCAAAAATCTGTCGTTCGCAGTCGACTTTAAACAGTAGGTCCCGCCACTCATGTATAAAATTAACACACGCAACATAAGTGGTGTGATTGTGGGTTGTAATGGCCAATTATGTATGTATGTATGTTTCACTTCACTACCTGATACATTTGCTTCAATGAGTATTAAAAAATATGAGTAGAATCGAATCATACTCATAATTTCTGATACTTATACGCATTCATACTTATTTTAATATCATAGAACCTTTACTCATATTCAAAGTTCGAAATACTCATCATATTCATACTTAATAACACGTATGATGTTGTTGATTTCGACTCTCCATGATTCAACATATACAAGCATCATAAAATAAGTATGAATCGCGTACGAACACTAAAATACTCACTAGAAGGTTGTTTGTTTGCTCTGCTTGCTGCTCTGTGTTGTTTGCTTGTGTGTCTTTTTTCGTTTGTTGTATATGTAACAACAACTAAGACCGTAAATTTTGATGAATTATTCGTGTGATTCGAGTATTTTTCTAAAGTTATGAATCTAAATGAATAGATGACTGATGAATCAAACATATTTCGAATGGTATGAGTTTGATTTCAACGTTGTACGCATACTCATTGCAATCTGTACTTATGAATTAACATTGTAGGGAGTCCGAGTAGTTAAATTATTGTTGGCTTACTGATGTCTATGAGTACTAATGTATTTCATGAGTACTTATGAGTAGTGAAAAAACGATTCATTACCGATCTCTGTTACTTACCATAGACTTGAAAAAGTTATTTTTCTACTCCTAGTTTTTTTTTGAGATAAAAATTCCAGAATTTGTTTCTTTTTTTTTTTGCATATTTTTTTTTATTTCCTTTTGAAATATTTGTTTTTGTAATATTTTTACGAATATAACTTTTTTTTGTTGTTTTGTTTTTGTCTTGTTTTTGTTTTTAGTTTATTATTTATTTATTTATTTATTTATTTGTTTGTTTATTTTTAGTCTATATAATCTTTAATAATTTACACATAGTTTATATCTGTGTAATCTGAGATAAGTTTGGGTTTCACTTTCTTTCATTTTTTTTTGTTGTTTTTTTTTTTTGGTTTATAATTTTTATTTTATAATTTAATTGTAGTAATAATAATAATAATAATGATCATAATAATAAATATGTATGTATTATACAAAATCAATAGACAAATAAATTATTCAATAGTTTTTATATTTCTTTGTTTATTTTAATTTTTTTTTTTTTGGTTTTTTTTTTAGTTTTTGAATCAGTTTTTTTCCAGCATTTTTTTTTATTTTTTTCATTTCATTTTTAATTTTTTTTTTCTTTTTATCAATTCATCGATTATCTACAAGTTAATATACAACATATGCTATGCAAAAATTAAAAAAAAACAAAAACAAATTTTCTTTATTTACATTTAAAATAATTAAACTAAGTATCGTATATACAAACCTAAGAGGAAGAGAAAGTGTTTCCGTTTGTTGTATTGTGTTTTTAGCATGCCACTTGCCTGACATACATGTAAGCTTACAGTGAAAGCTTTATGCCAACAGTGTTGTATGTTGTATTTAGTGGTGGCCTTATTTAATTAATTACGGTTTATTAATTATTTATTATTTACATTAAAGAAATAAAAATGAAAAACCAAGAAAAAATTAATTTCAATTTAAAAAACATAAAATTTTGTTCCTTTTTGGTCTTTTTTTTTTTTGTTGAAATATTTCATTTTTATTATTGTTTTTTCATATTGTGTTTGTTGTTGTTCATTATTATACATTAAGTTTACAGAGAATCTTTACAAGATTCTTGATTTTATTTGTTTATATATATCAGCATGATTTTTTTTAATTTTTTTATACAAAAATATATTCACTTAGTTTCTCTTATCTTTTCTTTTCTTTCTTTTCTTGTATTTTCTTTTATTTTCTTTTCTTTTTTTTTAATAAATTTCTTGTATTTTCTTTTATTTTCTTTTCTTTTTTTTTTTAATAAATTTCTTATTTTTTTTTCGTTTACTTTTAGTTTGTTTTAATCAAAATTTATTAGTTTCTCTCTCTCTCTTTGTAGTTTAAATGTGTCTTTTTATTTGGTTTCCGTTAATCCCAGTTTGGCTAAATTACCTATTGTGGTAGCATCTCCCGGTTGCAGTCTTAGCGCTTCTTTATAACTGGCCGCCGCTTTACTTGTGTGGCCCAACAAATGTAAGATCGCACCCAGATTTGTATGGGCATGTGCATCACTGGGTCGTATATTGACAGCCTGTTAAAGAGTATTAAAAGGAAATTTCTCTTTGATTTTCAATTTACAATTAAAAATTTTTATTAAAAAAATTATTCTAAGATAAAAAGGTGCTCATTCTAATTTTGTCAAATGCTAGCGCTTACGTCTGTTCATGTCCTGGATAGAAGTAGTGAATATCTATTTGGCTAGTAAGTTGCCAGTTAAGACTAGAGTGTTTCTAGATTCCTTAAATAACATTTTTAACTTATAAATGAGAAAATAAATTTGAGAAAATGCCTCCGTGCTGCTGCAAACCCTCTACAATTTATGAGAAGCTTGACAAACAGACGCAACTTATGATGCGAGCATATTTATTGATTAGTGCCTTGCAGTTTGAATCTTTGTTTTTGCGTCTACCGTGAATAAGTTTAAAATTCTCAATAAAACATTGTAATTCATTGCAATGCTACTTACTTTTCTATACCAAATTTCCGCTTCCTGTTTACGATCCATAAGACGTAAAGCTGTAGCTGCTGCCACAACCAGCGAATAATCTTGAGGCGCCAATTCCGCTGCCTTCACTCGATATCCTATGGCTTCAACTAAACGTGATTGAGTTGTTAGGAATTCACATTCAGCTGTGAAATATGAAAGAAAGAAAAAAAGAAAAAAAATATTGAATCGTTTTAAATGCAAATTCTCGAGAATTTTTTATATTAGTTTTGCATGTCGCCGTAGTCTAGTAGGTAGTGTGTTGGCTTATTAGGCGAAAGGCCAGGGTTCGAATCCCCGGTCAGACATCAAAAGCGAAATATGAAAAATATTTCTTCGGCGACTTCCTCTCAGCAGATTTCTGGCAAAAACTCTGAGAGTAAATAAAATTGCCATGAAAAGTTTGTCAAAAAAATCTGTCGTTCGGAGTCGACTTTAAACTGTAGGTCCCGCCACTCATGTATAAATTAGCACAGCCAACACCAACTATGTGAGAAGCTAGGCCGTAATCCTGACTGAAGGGTTGTAATGGCCAATTATGTATGTAGTTTTGCATGTCAAACTTTTTATTTACAGTCTACAATTCTTACCGTAATGATGATAAACGCTGGCCTCTTCAGGTGCCAATTGTAAAGCGCGCTTAAACCACATTTCAGCCTCTGAGACTCTACTGCTCTGTAAGAAAATTTAAAAATTTTTCCTTAGAATTCAGATTATGCGGTATTAACTAGTTTCAGGGCTAAAGATTTCTAAATTTTTTCTTTCTCTTTTTAACTTACATTTCTCGCCAGTGTAACGCCGTACGATAGATGAGCAGCCACCTGATTTGGTTGCAGCTCTAAGGCGGCTCTATGATGTCTTTCGGCCTCGTCCCATTGCTGCAGACGTCCAAATATATCGCCTATACGATGATAAAGCACATCACGCTTGTAATAATGATTTGGAAACTCATGCAACGCTTCCCGATATACGGCTAAAGCACGCTGAAGTTTACCTTGCTCCACATACAAGGCGCCCAGTTGCAAATAAGATGAAATGCGTGCATTCTCATGAGCCACACGATCCCGAACGCCTGTACATCCCACTTTGGAGCCTTCTTGTAGGATTTGTGCAGCTTCTTGGCATTTACCCAAGGCAATGAGAGAAATGCCAAGTTTAAATAGGCGACTAATTAAAAAAAAAAGAAAACAATTAAAAAGTGTTTTAAAGTGTTGCTTCTTTTTCGTATTTTTTTCTCTTATTTTTACCTGCTAAATTGGGTCGAAAATTCAAGGCATTTTAAAACTTTTTACGGCATTTTTAAAATTTTGTTGATTTTGGTATAAAATTCCTCTGTAAATAGAATAAGAAAGAAAAAGAGAGAGAGAGAGAGAGAGAAAGAGATAGCATTTTTAGCCAATCAGCATTTAAAAAAAGGTAGAATAATAATTAAAGCAACAACAATATGAAAAAAGAGATTCATTTTCCAAATCAAAAGCAAACAGAATTCAAATTTTGTGGCAAAATCTCGTTCTTTGTCAAAGTCATTGTCTTTTTTTTCTTCTCTCTCATTTTTGTTTTTTGTTAAATTTCTCTCGACTGGCAGTTTCTGTTTAATTGTTAAATCAAACATTTCATCATCAACTCATTGTTGCCATTGCTTCACCTGCAGTAGCAGCTGCAGTTGTTGTCATTGTTGTTAAACAGAAATAAAAATGAAAAAAAAAAAAAAATCTAACAACTTGGCAAAGCAAACAAATGAAAAACTAGAGAACAAAAAAAAAAGTGAAATTCAAGGTCTTTGATTGTTTTTTCTCTCTCTAATTGCTAACATTTCCATTTCCATTTCCATTTTCATTTTCATTTCCAATTCTACTTCAATTTTTTCAATTCTTTTGTAATTTTTTTTTTTTGTACAAAAAACACAACTCTACTGCAATATTTTTCTTTTATTTAATTTATATTACCCTCCTCCTCAAACAAACAAAAAAAAATTACAAAAGAATTGAAAAAATTGAAGTAGAATGAAATGAAAATGAAAATGGAAATGGAATGGAAATGTTAGCAATTAGAGAGGAAAAAACAATCAAAGACCTTGAATTTCACTTTTTTTTGTTCTCTAGTTTTCATTGTTTGCTTTTCCAAGTGTTAGTTTTTTTTTTTTTCATTTTTATTTCTGTTTAACACAATGACAACAACTGCAGCTGCTACTGCAGGTGAAGCAATGGCAACAATGAGTTGATGATGAAATGTTTGATTTAACAAATTAAACAGAAACTGCCAGTCAGAGAAATTAACAAAAAACAAAAATGAGAGAGAAGAAAAAAAGACAATGACTTTGACAAAGAACGAGATTTTGCCACAAATTTGAATTCTGTTTGCTTTTGATTTGGAAAATGAATCTCTTTTTCATATTGTTGTTGCTTTAATTATTATTCTACCTTTTTTTAAATGCTGATTGGCTAAAAAATGCTATCTCTTTCTCTCTCTCTCTCTCTCTCTTTTTCTTTCTTATTTATTTACAGAGGAATTTTATACCAAAATCAACAAAATTTTAAAAATGCCGTAAAAAGTTTTAAAATGCCTTGAATTTTCGACCCAATTTAGCAGGTAAAAATAAGAGAAAAAAATACGAAAGAAGAAACACTTTAAAACACTTTTTAATTGTTTTCTTTTTTTTTTAATTAGTCGCCTATTTAAACTTGGCATTTCTCTCATTGCCTTGGGTAAATGCCAAGAAGCTGCACAAATCCTACAAGAAGGCTCCAAAGTGGATGGTACCGGCGTTCGGGATCGTGTGGCTCATGAGAATGCACGCATTTCATCTTATTTGCAACTGGCGCCTTGTATGTGGCACAGGTAAACTTCAGCGTGCTTTAGCCGTATATCGGGAAGCGTTGCATGAGTTTCCAAATCATTATTACAGCGTGATGTGCTTTATCATCGTATAGGCGATTATTTGGACGTCTGCAGCAATGGACGAGGCGAAAGACATCATAGAGCCGCCTTAGAGCTGCAACAAATCAGGTGGCTGCTCATCTATCGTACGGCGTTACACTGGCGAGAAATGTAAGTTAAAAAGAGAAAAGAAAAAATTTAGAAATCTTTAGCCCTGAAAATTAGTTAATACCGCATAATCTGAATTCTAAGGAAAAATTTTTAAATTTTCTTACAGAGCAGTAGAGTCCAGGCTGAAATGTGGTTTAAGCGCGCTTTACAATTGGCACCTGAAGAGGCCAGCGTTATCATCATTACGGTAAGAATTGTAGACTGTAAATAAAAAGTTTGACATGCAAACTACATACATAATTGGCCATTACAACCCTTCAGTCAGGATTACGGCCTAGCTTCTCACACCACTTATGTTGTGTGTGCTATTTATAACATGAGTGGCGGGACCTACAGTTTAAAGTCGACTCCGAACGACAGATTTTTATTGACAAACTTTTCATGGCAATTTTATTTACTCTCAGTTTTTGCCAGAAATCTGCTGAGAGGAAGTCGCCGAAGAAATATTTTTCATATTCGCTTTTGATGTCTGACCGGGGGATTCGAACCCTGGCCTTTCGCCTAATAAGCCAACACACTACCTACTAGACTACGGCGACATGCAAAACTAAAAATAAAAAAATTCTCGAGAATTTGCATTTAAAACGATTAATATTTTGTTTCTTTTTTTCTTTTCTTTATTTCACAGCTGATTCCTAACAACTCAATCACGTTTAGTTGAAGCTAGATATCGGTGAAGGCAGCGAATTGGCGCCTCAAGATTATTCGCTGGTTGTGGCAGCAGCTAAGCTTTACGTCTTATGGATCGTAAACAGGAAGCGAAATTTGTATAGAAAAGTAAGTAGCATTGCAATGAATTACAATGTCTTTATTGAGAATTTTAAACTTATTCACGGTAGACGCAAAACAAAGATTCAAACTGCAAGGCACTAATCAATAAATATGCTCGCACATAATGCTCTGTTTGTCAAGCTTCTCATAAATTGTAGAGGGTTTGCCAGCACGGAGGCATTTTCTCAAATTTTTTTCTCATTTATAAAAAAATGTTATTTAAGGAATCTAGAACACTCTAGTCTTAACTGGCAACTTACTAGCAAATAGATATTCACTACTTCTATCCAGGACATGAAAGACGTAAGCGCCTAGCATTTGACAAAATTAGAATGAGCACCTTTTTATCTTAGAATAATTTTTTAATAAAAATTTTTTAATTGTAAATTGAAAATCAAAGAGAAATTTCCTTTTAAACTCTTTAACAGGCTGTCAATATACGACCCAGTGATGCACATTGCCCATACAATCTGGGTGCGATCTTACATTTGTTGGGCCACACAAGTAAAGCGGCGCCAGTATAAAGAAGCGCTAAGACTGCAACCGGGAGATGCTACACAATAGGTAATTTAGCCAAACTGGGATTAACGGAAACCAAATAAAAAGACACATTTAAACTACAAAGAGAGAGAGAGAAACTAATAAATTTTGATTAAAACAAACTAAAAGTAAACGAAAAAAAATAAGAAATTTATAAAAAAAAAAGAAAAGAAAAAAAGAAAATACAAGAAATTTATTAAAAAAAAAGGAAAAAATAAAGAAAATACAAGAAAAGAAAGAAAAGAAAAGATAAAGAAACTAAGTGAATATATTTTGTATAAAAAAAATTAAAAAAATCATGCTGATAATATAAACAAATAAAATCAGAATCTTGTAAAGATTCTCTGTAAACTTATGTTAATAATAACAACAACAAACACAATATGAAAAACATAATAAAAAGGAAATATTTCAACCAAAAAAAAAAAAGACCAAAAAGGAACAAAATTTTATGTTTTTTAAATTGAATAATTTTTTCTTGGTTTTCATTTTTATTTCTTTAATGTAAATAATAAATAATTAATAAACCGTAATTAATTAAATTAGGCACCACTAAATATACACATACACACTTGTTGCATAAAGCTTTCACTGTAAGCTTACATGTATGTCAGGAAGTGCATGCTCTAAAACACAATACAACAAACGGAAACATTTCTCTTCTCTTAGGTTATGTATATACGATACTAGTTTAATTATTTTAAATGTAAATAAAGAAAATTGTTTTGTTTTTTTTTAATTTTTGCATAGCATATGTATGTTTTAACTTGTAGATAATCGATGAATTGATAAAAAGAAAAAAAAATAAAATGAAATGAAAAAAATAAAAAAAATGCTGGAAAAAACTGATTCAAAAATAAAAAAAAACCAAAAAAAAAAATTAAAATAAACAAAGAAATATAAAAACTATTGAATAATTTATTGTCATTGATTTGTTTATATACATACATATTTATTATTATGACATTATATTATTTATATTACTTACAATAAATTATAAATAAAAATTATAAACAAAAAAAAAAAAACAACAAAAAAAATGAAAGAAAGTGAAACCAAACTTATCTCAGATTACACAGATTATAAACATATGTAAATTATAAAGATTATATAGAAAAAATAAACAAACAATATTAATTAAATAAATAATAATAAACTAAAACAAACAAGACAAAAACAAAAACAAAAAAAAGTTATATTCGTAAAATATTACAAAACAAATATTTAAAAAGGAAATAAAAAAAAATTAGCAAAAAAAAAAGAAACAAATTCTGGATTTTATCTCAAAAAAAACTAGGAGTAGAAAAAACTACTTTTTCAAGCTCATGGTAGTAAACAGAGATCGGGATATGATCGTTTTTTCACCTACTCATAATACTCATGAAAGTACATAGTATCTAGAGTATCAGTAAAGCCAACAATAATTTAACTACCGGACTCCCTACAATGTTAATCATAATACAATTGCAATAGTAGCGTTACAACTGTAAATATCACTCATACCAATCTCATATGTTTGATTCATCAGTCATCTATTCATTTAGATTCATTAATTAGAAAAATACTCAGAATCAACCGAAAAACTTCATCAAAAATTTACGGTCTTATGTTGTTACATATACAACATAACGAAAAAAGACACACAAGCAAACAACATCAGAGACAGCAAGACAGGCAAACAAACAACACCTTCTCTAGTGTATTTTAGTGTTCGTACCGCATCCATACTTATTTTTATGATTTGTATATGTTTAGAATCATGGAAGGGCTGAAATCAACAACATCCATACGTTTAATTAAGGTATGAATAATGATCAGTACTTCAACTTGAATATGAGTAAAGGTTCTATGATATAAAATAATCTATTAATGCGTATAAGTAGTCAGATTATGAGTTATGATTCGATTCTACATAATTTTTATTACTCATTAGCAAATGTATCAGTAGTGAATGAAACATACAATACATACAATAATTGGCTTAAACCCCACAATCCACCAACTTAGTTGCGTGTGTTAAATTTTATACATGGTGGCGGGCCTACTGTTAAAGTGCGACTGCGAATGACAGATGTTTTGAGGAACTTTAATGGCAATCTATATTTACCTCATGAAAGTTTTGCCACAGAATCTGCTGCAGAGAGGAAGCTACGAAGAAATTTATTCTTCACTATTTCGTTTTTGATGTCCGACCAGGGAATTCGAACCTGTGTCTTTCAGTCAACACACTACCTAACTACGACTAGCAGACCTTACTGAACGTGAAACAAGTACGATTAATACTCTTCGTATTTATTCATTGGCGGAATGTGCGCTTCAGTACGGCACACATTACAGATTATATACGTTACAAAATAACTAATTATTAAATTTCAGGTTAGAATAGGGTAACGTGAGCGAAACTTACCCTTAAACCTATGATACCATACAATCAATCATACGATATGCGGAAATGAGTTTGAGATAAATATTTAAATCTGTGAGAACAGTATCAATCATACCAGAAGAAATGTTATGCTATCCTCATAGTAAGAGTTCGGGCACTCATCCATACGGTAGATAGATACTATTTCGTCATATCCGTCAGATTTAAAGAAATACTTTCAAAAAGATCATTCCAAATGATACCTATAGCTGCAACGCCTGCCTTATAGAAGAACAATCTACTGAATAGCGCTACAGTGCAAGATGGCATGCGATTTGCAGAAAAAGTACAACAGTTAGCAAAATATTATACTTTAGTAACTGTTCAAAGCATATACCCAGTTCAATTGTGGCATTTGGATTAACGGTCAGAGATTGTGACACCGTAATCCGATGAATCCATTACAAGAGTACACTTTGAATAATGACGAAAATTTATCTAAAGAAATTTTCGTCAACCTTCGTTAAAAGTCTTCTTTTACAGCACGGGCGCACATCGAAAATTCAAAACATTTACGGATAAATCTCATCATCCAATAAGCACTGTGACGTTTTCAATAAGGTCAGTCTTAATATTAAAATCCACCAACCTACTATGTCTAGATTGATGCCTCAAAGGTCTGCTAGAATCCAGGTTCAGTAGGACGAGAAGTTCCGAGTTATTCAAGGCAAATTTTTCTACGTAATTTGTAAAGAACCATATCGTACAGAAATATTTCCCAGAAGATCTTAATAACTAGAATATATACTTCACAGGTCTAAGGTTTCTGAACTTCAATTATGATCTATCAACGATACGACTGTCTGAATTTAAAGATCAAGTTATGGTCATAAGACTTTGGACAAAACAGACAATTTCTTTTTTCTCTTAATCACTTGTATGAGGTGTTTATTGGCTATAATGCAATCACAATTGTATAATAAATAGAATGGAATATTCAAAATTCATCAAATAAACAATTATCTCTCTCT
>QOCX01000243.1:275351-290940 GCA_005959815.1 Sarcophaga bullata
TTTATTAACCATTATAATCCTTTAGGCAGGATTACGACATAACTTTTCACTCCATTCATATTGTATGTGATAATTTTATCCATAAGTGATGGGACCTACAGTTTAAAGTCGACTCCGAATGACAGATGTTTGAGAAATTTTCCATTGGCAGATCTCAGAGTTTTTGGCAGAAATCTGATGAGAGGAAGTTGCCTAAAGAAGAATTTTGTTTCTATTACGCTTTGTTTGAACCGTGACATCACGTTCTAATACACTACCTATTACATTGCGGTGACCTCAACCTGCACGATTAGAACTGTGAAATTGAACGAAACATTACACAAGCTTTACGGAATTCAAAATTTCACCACATATTGAACGAATATATGAAATTAAAAATTGTATTCCAATCAACAGAGAAGCACTTTAGAGTTTCGTAACACCCTGTCATTTATAATCGTGGAAACAAAATCAAAAAAAAAAAGTCTTTCGCAACAGTGCTTAGAATGGTATTTTAAGGATACAATAACCTGGTACAATATTACCATAACAGCACACATACAGTACTCCGGCTATATACACGTATTTATTACAGCATTTAATTAGTAACACGAGCTTTATGCTGAAGAACTAGATAGTTTTTCCATTTTCCACCGTCCCCACAAATACCTGCTGGATATAAACGAATAACATGCAGGAGATGTTAACCAATAAACTCCAGATGATGGTAACAGGGTTAAGGGAAGAACAAGGATAGGAAATGGTGTTGGTAATAGCAATTGTAACAAGAGCCCTAAAAGTTGTTCAACAATAACGTTATAAATGTTCTTAAAACGGATGCCCTCTATACGAACACACCTCCATGTACGTATACATACACAAACTTATGAATAGAAATTCTAAACTTGTTAAGGATTTTTATTCGTTCTTCTTTTAAACTGTGTACGGCAGATTGTTGCTACAATTTGTAGTTCTCAGTTCAATATTCTTGTTGTTGTTCTTGTTCTTATTGCTGTAGTTAACGTACATACGTATATGGACACGCAAAATGTCTGAAACTTTGTAACAAATCGACAATTAATCAACTTAAATAAACTGTTGCAATACAAAACAGTTACTGCCACAGTAACACTAACAAAAGCTACAGCAACCCTGACCAGGATATGTTGCTTATGGTAGACATACAAAGTGTGGGTGGGTGGAGGAGGTGGTGGCGAAAACAGAGTATGGCGGCCGGCGTGTAAAGTAAGATTATTAAACTTGTTATTAAACGTTGTTATACGGCCAAGTTTTCTCCATGACTTTCTTAACTTCTTTGATACCGGTTAATACACACACATACACACCCACTCACACATCCAGTAACACACAATCAAATGCCTAGATTTTATTGTTCTGAAGGTGTCCCATTAGAATAGAGAAATTTATTGCTTTGCTTGTCTACATTATTAGAAAGAGATATTAAAGTGTAAGTGTGTGCCTTTGTGTGTTTATATGTGTGTATATGTACACGGACATAACGTTATAACTTGCAGGTAAATATAAGTGTAAATGTGAGTGTGTCTGTTTGCATACTTTATAACTGTCAGGTGCCACGGAAGTTTAGAGTTTTCGTTTGGCAATTAATCTGCTTATTTCTGTCGTTTTCAGTTAACAAACGTCGTCAAAAGGAAATTAAATTGCTCTCTAGAGAGACAGTCTCATACTTAGCCATACACACACACACACACACACACTCTCATACACAGTTTCAGACACATTTATGCCTTTATACACAGAAATAGACTTTTTATCCCATTATAGTCATGGTAATATTGTGCTATTTTAGCTGTACTCTAACGTTTATTGTAGTTGTACAGAGAGAGAGAGAGAGAGAGAGAAGGAGAGAGAGAAGGAAAGAGAGCAACAAGCCAAACTGGCGTCTAAACATTTTAATTAATCGCAAATGTTGTCATTTGTTTGAGTCATAATTTTTCTATTTTGGCCGAACGCTTAGTATGGCCATTAAGTGAAGCAATAAAAACAAATTTCTTCTAAATGCGTAAGACACTACACCTTAACTGTACAAATTATTGGCTTAAAGCCTGCTGCCGCCTGCTTGCCTTTGGAAAAACGAAAAATACAAATAAAAAGTCATCAACAGGTTTATGGGTGATAACTTTTAAAGGCGCTATCGATTATTTCGAACACAATAAAATCCTATTAAAATACAAAATTTATTAAATTAAATAGCCTTGGAGTAGGATGACATTATTAAAGGGCTTTCCGTTTTAGACTGGCGTATACATACATAAATACCTACTGAAATAGGACCTTTCCTGTAGAGAAGAGCGTGTGTATGCGGTTAAATGGTTTACACGGAAATTAAGAGAATAAACTTGGTATCATTTGGCCTCGCCATGGAACGAATTGGTGTAAGAAAGCAAATACTTTAGCTCTTCATCAAGGAATCTACATGTTGAAATCAAAACAATCGCATCCTGATTAGGTGTACTTTTAATCAACAGTGACCTATCGAAAAACCGATTATTATCCTCAGATTGTGTCTTTGCTAGTCTGAGTGCATGATTAAAATCTGTTCCTGTCGTAATTTTCCAAATAAGAGTTTTGAATTCACAAAACCCACTTGATTTAAGAAGAGTCATTGACTTATTTTTAATTTTCCTTTCGCTGAGAATTCCTTTTCAAGCATCCGCACACTCTTCCCACAAAGGCTCTTGCACTACGGAGTGGATTCACCGATGCTCTGTTGGTCATTGCAAATAAGCTCCCACAGGTCCTTGTTCCAGGAAGGGTCATTTTATTCTCTCTGCCTGCTGACTTAGCTTCTTCAGGCAGCTCTACACTATCCTCGATTTAACCTCATAAGAGCTGAGTGTTTTAAGCGGCGATATGATGGTCAGATAAAGGGCTATGTCCTGTCTTTTGTACTTCCAATCCAAGTTGCAAGGCAGCCAATTTGGGTTTGAATGAACATTTTGCCGGATAGTTGCAAAAACATTTAGCTGGGGATGGCTTACAAAATGATTAGATTTGAAGAATGAAAATTGTGTCTAAAATGCATAACCGTAAGAGCATGTAAGGGTGTCTTATATGATTGTATGGCCTCCTGAAAATTTATTGAATTACCATGAAAATTGTCTTCAACGTTTTCATCACTCCTAGATGTGCTGTGGCCTTAAAGGTAAGATTCCATTCCTTATAACAGAAATATTAATGAGTTCTGTAGTTAGCACAACTTTTACTATCTTTATTTCTTTCTCTCTTTTTTTTATCGTTTTCTCCTTTACACATTATTAAATACCACAACATAAGCAATTAGTAACAGTAACTGCAGTAAGAATAATAAAAAAAATAAAAAAAGACTAGAAAAGTAGAGAGAGGAGACTAGAAGACAAGTAATATAATCCCCCAAACGTCATTATCATAATGATTATTGTGTTAATTATCATTAATATTGTATAATTATGATAATGATGCTGTTGTAGCTTCTGCAAATAAATGCCAACTAATGAGTTAAAAAGTTTTTTTTTTTTTTCTTCTACTCGCATTACAAGCTTCGAGTCAGTTCTTCTTTCTTCTTCTTCTTTTTCTTCTTATTTTGTTAAGTTTAATATGGCAGTAGAAGAAGAAAAAAATAATAATATAATACGCTTACACATGCATACATACATGCATACATACATACATAGAACTCTACAGTTTATGGTATAAACCACAGTCGGTAAATGACAATAATTACAACAAAATACAACTAAGAATAGTTAGAAGCTGACAATGACAACCAAAAAAAGGAAAGAAAATTCTCAAATAAAACTTGAAATGGAAATAGAATGAAATAATGAATGTGTGATAAAGTAAATGGAGAAAGAACCGTTAATGAAGGGTTGTCTTCTCTTGTATTATAATAGAAATCACACCTCAACATACGCAGCGTTGGTTGGTTGTTGGCTGTTAACATTTCAAATTTTTCATGAAATTTCAATATCATCAGGTTAAAAGAAAATTGTTTATTCTGCAATATAAACACAAAAGCATGTGCTTTTTTTTGGCTATTGTATAACAATATTCAAAAGAATCGCGATTCAATATTTCTGGTTTAATTAAATTTCATTGGAAAAAAAAATGTCACCGTCAGTCGTTGGAACTGACTTCAACGAAAAGCTGTAAAATTGAAATTGTTGCGCTCTGGTTGTGTACAATAAATAAACAACAAAACAACAAGTATTGCTATTGTCCGTATAAATATTTAATAAAACATTGCAAGAAGCTTTATTTAAAATGTTGCCATTTTTTTTCCAAGTATTTCAAGCAGCAGCGATTTAACAATACACGGTATTAACCCCTTAAGTAACGACATGAAGTAAAATATAGCCTAAGCACTCCACTAGTATATCCGATGCATTTATATTCTCATTGCCCTATTTAAATGCCGATCTTCATCTGAGCTCTAATTTAAGATAAAATAGGAACTACAGTCAGTAAACGACATTATCAGGACATAACCCTGATCTCCCAAATTCTATTATGTTGAGGACATTTGCTGCGAAATCTATAACTCCTATGCTCCATAGGGAGTTAACTGGAAATTAAAAATCCCTTCCGCAACATATTAACGTAGACTTTGAATAAAAATTCCTTTCGTTTGATTGCTTAAAGGGTTAATTGTTGTAAACAGGCTCTGTGTGTACTCATGTATGGGGTTTTTTTAATGCTTGGAAAATTAAATGCTTGGAAAAGGAAAGTATGTTTATAGCAGTTGTTTTAGCGTTCATCAGTTAATTTCCAAAAAAACAAAAAAAAATTACTGTCTTGGTGTGTGGGCACATACGGAGGTAAAGAAAACAAGCATTATTCTCCCACTTCCTCCTCGTTTTAATACACTTTAATGCATGAGACAGATAACAAACAATGTCGTCGTTTGGCATATAAAAAGTCAAGATTTTCTATTGACGACACCAATGCCAGTCTTTGCAAGTGGCAGTTTGGTGAATGGCTTCAAACATAATAATGATGTTTTGCCTATAATGGCAATAACACTGATGATGATTATATTATAATATTGTTGTCGGTGTTATTGTCGATGTTGTTGTTGTTGTTGTTGTTGTTGTTGTTGGTGTTGATGACGATAATGGCGACCTCATAACCATTACTTCCGCCATCACTTAAAGCTCTAGGGGAATATATTCGATTTTTGGTTGTGAATATTTGCATAGAATATTTGTTTTTATGCCTGCACACACACACACACACACACACACACTCACTCTCTCTCTCTCTCTCCCTTTCTCTCTCTCTGTCTCACGGTCGCTTACCCTACTACACGTTTTCGCGATTCTGGTTGTATGTTGTGTTTACAGTTACTCACTTTGTGTTATGAAATAAATACACGTACAAATATCATCAAACAAATACACATACACACACACACGCTTAATATATAGCACTTGCTGGGATCTGAATACATTTTGTTGTCTCCCAGAGGCCAAATGAATCGATACAATGAGAGAGGGGTAGCGTGAGAGAGAGAGTGAGAGAGGGAGAGAGAGAGAGAAATTTAAATTTACTCCAAGTACAATGAATGTAAATATTTCTACGTAGCAACTACAGCAACAACAACAACAGTAATTGCTATGATGACAGCAACACTGGCAGGCAAGAGAACTCTGTTTGAAACAACAACAATCGTAGCAAATATAACAGTTTATTTGCTTATTTCTTGTTGTTGGCTGCGTATGTATGTAACAAGAAAAAAGAAAATGAAAACGAAGAAATTGAATAAAATTTGTTTAAGCTTTAAACGTGTATACAATTGAGACAGTTCACCTTGGAAAATATGTTACAGAAAAGGGATAAGTTTAGTTATGCAACTGGCTGTCACAGGCAGCTTTTCTCGACCAATCTTCCTTTCAATTTCGTAAGCCAGTGTAACCACTGAGACAACTAAGATGATAATTTTTGTAAAATATTAAAGATTCTGAAGGAAATGATCACCTAAATTCCGTAAAACAACATTTACTAAGGCATTGTTGCAATCTTTTACTGCCTGCCAACGGGCAAATGCTACAAGAGCTATTATTGTGCTAAAATTTATGGTATAAATCAAGATATGCCTACTGACTATATGGTATCTGGAACTGCTTTTGACCAAAGCAGATAAATACTTTTATAATAATTGTTTACACCTCCCAGAAAAAGACAGAGACAGTCCCCATAAGGTTGATTGTAAAATGTCTTCTGAGCCTCATGAATTACTCGATTATTGGTAGCATTACGAACGCTGAAATGACTATAAAGGTTGTTACTGTGCAAATGCGGTATCACAGTATACTGTATGTTCATGAATGCTTGTTTCCCGATAGTAAAGCGTTTATTAGATCCCTAGAGATTGTGTACACCACTTCCCAAATTGACACCGAATATCTGGTGTCATTACGGATATAACGAAATATTTGACGGTTACCTTCATAAGGGTTCCTGAACATGGGAATATTAAAGGTAACAACAAAGCGCTGTCAAAAGCTGGTCCGAGAGCTGGTCTACAGAGAAGCACACAAAATGCTTCGAACAAGTTTCATTGATTTGAAATTAGAAAGATTGGCAGATATACCAAGCAAATCTGACCCGATTAGAATGTGAGCAGAACAAAATTTGCATTAAATATGACCAGATTACATTTCTGGAATCTTATTGTAGTTCAAACGGGACACTGGCCTTTTGGGTGGATAAAAACGAAGACTGAAATACTTCACAATGACTTTTGCAAAAGCCGTAACGGCGAGGAAGAATACAAGACCTCAGAATTTGTTGGTTGGTACTTGGAAACCTAAATGATAAACTCTTGGTCAGAGGACGTTTCGAGCATAGTAAACAACCATTGTTTGCACCACCCAGAGAGTTCAAATCTCTGTTACTTTTTTCAAATATTTGGGTTATAAGCTGCTTATTAGCTACACCTAACGATTTCCTGTAAACCCGGTAGATGCTTAAAGCCGTTTACTGCCTACTTTTGATACATAATGAGTTTCCGTTGTAAAGTCCTTGCTTAATGCAAGAGACTGTAAAGCCAAGCTTTAAAAATTTTTAATTTGAAAATGTAACGTTGAAACAACACAAAGAAATAACCCGCTTACAAAATATAATACAAATTCCCCAAGTTATATGGCAGTGTGTGGTGTGGGTGCATTTAAATTGAAATATATTCGAGCATGGTTGTTGTTCTTGTTGCTGCGCTGATTTAAATTTTCTGCGTTCGAAGGCACTAATTCCGTAACATTCAGTTGCTTGCTGTAAATGGTAAATAATGTTGGTAGAGAATTACAAAAAGAAAAAAGGAGACCAACTTCTAAAAAAAAAAAAACAACACCAACATTTAAGGATGAAAGAAAATGTGTAAGAAAATTCAAAAATAAAAAAGAACCCGACTGGCTGCCTAAGAGAAGAGACACCACGTAGGCTGAATGGCAGCTAGATGGCTGGCTAGATGGTGGCCTCCTTTCAATGAATATTAAAAATAAGTTTTAAGGCATTTTCTTTTGTACATACACAGCAACAACAACAACAACAACAAAATTATCTATAAATGAAAACAACTTGGGAAAATGAAGTGAAAAAGGAAACAAGAAATATAAGTTACTAAATAAACATTAAAAAAAGCAACGAAAAAAACAGCGAAAAGAAATGAAAAGAAATGAAAAAAAATGGTTAGAAAAGCAACATTGAAACCCCCATTAAGTTAAACACTTTCGGTTTTACTTTAAACGCCTCTCTTTTGCCGTTTTGCTGTTGCCACCATTAAATGTTTTCCACTTGTCTGCAACACCATCATCACTACCACCGCCAGCACCACACTACTATAAAAAACCTGTATAAGGAAATTTGTGTATATGTGTGTGGGCTCCCTCTTTGCTGCAGTAGGCGAAATGAATGCCGTGAGAGGGAGATAGTAAATGCGTGTAGGTGTATTGAAGATTTATAACAGTAAATATGTTTACAGGCATTTTGTTTCCTTTCCTTTCCTTTCTGCTCTTTTCACGTTCGAGCTTTTCTTTTTATTATTTTTGGTGCATTTTGTTGTTGTTTGTTGTTAGAAAATAATGAATTTTTTTCAATAAAAGAAATTTTTTAAACTTTAAAAGTAGTCTTGGGATTAAAGTTTTAAAAACACGAAATGCGATACTTTCTGTGTGTAAAATTTCATTAAAGTCGGTTAGCAAACGATTGGGAAATTTATGTAATGCTCAAGGTCGATTCATGCTTTCTTTTTACAGTGAATCTTTGTACCGTTGGCTGAAGGATTTGTAAGGAATAAAGGAGAGAGTAGTGCTGATAATCGTTAGATTTAAAACAGGTCAAGAACATCCTTTTCTTGATTTGCGGCTTGAGAATAAGTCTGTACCCACTAATTAATACACGGAAGGCTTAACTGAAGGGAGCATGAACTGACTGAGCATGGAACATAATTCGTTGGTACTAATAATAGTGACCAATGGGACCATTGCCTGAGCATTAAATAGAGTGAGCAAGCTAAGGTGTGTTGATATAAAATGGGCAATGAAAACCTTTCTTACAATAGTGCAAGATGGTCTTATGGATTTAATTCCATTGCAGTGGTGCTTTGAACCATGGCCTGTTATCTAATAAGCCAATACACTGCCAACTAGAGTATAGTAACTCTGTGGTTCCTGTATTCGTGTGTAAAAGAGGAAGTCTTCGTATCGATGATATGTCTACGCACTATTGGTTCCATACCACACAGATTTTATTCAAGTTTGCAATAGATTTTAAGCTATTAGGCATGCTTCAACTGATGTATACATACATACATAATTGGCCATTACAACCCTTCAGTCAGGATTACGGCCTAGTTTCTCACACCACTTATGTTGTGTGTGTTAATTTTATACATGGGTGGCGGACCTACAGTTTAAAGTCGACTCCGAACGACAGATTGTTTGAGAAACTTTTCATGGCAATTTTATTTACTACTCTCAGAGTTTTTGCCAGAAATCTGCTGAGAGGAAGTCGCCGAAAAAATATTTTTCATATTTCGCTTTTGATGTCTGACCGGGGATTCGAACCCTGGCCTTTCGCCTAATAAGCCAACACACTACCTACTAGACTACGGCGACTTACGGCGACGCGACGAACTGATGTAGAGATTTTTGATTAAATTTCAGAATAAAAATTATTTTTTAAGAGAATTTCAAGGAATATCAGCAGCCCATTGACATTGTTTGTATATGCTATTGAATGTCATAATTTCCTAAGATTTCCTTTTTATTCGTTTACCCATAATCATTACCTGCCGTTCTTTATTTTCTTTTCCAAATCTTTACTCATCTGTGTTTGGAGGAGGTCATAAAGTTCAGATGAATTTATTAAAGAAAGAAAGAAAAAAAACTTTTCAACCTAAAATATGCTGTCGCAAGTATAGAACGAACAACAAAAAGTCAGAAATTTTTGTTCATTTTGTTTAGCTTTCATGTTTTTGGCCATAAAAATGTTTCTAATTTCACAATAAGTTATTTTTAATGAAACTTTTAAAGACATGCTCCATGTTGCCGTATACATAAAAAACAAAAATAAGCAACAACAACAAAAAGAGAAAGAAAGAGAAGAAGGAATAAAATTTTGTATTTTATACGATATAACTTTGATCATAAACTTGATTTTTGTACACAATTTTTTAAGTGATAAATAATCACACTAAGAAATAACATACACCCTATAAACGGCAATGTGGATGAGGAAGACGATATTAAAAATAACTGTAAATAATTTATAAATTTTATTTGCAATGCTTAAAATGGAAACTGATCGCGCATTTTTATGTGTTAAAATTTTCATAGGTTTTGTAGGCCTAGGGGATGACTACACCGGAAATAATTGTAAGAATACAATTAAAAGAGATTAAACAGTTTTTTCTCTCCCTTCTAATAATTTTATAAAATAAAGCAGCTCAAGAGATTCAGATCCACATACGCTCTCCATATGCTAGATGACACACACCCATAAATAGAGAATTCATTCCTTGACATAGAAAATTTTGCTCTATGAAATACTACTTATGCTCTAATGTATGTATGAGTACGTGTGAGTGCATATTTGTAGTGAAAGTGTAGGGAGAGAGAGGGAACAATAGGTAGTATTGGATGTACTATTGTACGTATTGCTTAGGCAATATTGTTTGTGGATTTTATTTGCTGCTGCTAATATTGAAAATCGTAACAGTGGGCAAAAGTAAGCCTATCTCATGACATACGATATTTTTATTTTATTTCTTAAACACTGTTTTAGTGGCGGTACTTTTGCCATGCCTATTAAAAATTCTGAATATTAGGATCTTCAATGTCTTTGTAGGTACATAGAAGTAAGAAAGAAGTTGAAAAGACTGGATGAGGCTGCCCATTGTATCACCAGGTTTTCGTTTTTTTTCCCATACCCGGAATCACGCAAAGTTCTGAATGAAATGATTAAGATTGTGCTTGTCTGACAATTGTTTCCATGTAATAGACACCAATTTTGACTTTTAAATTTTCAATGCCTCATTTGTGTAATGTTTTTTACAATTTTCGCAATAAATCCTGGGAATAAGATTTTAGTCACAGTAGAGCCCTTAGTAGTTGCCACTTGATAAATTCTTTGTTGAATTCTAAGTCCAGGTACCCAATCCAGGGTAATAACAGTGAAGTAGTTATATTGTGATTTTAATTTAACAAATACAACATGGGTGGTGCGAGAAGGTTAGATCGTAATTCTGCTTAAAGGGTATTAATGGGCCAATGAAGTAAGGAAGTTTAATGCCATTGTCGCCCTTTGTTTGCACAGTACAGCAATATCATTTTTAAACTTATTCTTTACAAAATTTTAAAATATTTTAAAATTTTTTTAACAATACTTCAGGTTGTCAGTTCAGTTATCGAATACGTCGAACAATTTTCAGCCATAAAAAATTTATAGCGAGTAGAAAAAAATCTTAAAATAGTCTACTGCTATGATAAAGTCTATTTTTTAATTTTATTTTCCTGGTTTCTTACTGTTGTTCAGTGTAAATTAACAAAATAATTCAAAAGATTGAAAATATATTCAGCTTAGAATTAACTTCTCTTGTGAAATTATTTTCAACCACTGTAATCGGCAGATACTGTGTATGGGTTGCTGTTGCTTAAATTCTTCTCTTCTATGATTCTGTCGTTCTTCTTTCTCTCTCACTCTCTCTATTCCTCTTATAATATGAAATATTTGCAGAGATTTATGTTCAAAGACAACAAAGCAGCAGTACAACAAAATCAGCAATAACAAACAACAACAGCAACAACGACAGCATTAAACAATATTATTTAATAACCAGGATATAATCATTTTTAAATTTTCCTTTTTATTTCTCATCTTTTTTTTTTTTTGTTACTGTTGTTTGTTGTTGTTTGTTTTTTAATTTATAAAGTAGTTTTCTCTAACAAAATCAACAACAACAATAAAAAAAACAACAAGTAATTGGCCTTCAAGCTTTTTAATGCGAGAGAGAGTTACCCATAATTTGTTGGTTGTTTTTATAATTTTTTTTTTTAATAAGTTTTTTTTTTGTTTTTTTTTTTTGATCATATCTGTTTCATATATAAAGGGATGTTGTTTTTTTTATGTTGTTTAAGCTGTCAGTATTATTATTTTGTTTTTTTTTTTGGTTTTTTGCAGGTTTTTTATTTCTTACAACACCAACTTACCCTGTCATCATATAACAAAATCCTGAAATTTAAAGTGTTAAATTAAAACAAACGCCAAAGCACAGCATCCCAAACTAGTGTGATATCAATCATGCTGTAGAAAAATTTCGCTCAAAAAAAGAAAAGAAAAGAAAACATAGAATAAAAAGAAAAAATTATTTTCAAATATTTTCGTTTTTTTAATTAAATAAGTAAGCAACTTTGGTTAATTATGGTTCAAAACTTTTCGCCAATAAATTAGGGTGGTGGGGGGGTTGAGTGGGATAATTATAGACTTTTTGAAAAGTCGTTCCATATTTTTTTTGATATATAAAACCGTCAACTAAATAAATTAATAAAATTATTAACTTTTTAAAGTTTCTGCCATAATTTATTCAGAAATTGTACACATAGCGGGATCTGAATAACTACCATGAATCTTTGATGAATAAATACCATCAGAAACTTAGAAAAGAGACCAATGAATTCGTTTCCCGTATCTGAAAGGATGCTCAATATTGATCTTTTATTGGCAATAAAGGATAACAAATCATAGCGTAATTTGAAACGCTTAAATGACTGCTCAGTATTGTATTTTGGGACCCACAAATTTGTTTTGAGCTTGAAATTGATTAAGGTATTATTTTCAGTAGGACAGTATAATTGTTTTTACCTTCTCTACGCTAACTGGGGTCTGTGTGTTTAAATGCCAGATTTGTTTGTAAGAGATACTGGCACTTTACTATCATCGACCGCATTAATTTGAATACGAATTTTTAGTGATATTTTCTCTCTTGAATATGGTTTTCTAGAAGGTACGATGTGATGGTAAAGCCAATAAAAATAGGAAAAGTCAGCCTCGTGTGCTACTAGAGATAGGTTCTCTTTTATATAAAATGTCATAGGTCAGGTCCTTGTTGATATTACCAAATCATATATTCCTATCACTGTATCATCTTAGTATTCGAAGAACCAATTGTAAATCCTGACATGAAAGGTCATAATTACCAAAGAGGTTTCTTTTTGATGCCTTGTTTTTAAATTTATGGAACAATTTTACTACGTTAAAGCAAGCATTTGTATTTGGAGACCATCAGTGTTTGTCTATCTACCGTAAACTTTTACGTCAATTGCAATTATTCTCTTATAAACTTGAAGCTTATTTTTATTTGTGGTCATTACTCGTATCATGTAACACACAACCAATAGTGTAAGAGTGTTCATCATCACCACCACTTAACACGCCATGGTGCTCAATTACAAATGGTTACATTTAACTAATTAGAACCAATTAGACTTGTTTAATAACTTTTTAATATTGTTATGGGAAAATATTTTCGAAATAAAAAGAACACCACAAGCAGCAAGCTACCATTGGTTTAGTTTCCTACTGCCTTGTGCCGACCTGCTCCCCCAACATTAGCAGAATAATTAATATAAAATATTCAAGATAAACAACGCCCACTTTTTAAAACGTTTTGACAATCATATGAGTAAACTTTGGATCACACAGTACGCATTAAATCATCTTTACAACAGGCGTGGGTAGTGCCGTAAATTCAGTTAAGCAAGAAAGGTATGAAGAGATCTGTTTAGCCAGTATAATGAAACATTAATAAGAAATGAAATGAAAATATTTATGTTTAAAACTTGATTTGCACTCTCCCCTCTTCTTTCTCTTCCTCTAATCTATTATTTCTTTCCTCTCTCGTCTTAAATTCAAATAATATAAACTGGGGACAAAAATTGCATTTATTGCGTTTTATTTTCATAAACATAAATATAAAATTTTTAAGAATTTTTCTTTTCATTAAAATGTTTCAAAAATTGTTCAAAGCCTTTGGCAAAAATTCAGTTCACCCTCCCCTTCTCTCAACGTTTCTCCTCGCTCTTGTGCTTTCATTTGAAGTGTTATAATTTCATACGGTTTAATTACGCAAAAGGGTTAATAATAATCAACATAATTGTGTTCGCAAATTTCTTCAAAAGAGTAGTGAGATAAGTTCTCTAAGTTGTGACTACGAATGTGTGTATGTGTGTTAAGAAGAGAAGTATAAACTGTTTTGTTTTGTTTTTTACAAATTATTTACTTTAATTGGATGTTTGTCTTTTTATTGCTTACTGCTGACTGGCCCTCCCTGCTTGCTTGCTTGCCTGCCGAACAGTGTTATTTGTTATTGTAAAAGAAAGCATTTTCATGTACCATAATAACAAAAAAAAAACCAAAAACAATATAAGTCGTCGTTCATACTTGAAACACGTAAAAATTTTGTATTTATTCGTGTTATATTTTTCGTAGCAGTATTACAAGTAACTACAAGTAGCGATGTTGTTAGGTGTTTTTCAAATAATTTGAAAGTTTTTCTTAAGCACGTTCTGTTATATTTACAAGCAGGGTGAAAAGTATTGCAGTATGTATGTATTGCAGTTATGCAGTATATTTTCTAAGGTATTTTGTAGTGTATGTAATTTTTTTACTCATGTAATATTGTTGTGTAAAATGTCCTTGCAAGAAATTTGAATTTCTCAAGATAACAATATTTAACGAAAACCAAAAAAAAAATCTAAGAAAAGCAAAAAACAAAAAACAAAAACAAAAAGATTAAAATACTTCAAAAACCTTTATTTTGTAATTAATCATAACGAAGAGGGGTCTTTAGTGCTCCCTAGATTGCGTTTTCTGGAAAATTCATATACAAATACTCACTCAATGCAAAATCGAAAAACTTTATTTCTTTGCCTCGCATAATCAATGCTTTGTTTTGTTTTGTTTAATTGATTGTTGCAATTTTGTTTGAATCTTAACAAAAAACATGTAAATTTCTTTTTTATTTACTTTTTACTTTCAATTTTTTGTTTTATTCCTCTCGTGTATGCCATTTCTGTATCCATTTTTCAATAAAATTTTTTAGCCTTCTTGGCAATTTTGAAGAATTTCTTTTCCCCCATTTCTACCAAACCTTACCCCGTTTTGTTATTTTCAGAAATCGTCATGAGTTTCTTAATTTTATGTTTAATGAAATTTTGTTTCTTCTTCGTTCTTCTTCTATAAGAAGAAGAATGCTTCAGTTATTGCGCTTTAAGTGGAAAATAAATATTGCGGAGACAAGGAAAAGTTTATGGAATTTTAATATCGAAATTTTTCTTGGGGCAGGGGGAGGGGAGTGTATTCTTAACAAAAGAAATCATTTTTAACTTTTAATACGTTTTTAACTTTTAGAATTTACGCTAATAGGGCTTTGATGTGAAATTATTGAAAGAAATTGCAATTTTGTTTAGAAATATTATCTGTTTTGTGATTAAAAGTGTAAAGTTATGGTAGGAGAAAAATCATGCTTGCAATACTCAAACCAAATTGGCCAACATTTTATACGAAATTCTGTTTATAATTTTTGTTTATTAAGTATTCGTTTAGAAAAACAAATTCCCATAGGCATTGTTCTAACTTCCCACAAACTCTGCTTTTGAATAGACCAACTGACTGAACTGCTTTAATTTAAAAAAAAAACAAAAACAAAAACACGTGCTTATGTGTCCCCAAAGGCTTATTAAACTCTTGCCACCCACAAACAAGATCGAAATTGTCTTTTTTGAACACAATTTACCTTCAATCATAAGATATCTTTAGAAAATATCTGCAAATTTAGAGATTTTATAGAAAGAAAATTCTATTAAAAGCTTAAACAAAACAGAGAGAGAGAGAGAAATATTAACCAATCCTAGCCATCGTTATCAAGCAATTCCATACAAGGTTTACAATGAGAATTAAATTCCTTACTCATAGAAAAAAAATTAAAATTAAAATGCCTAAGAGGTATTGTTAAGAGAAAATAATTTTATGCCAAGTCAGGTTATTTTGGTTGCTTCTCATTTTTGCTGCCTCTGGACTCTAGTCTCTCGGCTCTGGG
>QOCX01000244.1:5249-16397 GCA_005959815.1 Sarcophaga bullata
TTTTTTTTTTTTTTTTTTTTTTTTTTTTTTTTTTTTTTTTTTTTGTAATTGTTGTCTTTGTTGTTAGAGAGAAAGCAAAAAAAAATATAAGAAACGGAAATGAAAAAGCCACCATAAGTAGAAAATAGTAATAGAGAGACCGACCAGTGAACAGAAAAAAAAAATAAAACGTTTGCTGGGGTGACGTTGACTATGAGAATAAATTTTCGAAGAATGTTCTTCTAAATGAACCAAAACGGAGGGTTCTCTCTTTTGTAAATTACAAAATTTTCTTAATTTTGTGGTAGTTTTAAACGAATTTTGTTTTGCGGTTTTTAAAAGCATTTTGATTACATGGTAATCTCTAATTGAGTAGCTAAAATCCGATTTGCTTAGAGGCTCTCATTCCTTTACACATGATAACCTTCTGCTCATTATAGTGTAACAGACCAGAGTCTAACCTTTACGCTAATATTCTAGCACACTACCTACTAGACTACCAGGGAACCCAGAATTTGAGTTAAACTTTCCATTTGTAATATTCATTATGCTTGATGGGTACTCTGTGGCCAGCTAAGATGAACTGGCGTCTGTGAACGTTGGATTATATTGCTTCATCACTATCCTCAAAATGTCTTGAGCTTATGAGTATGTGTGTTAGTTCACTTCCATTATTTTGTGGTTTGAGGTTACAGTTCCATCCAATAGTTTGCAGCTTTTAGCAAGCAACCTATCACCCACTTTTCTAGCTACTACACTAACAGCATGTCTTTCAAACCTAAAATGGTTTTGCATTTATTTCATATTCAATTCCTGCTCGACAACCCTAACTTAAACGAAATTCTATTTCCACTGTTAAAATGTATTTCCATAACTTTAACTTTGGCAAACGCCAAATCGACCCTACTACTTCATCTTGTAATATCATTGGGCCGATTTCACCGCATGAGTACAATTCTTATTTAACATTTCGCAGCCACCCTGTAAATTTCATTAGGGTTGCCAGAAATTCCTATCGAACGTCATGACATGACAATGTCCAAGCCTCTCTACGAATATCATGTATTTCTCTAGAAAATGGCGGATTGTTTGCGGCGTAGGTACCGCGCATAGGGATCGTCCCTTTGGCCTTGTTTACAAATAAGGTAAGAATTACATTCCATAAGCAAGAGGACTTACTAGATCGCTAGGTTAGGTTGGCTGAATCTTAACCTGAGGAAAAGAAACACTGGAAGCACTGGATATCTACTGCATCGTGAGTGTTCTTAAGACAAACTGGAATTGTCCAGTTGTCGAGCATAGGTTTGTGAATCAACTAGAGTAAGATTAGAGGCAGAGAGCTGTCCAAGAGATTCTCTAGATTAAATTGACTGAGGAGAACGACAAAAACTCAGTTTTCTCTCCTGACTGAGTATCTACTGCCTGGAGACCTTAAGGCCTACTGTGATTGCCTATTACTCGCGGAAAGGTTGGTGAGAGTATTTGGCATTCGTTATAGAACTGTCTGGAATAAGAACACATTCCTTGTTCTACATGCTATATGGTAAGCGGTTCTATGAGCCCATTGAGAGGTTAGTTTCGTGAGCAACTAATTTCAGGTTGAGAACTAGTTTTTTGGCCACAAAAATCATGCGTTTTGATCCCACTAAAGTATCTTTTCATTGAGATACGTAAGGTCTCTCGTATCCAGGGACAAGCAACACAAAATTCCAGTCCTGAAATTTAACATTAAAAAACTACTGTCCGTGGCTAAACAGTCTCAAAAGAAATTTTTGCTGAAATGGTTCTCATAATTTAAAATGCGAATAGCATTAGTACTCACACATAGCTTTTCAAAAATAGGAGTGGGTTTTCACATGTAAAAATCAGTTGGTTTTTGGTTAAATATTGACTGAATCATGCAACGATTATCTTTAGCGGCTAGTGTTAAACCAAAGAAGATTCGAATTACAGTAGTAAAATAAGTTTGGAGAATAGGGATAAGCGAACATAAAATTAGAGTAACAAAACAACATAGAGAAAGGCCATGTAAGATCGTGAAGAATAAAATTTACAATAACAAATCAACATTGAGTTTCTAGAAGTTGCCTAAATAAAAATAAATGAACTGTAAATACATTAAAAGATAACTTTACCAATGTTTAATTACAAAAATGAACAATAACAAATCAACAGCGTGGTTCTAGAAGTTGCCAAAACGAAAATGCAGAATAAAAAAAAACAGCCGAAGATAAAAAGTAAGACTTCTATATAGTAAGGTCTCCTATGTAATGTAAAGTTTGATATTTGTTGTAAAGAATTGTGTAATAAAATCGATAATGCAGTGTTGCCAATTCAAATTTGTTATTAAATTTAAAGAAGGAAAGGATTTATTTAAATAAAGAAATAACAAACAGGACAGTAAATACTAGTTTTTAAAAGAGAAAAAACGTAATATTATATGTATGTACATATGTATGTAATGAAATCATATTTAAACTTACAAAGAAATTACATTTTATTACTAAATTTCATTCATTTTGTATTTTAACAACTTAAATAATACGAAAAGAATTTAATATTTATTAAAATAAAAGATTCATTAAATGAGAACAACAACAACAAACACACATTAAATAAAATTAAAATTTATTTTACAACTGCCAACAAGATAGACACAATTCTCCTCTCGCATACACCAGGCGACAGTAAAAGCTGTTCACAAGGAACTGAACCGCCACACGCTAATAAAACGATTTAAGAATTTATGACTAAATTGTCCTGTAACATTTCAACCATGTGGCAACTTGGTTACACACCCCCTCCCCCCCCCCTCTATAAGGACTCTTACAATGCTTCTTTCAACTACCTACCATATCCCCTCCCTCTCTCTTTCTCTTTATCTCACTTCGTTGAAAGAGATATTTAAAAACTGTTTTTTTTTTTGCAAAATAATATTCATATGAGGTTATGCACGAGTACATACATACACAGTGTATGTACGTACATACATATGTGTGAGTGAGTGAGTGAAGGTATTTTAGTGTAAATTTTGTATGTGATTTTTGTTTGTATAGGAGGTATGGTATGATGAGCCAGGTTTGTATTTTAAATTGATTCGTTTTTCCCAACAACTTTTTTCTTTCTTTTTTTTTTTTTGTTTTCTTCTTTTACAAACAAACCATTAAAAGGTATGACAACAATCAATATTTAACAACTCTTTAAGAGAAATCCGTTTTTTTTCTCTATCAAAAGGTTTGCATAAGTAAATGAAGAGCGAAAGAGAGACAGAGATAGAGAGAGAGAGAATGATTTATTTTTTATAAATTTTTTTTTGTTTTTTTTTTCAATAAAAATTTTAATTTATTTTGTTAAAAAAAAAACAAATACAAACAAAAGAGCCTTTTTGATTAAAAATGATTGAATTTGTTTGAATAAAATTTGAATTTTAAAAATTGGAATTTAAAACATATTTTAAGGAGTTGAATAATGAATTTTAATTGCATAATATTAGTATAAATATGTATGTACATATATCGAATGACTAATAAATTACATTTTAAAAAATTCATAAAAATAGAAAAGAAAATTGATTCACTGTTAAGCGGATTCAAGATTTTTAATAAAAAGTTTTTTTTTCTTTTGAAGCATAAGAAATTTTTGTTAATATAATTTTAGGCGCAAAGTTCCATTGAAATCTCTCTATAGAACATTTGTATATCTTAAGTTTATCTTTGAAGCTTTGAAGCTAGTTTTTCTTGGACAATTCACTCTTTTATTGAGAGTTCCTACGTTAGTTTTTTAAAAAGAAGATGAGATACTTCAGAGCCTATAGGACAGGACATGGAAAAGATAGAAGTTAAACCAAGCTTGCTGTTACGTTTGTTTTTAACCTTTCAAAACAAGTGTTTAAATTTGTTGTTATTTTTGTATTTAATTAAATTTTTTTACATACATACATACAAACATACATACATACATACATACATACATACATACAAACATTCATACATACATAATTGGTCATTATAACTCATTACAGCTAGGATTACACCATAGCTTCTCATACCACTTAAGTTTGGTATGTTTTATGCATGAGTGTACATTTGAAAGTAGCTATTTCATGGAAAATTTATTTACCATGCCATTTATTTTACCAACAATCGGCTGAGAGGCAGTCGCTGAAGAACTTCTTTACCAATTTGTATGCACAACACATTCCAATTGATCAAACTTTTTAACATTGCTTACTTTTCGCCCAATTTCTACTTTATTTATTATCGTTGTGGCAACTTCTAGAAGTTCTTACTGTTGATTTGTTATTGTCATTCTTTTCTTATCAATATTTTCTCCGTTCTGTGTAGTTTTATTATCGTAATTTGATGTCTATTTATCCCTATACTCATAATTTCTTCTATGTTTTCTTTATTCTCTTTTTGTCTTTGCAACGATGACTTTCTTTCGAAAATTGTTTGAAAAAAATGTAAGAGAAAGAGCGTAAAAAGAGGGTACGTAGCGCATAAATGCTTTAAATGTACATCGAACGGTATTTTCACTACATTTTCTAGAAAGAACTTAATGCGTATTGCTTTGAAATACAATTGATGCATGAATTCAAGTCTTAAAATAAATAAAATATTTACTTATGGCCTGCTAGTAGGTGGTTTTAACGCCTTAAATTCAATTTTAATATGCTTTTTCCACAACTAAAATGTGTGTTCTGATTTTTTATGTTCTAGAACAACATCGCATGGCTCACACCTATCCATTTTCGCCACTCAACAGGGCATCTCTTAGGATGTAGTAGCAGCTTTTGAATTATCTCTGGGTGCCCTGCTCAACAAATTGAGCTATTTTGTTCGTTAAAGTACCCATTGAGCCACAACTGAACTTCGTCTAAAGGTTCAACCTTCCTTAGGCCCATTTACCTTCCCTTTTTTGGGTAAACAAATGATCACATGGTTACTTAATTATTTAATAGGTTACTACAACCGTTTGGTTAAGATTTCAATCTAGTTTCTTACACCACCAATGTTGTGTGTATTGGTTTTATCCAAGGGGGATTAAGGACTACAGGTTAGTATCGACTCCGAACGACAGATTTTCGAGAAGTTTTTCATGATAATTCTGTTTATTCTCAGAGTTTGTGCTAGAAGACTGTCGAAAGAAATATTTTTTTCATATTCCGATGCTTTCTAAGCATCTGAGCTGAGGTTTGAACCACAAGCTCTTGTCTAATAAGCCGCACTACCTACTGAACCATGGCAATCTTATATATAGGCTTAGTTCGTATGTAAAAGAAAGTTGAGAAAAAAAAAGAAAAGCCCACTTGCATAGAAACTAGACAAATCTGGCTTTTTATATACGAAGGCTCGGAATTGCCTTAAGGCTAACTAAAATCCAATGTGATACCTAAACACACCTTAAGTGGACCTTAAGTGGACATTGACTCTTAGCCAAACGCGCGTAGATATTAAAAATATCTAATAAAGGCTTTCTATTCTATAGAAGTTTCAATGTTGAGGATAAAGAGGAGAGTACTGAACATTTATACTAGCATTGTGTGCGGTACTTGAGGAGATGTGACGTAAGCCGTTTACACATTTACTTAGTTTGCTAGCCTTCATTAAAAAACAAACAAACAAAATTTATCTTAAAAATTCACTGTCAAAGTACTTTAAAACAAAGTTTTCTGTTTATGGCTTATGCCGCCTATCCAAACCTCATTTTCATAAAATAGCCATTTTACAATGAAAAAAAAAATCTCTTTAATTAATTACAAAACAATTAATTTGTTTTAATAACAAAAAAAAGCAACACTTTTTAATTATTTTAATTGATGCTTTCTCATATGCTTTTACACTTTATAAAATTAATTCAATAGCCAGCCAGCCCTGTGTCTGTGTCAAAATGTTTTCCTTTCTTTCAACAGCAAGTGGTGAATATCGGGTATTATTGGCCTGCTTATCAATAATATCGAATACAATTTATAACTTTTGTTACTTTGTACCTTTTATTGTTGCTGTTATTGTTATTGTTGCTGTTAAGTAACTAATTATACAAAAATTAATTATAAGTGTGGTAATTATCAGCTGTAAAACCTTTAATATCAAAGAGAACAATAATAGGAGAATAATTTTGAATAACAAACAAAAAAAAATTAAAGAAACTATGAAAACAAAGAAAAATTCATGTTTAATGCAAAAGGAAACATATTTTAAATAATTTATATTCATTATTAGGTATTAGGTTGTGGAAAAAGTTTAAAAGCAAACATTCAACACAGAGCTTATGTGCCGTGTTGATCGATATATGGGGAAAAACAGACCCAATTTAGTTTTCCTGGCATTTACCGAATTAAATTTAAAACATTACGGCCCCATTATTACAATTTTCTGTTAAAGTTGGATTTAGTTAAAGGTAACTTTAAGCTAAAGTGAACTTTAAAGTAACCTTTAACTTCTTTTCGTTATTACAACCTACAGATAAAATAGAGTTAACGCTTTCAAAAAGGTGGCAATGCTCAATTAAACAAGTTTTTTTTAACGCAGTGGCAATAACGGGCTTCTTTTTGTTGTTGTTGTATTTGATGAAGAGGAATTATTGAATGTATTGCTACATCCTTTAAAAATACCCAATCATTTTTGATGTATCGTACACATTACATAATGCCGCCTTAGTTTAATAGGTAGACGAGAGCCCATGGTTCAAATCTATGTTTGAACAAAACGAAATATTGAAAATATATTACCTTCGAAGGCTTCCTCTCAGTAAGCTTCCGGCAAAAGCTCTGAACGTAAATAAAAATTGAAAATGAAAAGCTTACCAAAAATCTGTCGTTCAGAGTTGACGTAAAATTGTAGGTTCTGCTACTCAGAAGGTGTGATAAATTAATTTGTAATTGAGGATTGTTCTGACATTATTACGAATTTCTTTTTCAGATGGGTTAGAAGTTTCAGATGTCTTTCTGGCTGAATTATTTATAAAAGATTGTAACGATTTTATTTGTTTTTAATTTGAAAACTAAAACAAGCGCGTTCTCCCGGCTTTAAATCTGGTTTTCTCGGGATAGTAGTCTAACACTATACCATGCTATTCTATTAATATGACAGCCGAAACTTTAGGACTTTTGTGCAGGCTTTGGATTGTGGCGTGCATTTTATTCTTGTATGGCCACGGATCATACCACCGTAAGCCTAAGGGTTCATAGCCATCGGATTTATTTTTCTTAAACCATGTTCCTGCTTTCAAAATTAAAGTTCCGTGAAAGGATGAAGCTTTGGACGGCGAGAGCAGGCTATAAAAACTGGTCAACTGGTCATGGAATAAATCATTTTTTGCTTGGTATTGGCTTGTCAATGAATTTTTATTTTTAATTTAATCTGTGTCGATTATAATGGAATTAGCGAAGCAGAGCGGTTTTGGTCTGAATTACCACAAAAAAAAAAATGAAATTTTCTTTAAGAACCACAGTCTTAAGGACATTTTCGTACTGATTAAAGGATATTATATTGCTAAGCTTTATTTTCCTGTGTTTAAAAGCTGAGTCGGTTGCTTTACTTAATTTCTAGCCCTCAGTCTACAACACGCGATACAAAACTTTGAATTTTTGTTATTCTTTTTATGGAAAATGAAAATAAAAAACGAATGAAACTTTTTTAATTGTTTTTAAGCATTTTCAATATTAATTTAATAACCCTGTCAAATACTGAATAGAAATTTTATATTGGAACTGCATTTCAAAATCATTTTTAAAATGGATCCACCACACTCCCCCCCCTATACACTTGTTAATAACAAATAACAGCCGAAAAGACAAGAAATTTATGGCTTTTTAGCATACAATTAGACAATGTAACACAATTTTATGGCAGATGCATATTTTAAGGCTTCACAATATTGATTAATTTATTGCCTAGTTTATGGGGGCGAAGGTGTAGGTGGAGCCCAACCCATTTAAGCTTAAAGCTGCTCATTTATTAGGCTTATTTTCAAGCCATTAAATTGTATTTGTAAAGCGTAATAGAATGAATGACCGTATGAATGAACAAATGAATTAATGAACGAATGAATGAATTAATGTATGTGGCTATTTGGCGTATGTTGCGATGTAAAATTCTAATTAGAAAACATTAATTTTCACTCTATCTCTCTCTCTCTCTCTCTCTCTCTCTGTGTGTGTGTGTCTTACTCTATGAATAATTAATGCTAAAATTATAACTTAATTAATATTCTAATAAATGGTAATGACAACAGCAACAACATTAATGTCCTGGATGCACACATACATATACCATGCACACATTTATGGTATCTTATCTAATGGAATGCTAAAAACTATTTAAATCTCTGGGTTACAATTGATGATGATGATGACTGATAAATGAACATTAAAATTGTTGTTTTTGTTGTAATAAAAACGAAAACGAAAAAGAAGAAGAAGAAGCTACAAACGAGAGAGAGAGAGAGAGAGAGAGAGAGCGATACACAGATAAATAAATGACAATAAAAGAAATGTGATTTAGTAGCGTTTATACGCCTAATAGTATGCATTTATTTTAATTAATTAACACACACACATATACATACACACCCACAAACATAGTAAAAATTACAAGAAAATTGTCAAGGGGGAAGTATCAGCCAGAGAGACAATAATTAATCACTGAATTCTTAAAGTTTTCTTCTCTTTGTTTTCATTTCTAGATTTTTACAAGGAAAACTAAGTCGAAGGGAAGAAAAGAAATCCGTTTTGTATTGTATACCGCTCTACTAGCCAAAACCCTATAAGATTCGTTATTACAGGGTGAATTTTTTTTTTTAACAATTTCAATCTTGAAAGTTGAAAAACACGGCTTATTTAGCAAAACTGAAAGAAATATTTGAAAATGCCTCTTAGGGTAGACCAGATGTGTTGGCTTATTATACGAGAGCCTGTGGTTTAAACCCCAGCTTGGACACCCAGTTCTCGCAGCTGTCGTTTGACAAAAATTTAGAGAGCAAACAAAACAGCCATGAAAAGTTTTTCAATTCTGTTAATTGCAGTCAATGTTAAACTGTAGTCCCCGTCACTGATGGTGGTGCGAAAAGCTAGGTTGTAATCCTGGCTAAAGGGTTGTTTTGCCGCATTAAGTAACTAAGAATGAAAGAATTATGCGGGGCAATAAATGAAGAATTAAAGCTGGAATCCCAGCAATGCCAGATGTATTGTTGGCTACCAATAAAGTGTGATTGATTGAGAGTTTTTACCAGAAATCTGCTGAGAGTAATCTGCTGAGTTCTGGCAAAAACTCTGAGAGTAAGTCACCCAAGAAATATTGTTTCTTGTGAGGTTAAATCACATAATCTTGGTGGCCAATAGACTGTCCTAAGTCCAATAGTTAAGAAAAAAAACCAATAATCATTGTTCTTTGCTCCATTGATTATAAGGTTCTTGAAGAAGTACGAACCTATGATGTCTCTGATCCACAAACTGTTGGAAACAGAGTATCTCTGAGAGTGCACAGTCAACTCTTGAACTGCCTCTGGCTATCCTTGAGTTAAAAATGAGTTTCATCACTGAATAAAAAAATCACCCGTTATGCCGTTATGAATTTCATTATGTCTGAAACATAACATCGTTTAAATGCCGGCCACGGCTTCTCTGGGTGCAGAGCAAAAGAAATGTCCAATTATTCATAACTCTTGTGCATAAATCACACTGAATTCGAACAGCTCTGTGGTTTGTGACTTATTCGGATACATTTGCGACTTGGGAAAGTAAAAGTCTGGCAGGTTTAAATCATACACGCACGATCTCGGTGATCAGTTTAAAGATTTCAAAATATTTTTAAAATCGTTTTCACATATTGAACGACCATATAACTTTGTTGCCATCCACCCTTTATTATGCCATCACACATACATAAATAAATCTCTCTCTCTTTATATTCTCTCTTGATTTCTGTTGTATGAGTGTGTGTGTGTGTTTTTAATGTTTGACATTTCGCATGAAAAAAAATTGTTTTTTTTTCTACTTAATTTTTCTTCTTTTTGTGTGCTTTTTTTTTGTTGCTGTTGTTGTAATAAATATTATGATAAGCAAACACCCATGAAATAGGTCAAATGTCAGGGGTAAAATTTTCCGTGATAATTTAATTTCATTTGAAAATAAAAAATAAAAAATAAAAAAAAAAGGCCAACAAAAAAAGAAGAATAACAACTACAACAACAGCAATATATATTTTTTTATGTAATAAAATAGCTTAAAATTACTGGAAAATTATTTGAATACGTGTTTATATGTATACGAGCAGCATACCACATAGCACAGAATACAAAAAAAAAAAATTTCAAAAAAAAGCCAACAACTACGTAAACAAAATCCCTAAAGTAGGCATTAAATTTTGTTTATTAAGCGTTATTGTATACGTAAGCATATGTGTGTGCATGTGTATGTGTATGAGAGAGAAAGAGAGCGACATAGTCTATAGGTAATTTTGTTTGTTTTTTTTTCTACGTGTGAGTTTTAAATTTTAAAATAAATTTTCTCACCCATACACACAAACGCCGTACACACACACACACATACCTATGTACATATATACGCTCGTGTGAGTAATTGTGGTAAATTTTAATGCATTGAATTTTTACATACAATTATTTTGCTCATATTAATATGAGTATGTGAGTATGTGTATAGGCATAAGTACAAAACAAATTTTAAAGCATACTTATGAGGGCAATTTCTGCTATTTTAATGCTTTTCAAATTGTTTTTGACTGTAAAAGCGCTGTCATTTATAGTTTAAAAATTTATTGAAGTGTGAAACAGAACAGAAAATAGGTTTTTTTTTCTCAACATATTTAAACCTTAAAGTGATAGTTTTTTCTTTCTTTTTCTTTTTAATGTTACAATACGTTATGGGCGTGGCATGTTGAATGTAAACGATACTTAATTAATCAGATCAGATATGAATCACAAAGATTTTACAATGCTAAAACTAAACAAAAAAATGCTAAACAGAGATATTCTGTGTTATAATTAACGATTTGAACGCCTGTTAGGTATGCAACAATTTTTTTCCAAAACAAATTCGTCGACCTTAGTATTGCTGTCTGTTAGCGGCTGGTTAAATTTACACAAAATTTTAAACATCTCTCCCCACTCCACACAAAAGTTCTGCCTGTATTAAGGATGCGGAAGTTCTCC
>QOCX01000244.1:16408-56375 GCA_005959815.1 Sarcophaga bullata
CTCTCTGCCTGCTCATTGCTGTAAACTCTCACATGATCTGAGATCAAGAAGAGGGAAATTGCGGAAATTTTTTAATTGATTTAACTTGTTCGGATGGCGGTCTGATTGTCAGATAATATCGCTTTGTACCATCCTCTGTGCTCTCCATTCGAGTTGAATTGTGTACATATTTCGATGCCATAGAATTTTGCTTGGAATATACCTGCAAGTTTCCCCATTGGCATGCAATATTTTACTGGGAAAACATTAACCCTCCAGTCCTAACCCAATATTTCTTCTCGAATCATTTATTTTATAGCTCAGTCACGTTGCTAAGCATTTAACACAATCTTACAACGCTTTTCGTTATGATCAGGAAACAGTTAAAGAGGGAACTAAAAGCTCTCGATTTATCTGAACTCTAATGTAATCTGGATGATGAGAGGAATATTAAAACCTTTTCTTTCTTAAGAGAAGACCTAACCTTAAAAACATTGTGGTATCACAATGGGCCATACATGTCCTCCATGTGTTTATCCTCTTGGTTTGGCAGACACTCACTTTTCTGCACACTATCATCTACCACCTGGACTTTATATGGACGGAGGAGCAAATTTCTATTTTAAACTAAGCCATAATGTGCCTTAAGATAATCTCTATTGCTGAGAAAGCTATGGAGTTGATAAATTAAAATTATGCGGCACACTTTCTCCAACAGAAGTAATATTTTCGGCAGGGCGTACATTGCCTACTATTCTCTCTGAGGATTTAGAATTGAATGTTGTCCAGTAATGACTACGATAACAATGTGCTCCTTTGAAAGTAGAGCATACTTTCTGTGCGACCCCTATCTATCTAGTCGTAAACAGATTTACTGCGCTATCTTGCCATTATTCGAAGTCACTTATGTTCCTTAAGCTAAGTTTAATGATGAAAACTGTTTGACTTCTTCCGTCTTCGGATCTGGGATGCTGGAGTATATAGTCTATCACTATAACCAATACACACGGCCTTTGAACTTCAGTTAATTTTAATACAAAGAATGAATATATAACACCTAATAGGGGAGGGAATTGAAAGAGTAGTCATTTAAGGCTTTTCCTACACCCCTAAGCTAAACAACGTAGTCCATATTTTTTCAGTATTTATAATGCCTTTACAAAGCCATGTTCAACACGAATCAATATTAAGAATTCTGGTTTAATTTCCATCAACAATTATAATTAGTGACAGCGAAGCACAACGGGTTTTAAGTAATTTACATTGTATACGTATGCACTATACACTATACAGAGTGTTTTGTAATAAATTACTGAATGAAATTACTTTTCTTTTATACAAATACTAACAAACACAATAAAAGATAATAAATCACATGTAAATTAAGAAATAAATTGAAAGAAAAAGAGATTAAAAAAAAAGAAAAAGTACAGACAGAAAGAAAAACGAATAGAAAAAAAACTAATTTTTATAATCAATGATCCTTGAATTGAATGAACAACGAATATAACAACAACAAAAAATAATAGAAAGAGAAATGGCAACAACAATAACAGTATATAACATTACAAAGGAGAACAACAATAGCAACAACAACACAATAAGAACAAACGAGAGAAAAAAGGCAATAAGAAATAAACAAGTTAAACAAATTAACACCAGAAAAACTAGACACAAAAATACCATTCCAATGCCATACCAATACATAGGCCAATCGACAGACCATATTTCTAACACCTACTGTACTCAGAGAGAGCGAGAGAGAGAGATAGAGAAAGAAAGTTGTTTGTTACAAAGGCAGAAGGAACACACAAAAAAAAAAAAGAAAACGTTTAACAACACTGAAAACAATACAAATACAAATAAAATATGAGCAACGGCAATTTTAATCGTGTTAACAATAAGAGAGGAAACTCTTTGTATCTCTCTGTGTGTATTAAATGAGCTTAAGAGTGCTTTAATAATTATAACGGAATTTGTTAAAAATCCTTTTAACACTTCTTCACTTCTTTTTACAGCAACAATTGTATGCGTGTGTGAAAACTTGCGAATTGTTGCTTTTTAAGAGTAAATGTAGTGAAAAATTTGGTGAATTCTGTTGTAAAGGGTTATCCTAACTTCGATGTCAAAAGTAAAGCGAACTAAAACACACATGGTGATATGATTTCAATAAAACTTTTATTTTATTAGAATGCTTGGACACTACCGTCCATTATATATAAAATACAGTACCATTTAAAGCATGGCCTCTGAAGTGATGGCATCAGACGATCAATTTTGCACACATTACGAGCAATATCTTGACGATAAATGGTCGAATAAAGGTTTTTAAATGGTCCCCAGCATTAGGCCCCATAAAAAAAGACCAACGGAGTCAAATCGTATCACCTTAATGGCCAATTAAAGCCACTGAAACGTAAAATGAATCTTTCTGGAAATTTCAAATGCAATAAAAACAAAATCGATGGCATTTTATGACTTAAGACACTGTCTTGTTGAAACTTCATACAGTTCAGTTTATAATCTGCAATTGCAGACGAAAAAAGTCGCTTGTCATACCGTCAGAGCGCTATGAATGTGGCGGTATCGGCTTTTTTATACGCTATAAACTGTATTCTTAGTATGCAAGTGATTTTCCATAATCACTTCTAGGTTTTGGGAGCCCCACATGCCACAATTTTTCATGATCATTGTAACTACAAAGTGAAAATTGAAGGATGAAGGCTAGAGAAAGTTTTATTCGAAACATTACGATTGAAAGTTCGTTGTTCTAGCATCCAATCAGCATATTTATGGAAACGATTGTCGTAAGGCTCTCAATACATTGGAGAAGCGGTACAATTTTCACATCAAATGGTTATCGGGCATTCCGTAAAACTGTAAAGCGCTTAAGCTAACCGGATATGGTTAAGTTTGGAATTTTTGGTTAAGTTTTCAACAGTATCTTAAGACCATTGAGAACCAGCGAGCTTAGAATTGTTAATTCAGTAATAGATCCCATAAATAGAACGTAGGTACTTTCGTGTAATGGCAAGATAGCTCAGCAAATCTGGTCAAGACTGGAGGAAGGTCCTACGGAAAGTAAGTTCAAAGGAATTCACTGTTATCGTAGTCATTACTGGACATTGCATTCTGGTTACTTATGACCAAGTTGCCAATAACTTCTGTAAAAGCTGTTGACCTATGGAATAGGAGGGAACTGTTCTGATCAAGATCAGCTTAAGGTCGCACAAAAAATATATCCGATGTTCAAAGGAACACATTGTTGTCGTACTCATTACTGGAAATTAAATTTTGAGTACTTATTTTGGCCATATTGCCAAGGACTTCGGCAGAAAACTCAGAGATCTGAACCTCACACTATGAGATCATGCTGAAAGTTATGTCGTAAGAGAAGAAAATGTCTAAGTTGTTACTATGCAGATAATCATCTCACTGATCTGTGCAGACAGAATTGGCACTGAAAGTCTAAACGTCTATAATAGAAGCTCAGGAAGTTTTAGAGAAAATGAAAAACACTGTGGTGTTAAAATGAGGCGTACATGGTCTACGTGTGTATATCTTTTTTGGTTGACAGATATTTGCTTGCCTGCAGTCTATCATCTACCACCTGGACTTTATAAAGGCGCAAATTTAAATGCCAGAATATGCCATAATGTGCCTTTAAACAGCCCTATTGCTGAGAAAGCTATGGATACGATAAATTCGAATTATCCTTCATCGTTTCTCCAACAGGAGCAATATTTTTAGCAGTGTGTACATTGCCCCTTACCACATCTATGTATATTACTTTCACTCTCTTCAAATTTTTTCATAAACTTCACAATCCCTTGCTGCGTATTGTTTGAAACGTGGTTCACCTGGAATCACTACTTTTATGGTGTGTGTTCGCTATTTTTATAGGTTCTTCGATCCATTATTCGTAAATGGCAAACCTTTTTACCAAACAAACGCACAACAGATGAAAGACAGCCTTGCCAGATCGGTGTTTTTGATGTCACTAAATGGATAACCTGAATAGTAAACACAATCGCATGTGGAGAGTAATAAAAACTGATTTTAATAATAACAAGTGAGGAGAAATACACACACACACACACACACAAACACAATGATTATCACGTTTTACAGTAATGAGATGACTGTTGCTATTTAATAATGATAATCCGTATGTAAATTTTCTTTCTCTCTCTCCCTATCTCTCTTTTGTTTCAATTATAAAAACTCAATTATTTCTCTGAGTGTTCTTTGTCGGTTCTTTGTTTTTTTTTTTTTTTTTTTGGTAGGCATTTATTGGTTTGCCAAAGCTACTCGTAAAAATGTGGAAGTGCGTAAAATTGTTTTGTTATGCGATACTATATTGGAAAAAAAAAACAGTGAGAGAGAGAGAGAGAGAGAGAGAGAGAGAGAGAGAGAGAGAGAGAGAGAGAGAGAGAGAGAGAGAGAGAGAGAGAAGATGAGAGAGAGAGAGAGAGAGAGAGAGAGAGAGAGAGAGAGAGAGTATGAGGAAAGGAAGAGTGTGTGTACGAAAAGTGAAAAAGACAACCTAAAAAGGAAAAGCCGACTAAATGTCCAACAATGTAATCTATAGGAAGATTTGTTGTTGTTGCTATTGTTGTTGTTTTTTCTCTCTCTCTCTTTCCACTTTGCCTATAACAATTACAAAAGAAAGTCAGTGTTGTGTTAAGAAATGTGGTGTGGTGTTAAAAGCCAAGGGATATTAGGGTGAATAATACATAGTCTAAGGCAATTTTGACTTACACAATTACCCAATAGGCACGGAAAACAGAAAGAAAGAAAAAAAAGAAAAAGATTATACAAGAGAGTGATTTATTAGAATGAAGCCTGGGGGCTATCAAAGTCCTTCGTTCCTTTTTGCTTTGCAGTTTGATTTTGTTAGAGTAAATTTTTTTTTCAGTGTAAAAAAAAATGATTGCTGACTTGTGGCAATGCCAAAAGTCCTTAATCAAGTTTCCTAACTCACAATGGCTAGGTTTTCCTCGAAGAGTATAGCTTACTAGGATTCAATAAGGTATCTTTTAACACCTGTTGAGTCATACAAACAGTACTCCTGGTACTCCTGAATATGAATTCTGTCCAAATAACCTTTGGCTAGATCTGTTGTGTCAATAAACTTTCTCGAATTTAACTCAGCGTAAATTCTAGAATTTTGAAGAATTTGGAATCATTGCCTACTGTTGTAGATTTGTTCTTTCCGTAGTTTCAAGTAGAGTTACGTTCAGATTGAGATTTCATAACACAGGCCAGAGTACAATAGAAATGACCAGTTAACGAGGCGTAGGACAAATAAATATCAATTATTTCAATAATAAAACGATATACAAATGAAAATAATTACAATAACAAAACAACGGTAAGATTCTAGAAGTTGCCAGATGGAAAATAAATTAAGTGTTAATAGAGAGAGACCCAACTTTTCAAGGTGGCAATGATAAAAAGTACATTGTGTAGCCATTTTATAGTGTACACAGTGACGAAGATTGACCTTTGTCATAAAAGGATGATGTAATAAAAGCATTCTGTTATAAAAGGATCCTGTAATAACAAATAAAAGTAAACAATTTCTTTTATCAAATCCAAATTATATTCCATACTCCACAGGAAATATTAGGTTTTAAAAATGTAAAAATTTAATACGTTCAGGACGGCGCGTACCACTGGTGGCCCGCAGTAGACTGTCTCATCGGGCGGCGCGTACCACCGGTGGCCTGCAGTAGACTGTCTCATCGGGCGGCGCGTTCCACCGGTGGCCCGCAGTAGACCGTCTCATTGGTTGGCGTGTACCACCGATGGCCTGCACTGGACTCCCATATTGGGTGACGTGTATTACCAGTGGTACGCATTTAATTATGCTATTAGACGGTAGGTAACACCAAATATTTAAATCTTTAACAAAATTCAGCATTGTTCACTGTAAAATTGCAAAAAATTTACGGCGAATTCACGAAAAAAAACCACGAAACTTTACACGATACCGTCCGATAGAATGAAAAACATGTAGCGCAGCCGCCAGTAGGCAACAACCATGAATTTAAGCGCCAGCGTGAACGTGTTAAGAATGGCCGATCAAAGACGGTCAAAGGTCATGGCTAACGAAGGTCTATGCTTTCAATCACTTGATACTTGCATAACATAATTGGTCATTATAACCCTTCAGTCAGGACCTACGACCTAGCTTCTCACACCACTTATGTTCTATGTGTTTATTTTATACATGAGTGGCGGGAGCTATAGTTTAAAGTCGACTCTGAACGACAAATTTTTGAGAAACTTTTCATGGCAATTTCTTATTTATTCTTAGAGTTTTTGCTAGAAATCTGCTGAGAGGAAGTTGCCGAAGAAATACTTTTTTTTTCATATTTTCGTTTTGATGTCTGACCTGGAGCCAGCACACTACTTACTAGACCACGGCGACTCCTTTATATCAATCACTTTATATTTTAAGAATTTTAAACAATAAACCATTGGAGTTTTTCTTCTATTCTTAATTAAAAAAATTTTTTTTATTGGTTTTAACTCAACAACTGTCGTGTATAATTTCAGTATGAAATTTCTATAAAATTCAATACGTTACGTCATCCTATTTTATATTCATCATACATATGTATGTGTGACATTCTCTCATGCAATACTTAAAAGGGCAAAGAAGACAACAAATAAAATTTTAAACAAATTTCAAGATTAAAATTTTAAATTTTTTTTAATAAAAAAAAAATAAAAAACAAGACAAGGAAAATAATAAAATTTATTTATTAAAACCGATTTAAAATTCAAATTGTAAATTGCAAATTGCAAATATGCTAATATGCTAATAATATGCTCATGAAATCTATGCTCATTTTCAATTCAAATGTTTGCTTGTGTGTGTGTTTTTTTTTTTGCTCTCTTCGTGCAACCCTACCCACCACCACCATGTTTGTTTTCATTTAAAAAGAAATTTGGCAATCTTGTAAAATGCATTAAATTAACCAAACAAACAAACAAACATACAATCAACAACAACATATTTTAATGGGGTTACCTATACGTTCGTTTTTCCATTTTGGCACAGGAAAAAAAGAGAAGAAAACAACAAGAAATCTGCTACAATAAATAACTCACACACACACACACACACAGAAGGAACTGAGTGTATGTAGGGAGGAGAAGGCCATAAGCATACAGAACATAAAAGAGAGAGAGAGAGAGAGAGAGAGAAAGAGAGAGAGGAAGAAATATTTGTAATCGAATACATTAAAATGACAGCATAAATGTTCCCATAAATTTTGTTCAAGTCCATTTCAAACCATTATAATATTAATAAATATATGTATTGTTACAAACACACACACACACACACACACACATAGACTACATACTAACACCCTCTTTTTTCCTCACACAGAGATATATTGCAATACTCTCTGAGTGCTCTTGGTGCTCTTGTGTTAATGAATATAAAACAACCTCTTCGTCGTAATACATACGGCAATCGTTTCTTAATAAATAAAGATTTTGCTGACAAATTAATCTAAAGGGTTATCCATTTCTATGTTTCAAATGTAAATTTAAATAACAAACACACATAACATAACCTAATTGGTCATTACAACCTTTGAGTTAGGATTACAACCTAGCGTTTCAATAACAAACAGACACGCACAAGTAATTTTTGTTTCACTAGCATGCTGCGCTGCCATTTAAATGATCGCATCATCTGGATAGGTTGCAGCATTTAAACGTTTTGAAGCAGGCTTCAAACATCGCAGTGATAACTTCATAAATATGAGTTCAGAAATTTTGCAATGCTAGAGGATTATCCGCATTCACTTAGCCTCAGAAACTGAGTCTTACGGCATCATGATTTTGGTCGCGGTTTGATGTTGCAAAAACATTATTCTTTCCGGATACTTTTCGGGCAATAAAAAAAATTGATCGTATTGTGGGGCTCGTGATGCCATCTTTTTGAAATTCCATAACATTCGGTTTCTAATCTTCAATAGTAGGCCAAAAAATAATCGGTTATCACTAGGCCATAGTACTTTGAGTGTCACAATTCCACCAGAGACAAGAAATCGAAGGAATACCAATACCGACTGCAATGCGTACCAAACAGTCTCTTGGTCCGGTTGCCAAAGGCTTTTCTACAAGCAATTTTAAGTTCTTCCCAAGTACCATATGCAACAATATTGCTTATTGGGATTAAACCACGGTTTCAGAAATGATCTTCCAGGCTGAAGAGAATATTATTCAAAACATCTGCATTGAACGCGTCTTGATTTAGCATTCAATCAGCATAACTACGACTTTGTAAATGCTTAGTTGTCGGCTTTAATTGTTGCAAATTTTCTTTGAAACTGATTGGAGATTGGCATTCGATGATCGAAGTTGACCTTCGATACGTCTACCAGATCATTGTAGCGTTTTTCATGCTGAAGTGACAGCTCTACGAGCTGCCGCAATTGTTATTAAGAAAAGAAGTGGACACCCGTCACTCTCACGAAAGCCAGTCGGCTGTCAAAATACTGTCTTCTAGCATAACGACCTTTAGAATTACAGCCAACGACTTCCACGAATTTCTTAACGCAACCAGAGCGGTTGGATATGATGCAACCACTCAATTTCCCGATTAGTTCTCTCCATTGGAAACGACATTAGGCAACATTAAGAACTCAGGACTTATATGTAGTAGTAGATTCCGTAACAGCTTTGGATATGGGCCAAATAGTGCAGCAAATTTAACCAAGAATAGATGAAGGGTGCATGAAAAGTCTGCTCAAACCAAAAACGGGGCTCACTTAATGTAGTTTTTGGTTTCATTACTGGACATTGCACTCTAATATCACTGCTCCGTCAAGAATAAACATTAGGAGTCCAAAATGACATCATTTGAAGCTCTCGATGCTTCCAATGTTAAGAGAAATGAAAATATCGCACGTGGCCTAAGTGTAGCTACCCTTCTAAGCTGAAAGTCTCTCTACCAGAACTTTCTAGGGATAGATACGCAAATTTGAGTGCAACATACGCTATAGTCTAGTTGGCCGTGTGTTGACTTATTAGACGTAAGGCCACGGTTCAAACTCCAGGTCAGACTTCATGAAAAAATGTTTCTTAGGGCGACTTCCTCTGAGCAGATTTCTGGTAAAAACTTTAAGAACAAATAAAATTGCCACGAAAAGTTAAAAAAATCGGTCATTAGGAGTCGACTTTAAGCTGTATTTCCCGCCACTTATGGATAAAATTAACACTCTCAACATAAGTGACGTGGACGAAGGTTATAATCCCGCCTGAAAAGGTTATAATGCTCAATTATATATGCATGAATGTATGTATGTATGCATGTATGTGTGTATGTATGTATGTATGTATGTATGTATATGCCGTAAGCCATCAAATAGCCATGATTGTTAAGAACGCTGTGGAATGGAAAAATTTCGACAATTTGCTTGTGAGTAGATTGCCACACGCTTGTAATGCTTCCAGTTTCGTTAAATTTCTTTACAATTTTGAGAATTCCTTATACAGTAATTCGATTATAATCGCAACGTAATGGTCCGAAAAGTGTCCAAATTTGAATCATCGTATCTGCAATTGTTTTTAACTAAGGTTAGGCGTTCTTCTGTTGTTAGACGATCCATATTCGTCAGTGATGAGTCTTTCACCAAATAAATTACGTTGCAGATGAAAGTTATTTAAGGACAGCGTTGCCAGATCTGAGGTTTTAAAACCGCTAAGTCTATAATTCGGTAATTAGTTTGTACACCATTTGCATTTTTAACAGCCTACAACCTTCTCGGCATTAATTTTGCATTTAATTTTGCCAAGATAATAGGCAATTCAAGGGGTTAGGTTTCGCTTAACTAGGCTTCTTGGTTAGGTTCTTTAGTTTGCCGCACTGTGAGAGCGTGAGTGCAAATCTCTTGGTATATAAAGAAGCCAGTCTGGCAAGCACATGGCTGTAAATTGAGGGCCATTGTCATTCATGTTGGCATTTTTAACCACTAAGTGGATAACCCATTAATATTGCATGTGTCTTGTTAAGGGGGAGGATTGTAATGAATTTAAGGCCCTTATCTTTTAACAATTAAATTAAAATTTTTTCATTTTGTTTCTTTATTATTGTTGTTTTATTTGATTTTGAATTTTTGTTTCTACACACACACACACACACACACACACACAATAGTAGTTTTCTAAAGAAGCCCTTGCTTTTCCATTCAAATAAATTTCGAAATTAAATTTCATTTTAAAAAGCAAATTCCCTAAAGTGTTAAAAAAAATTAAAAACAAAGAAAATATTGACTCGACTGTATAAATGGAAATACAATAATTCTCTATGAATTTTTATGAAAATATCACAACTCATAAATAAAATAAATATAATATTTAAATTACAACAACAACAACAACAACACACACACATACACATACATTTTGAGCATAAAAATACCTCCTTTCCTCCTCCCCCTCCCCCCTTTACAAACAAATAGCAAATGGCAATGGTAAATGGCCATAATGAATACCTATAAATTTATAGATTTTTTTATTTTGTTGTTGTTGTTTGTCGAATTCCATTTCCATTTAAAATTCCCTATTTACACATGTTGAAAATTTATTTCCAGATTTTCTATGGAAATTTTTGTTTAACAATATATGGGCAACGGCATGATTTTCCCTAGAAAGTTAAAATTCAAATTCAAATTACGTGTGGTGCTACAAAAGTAATTCAAAATTAAAAGCCTAAAATTAGGCAACAAATTTTAGACAGTAATTTATATGAAAAGTAGGCAATATTTTTTTTATTGGAATACAAAGCAGGTTTTAAATGAAACCAGCATTTTGCAAAGGTTTTGAAATTGTAATCGCCGTAGTCTAGCAAACAGTGTATAGGCTTATTAGACATGAGGCCGTGATTGAAAACCCCGGGTCAGATATCTTCCACAATGCGAAATATTAAAAAATATTTCTACGGTGACTTCCTCTCAGCACCTTTCTCAAAAAATCTGTCGTTCCGAGTCGACTTTAAACTCTAGGTTCCGCAACTCATGTATCAAAAAAAATTAATACACACAACTTAAGTGATGTAAGAAGCTAGGCCTAAATCCTGACTGAAGAGTTGAAGGGAAATTGCTGCTTGAGCACATCTTAATAGGTTTTCAAATTCCTTTAAAGTTTAATAACAGTTTTCATGGAGTAATGTCTATACTTATTTGAAACTGCCTAGAAACCATAATAGTTTTTGAATTTTAATAAGTAAGAAACTGTAAATACATTGTCCATAAGGTCGCTTGACATCCAGAGTAAGACAGACAATGCCTCCTTTAGAAAAAGAATAGGATTTTATAAACAAAGTTCATCAACTGTAGAACCAACACAAGAATTCAATGTATTTTCAATGAGGCAATGTTCCTAGACGCCTATAGATCGCTCTAGAATCTTCCACAGTAGAAAAATCACCTCGTCAAGGATGTTACAAGAAGAAGAACAAGAATTTTATACACTTCCATAGAGAAGATAATGTTGCTAGACGACTATGGATGGTGGCAACCCTGTCATTCTAGAACCTTACACAGTAGAAAAATCACCTCGTCAAGGATGTTACAAGAAGAAGAACAAGAATTTTATACACTTCCATAGAGAAGACAATGTTTCTAGACGACTATAGATGGTGGCAACCCTATCATTCCAGAACCTTACACAGTAGAACAATCACATCGTCAAGGTTACAATAAGAAGAAAAAAAATTTTATGTATTTCCATAAAGGAGACAATGTTGCTAGACGACTACAAATGGTAACTCTCTTATTCTAGAACTTTGGACAGTAGAACAATCAGAAGATGGGGGACATACTAAGTGACAGCGCTATGATAATCTATCAGAAAAAAAGTTCAGAGTACATACACTTCTATGCAAACTATATTTAATTCTGCATAGATTCTGTTCAAACGTTTTAACCTATTGTAAAATATAACCTTAAAATCCTTTAGTAGGCACCCATATATTTTAAGGTTTTTTTCAAAAAAGAAAAAAATCCAAATATATACACGCATAACGAGATAATTTTTATTGTGCAAAACCATATATTTTTTAAATAAATTGACTCTGTTCGCATTCTATTTTTTTCTTCTTTCATTTTCATCCATTTGTTATGCCCTAAATTATGCTTTAAATATTGTTAAAATAACATTTAGCAACTGGTGAACAAAACTGATAAACAGAAACAAAATATGCTGAAAATTTAAGGCATTTCAAACACGTACACACACACACGCACAGAGAGAGAAAGAGACAAAAAAAGAACGGAGAAAAAAAACAAATACTCACTGAGAGACACGTAATATATGCCCAATAGAGAGAGATTTTTGATTATTGCTGTTGCTGTTGTCACAGGCAGTACGTATGTATAATCAACTAAAAATCAATTACCAATACATACACAACAAATATGTAAATATTTTAATACACATGCATACATATGTATACCACGTATAAATACAAAATAAGATTGTAAATCGTAAGCAAAATAATTGATTCAGATTTTGTTTTCTTTTTTTGTCTTTTTAGAGCAACAAAGTTTTGCTAATCAAAGCAAAATACTGTGTGCAGTAAAAGTATAGTACCAGGTTTATATTACAATTAGGTTAAGGTATATTCTGAAAATATTCGCTGGTAGGCTGAGAATTCTAATAGTTGCAGAATACAAACAGTTTTTTAAGGAATTGGAAAACATTTGTTCATGTGATCGCCTAACAGCGATTGTGTTTTTTTAATCTCAGGCTCCAAAAAATTTTGTTAAAATTATTTCTTTCAGCTTAATTCATCATTTATTTCCTAATTTTACAGTTTTTTCCATTTAATTTTATGAGAATTTTTATCTTTTTCTTTCAACTTTCTTTAGTACACAGTAACCACTGATTTTTTTTAATAAATTTTGTTGCCTACTTTTGGGGAGAATTTCTTTTTTCTGGCTATTTGCTGCCTACTTTTAGGTACAATTTCTTTTGTGTTTGTATGTTGCCTACTTCTAGGTATCATTTCCTTTGTGTTTGTTTGTTGCCTACTTTTAGGCAGCATTTTTTTGTTTGTGTTCATTTTTTTGTAAATATTTTACGATTTCAAGATTTCCTTTTCAATTTGCTTTTTAGTTTATAAATGTTTGTATGGAAATATTGTGTAGAAAGTGTGTTTAAAGTGTCTTAATTTGATTAATACAATATTTATTGAATTATAAACGCGCACAAAGAATGCGTGGATTATTTTTTAAATTAAATTAAAACTCAAATGATTGCGTTTTTCTTTTTTTAATAATCCAAATGGTCAAGGACATAACGGTAATATTACATTTTCTTTCTAAAAGTCGGAATTCTATTTATTTATTTAATATTTTACAATACAAATTACATTCTAAGCGATATTACAAGAGATTTGCCTAAGACTAAGACCACAAACTCTAATCGAATCTATAATCTTGAAGGTGTCTGTACAGAACCCCACCTTCTGAACTACACAGTTCCATAATTGATAGACTTGTGGGCCTTTACCTAAACAAACCAAACATAAAATTATAGGATAACTTTTTCACAAATACAGTTCATAAATGCCCGTCTGAGTGAACTCTATTAGAGGGTTTACCGATCTGATATTGATCCATGACAGTAACATAGAAATGTATTACCATTTTACTGTATTGCCCAACACATGTATTAGTTGTTCTAGTCGTTAAAACCTCAAATGTTTCAAAAATTTCAATATTTATCAAGACTACTGTCTTAACACCACTAAAATCTCTATGATTACTGACGTATTTCATTGTGTTTCGTATATTTCTTTGGTGGAGATTCAATATCATCTGCAGCCTGGTTTTTAACTCATCCCTAGACCAACGTGATCCAAAGATAATTAAATCCTCAGTGAAACACAATATACGTGTCGTAGACTTTGCTTATTTGCTTATCATATTTTTAAATTCCTTATGCACAAAAAAAATAAGTTTTGTTGAGGTCTTCACAATAGTTTGGTTTGCGAGATGGGGTTCTCATCCTTACAGTGGAATCTCTTTTTGCGTTCAAGCCATTTCTTTACATTCTTTCATAAGAAAGAGTCTAAGTTCAGCTAAGTCCAGAGAATAGTGCACAGGATGACCAATTCTCAGCCTTATTATTGAGGTTATTATGGTTATGGTTAATTTGTAGTTGATTAAAAGCGGCGCCTACTTTTGAAGCAACATTCTCATACTCAAGGTTCGGTTAGGTTAGGTTAGCGAGTAGCTTGCCGTTCATAGACAATTTTATTCGGTGGCCAATATGGTCCATTGTGTTACCCAGCGTAAGGTAAGCCCCCTTTTCATGATTCGTTAGTGGTGGATTTGAATCACCCCGAGCTCCTAATAAAACCGGCCAGTTTTCTTAGTGGCACGTTCGCTATCATGACCATATCATCAAACGTTCTATCACCTAAAAACCGATGACTTCTGTCCTAAGGTACAGGGCACACACATAAAAGCTGTTGGGTGGGTCTCATACCCAAGCGATCATTCAAAATTGCAATCATTGAGCCATGTGTCATGTCTAAGGCATTCACAACTCTATCGCACTTTCAATTTCCGAGCAGTTAATATCATTTTTAGTGAGTTTTTTTTCATTTGTTTCGTGTGCAGAGAGTTCAAAATTGCAAAGAGTAAGACTACCACGAACTTTAATCGACAACTTTTCTTCCATTGAATTTGATGGTGCAGAGTTGCCATAGTATTTGAAAATGTAAGTGGCACTGAACTTGAACACGAAAAATCCAGTTTTTTTCCATTTTATTAATCAAATCATGAGCTAATCCCCTAACAATTTCATGAAATTATTTTCGTTTTTAAAATCTTTAATTTTTTTTTTTTGTAAATCTGGCAACAGTGTTTATAGCATCATAAACTCACTCATTATCTCTGGTGTCATTCTCTGCCAGCATTTAATGAGTTTGTTACACAAGCAAATAAAACGAAAACACAATTGCAAAAGCAAAATAGAACAACACGGTAACTCACCCTGCCATAATAAAAGGCAGAGAGTGTAAAAGAGCGTAACAGAAAGAGAGAGAGAGAGAGTGAATACCGTTATGCGGTGGTGGATAATTAAAACAGGAAATTTTTTAATGCCAAAATGGCAATTTTACTCGCGCTCTATAAACATATGGCGAGTAGGAACGAGTAACTGCTATTTGTTTCGTTCTCTTGCCTTTGCTTAAAACAAACAATTTAATAAATGAGTGGAAACTCTGGTTTAAATTTAAATGAAAAAAATGAAAAAAATCTCAAAAATAATTAAAACTAAGCAAAGAGAATCTGAAGAGAGACTAATTGAAGCTTAAAACATAAGTTTTTAGACAAGTTGATGGCATCTTGATGATTAAAACGAAAAAAATCAAAATGTTGCCTACTTTAAGGCAAACTTAAAATAAAAAAATGTAGCCTACTTTTGTGTGTATGTATGTATGTAATGTTGTAACATTTTTATTATTTCCGTTATAATTATTATTTATTGAAATAATAAATCGTTGTTAATAAATTTTGTAATACAGAAACACAGAAAACTGGAGAAGAAATTCTGTTACAAATTTCTTTTAAGAAAAGCAATAAAAATGTAGAGAGTAAGAGAAGAGGTAGGGATAAACGAAGTACATGGGAAAAGGAAATAGTATGGTAAACATTATCATAAACTTCCATTAAATTTGATTAAATAATAAAAACGTAGTAAAAATAAGAAATTCTATACAAAAATTTGCTTATTTTGCTCCATCCCTCTACTCGTCTTCTCCTCCTCTCTGTTACTTAATTTTGTGTTTTTATTTTCTTCGTTTTTCGTACACATAAAAATAAATATCGTAATTCCCATAAGATTATCTAGTAATGTATTAAATTAAGTACTTATTTTTATTATACGCAAAAACTTTTTCTTCTTTTCTTTTTCTTTTTGGCTCCCAGGTTTTACCTTAGAAATGTCAGGTTTCATAAGGGAACCAAAGGAATTAAAGGAATGATTTCTTTAACAACAAATAATGACGACATATAATGTGTATCGGTTTTGCCTTCAGTGGTAGCAGTGGTTTCCAGCCAGAAGTTATACATACATACATACATACATACACATTTGATTATTACAATCCTTTCAGTCAGGATTTCTACCTAGCTTCTCACGACACTTATGTTGAGAATGTTAATTTTATCCATAAGTGCCAGGGAACCAACAGTTTAAAGTCGACTCCGAACTACAGATTTCTTTTAAGAAACTTTTCATGTCACTTTTATTTACTCTCTCAGAATTTTTGCCAGAAATCTGCTGAGAGGAAGTCGCCGTAGAAATATTTTTTTATATCTCGCTTTGTTCGACATATCTGGCCAAAAGGCATTACCATATTGAAAGCGGCGTAAGGCTAACTTTCACTGGAAATCTCTGATTCTACAGTTGGTCTATAATCAAAGTTGTCGTCGTCTATTAATGTTGAAAATTTATCACGTAAATTTCCATTCATTCAAAGATAACTCTTATATGGGTTCAGGTCTCGTGACAATTTACAGAGCATATGGTAGGTGTTCCGATTGCCTCAGTCAAACTAAGTATTCACTGATCGTTTAACAGTGATGCTTCACTTATTAGATAACAGATAGAGGATCTGTAGAACTGATACAGACAAGAATAGAACTGCTTGGCTTCCTTAAATCTTTTCTAAACTCTCATGACAATTCCTCACATCCTTTTGATTTTTGCAAGTTACATCGCTATGTAAAGCCATGCCGGCAAACTTGGCATTCCCTTGAATGAATTCCGAAGTAGCTGTGGTTCTAAATAAGAGGAGGAGGAGGACGAAAACGCTTTTAACTTTTGTGTACTTAACTTACATTATAAGCCTTTAGTAAGCGATTACGACTTAGTTTCTCCAGCCACACATGTTTTGTGTGTTGATTTTATCTATAAATTGCAGGACATACATCCATCTAGGAAAACATTTAAAACTTCTCTCTCCTGCTAAGCAAGTTCGTAATAATATCAGAATGACCCTTTAGTCTGGGTTAGAATTTAGTTTCCCACACCATTCACGTTGTGTTAACTTTATACACCTAGGAAGGAAGTTGGTGAAGAAATATTTCGTTTTTTAGAGATGTTTGAACTGGGGTTGAACCGCGGTCTCACGTCTAATAAGCCAACACACTACCTACTAGACTATGGCGATTTCCTCACTTGTGTAAGTGCGTATAGAAAATTTGGCCTAACAAGTTTTCTTACACTTGAAGAGGATCTGCCAGCTTACCCAACATATCTCTTATTTCCAAACTATAAAGGAATCGTGGGGCGAAAAGAGATTTCGCACACATATATGTGTTTTGATAATCTCGACCAATTTGATTTGTTGAGGAATTCAAGAAACATTGGGCAAAGTGTGTATAGCTTAAAGAAATTTTTTTATCCAGATGCCTGTTTTTATTTAAAACACTAACGGCTTATGGATTTATTTCGTGTGTAAAGTTTGACTAGGTTTTAACACCCTAAAGCTACGTGGCCACACAACAAGCACACTTGTTTTGTAATTGTGTTGTTAAAAAATCCTCACACATATAGGCCAGGGAAAGTTTGAAGATTATGAAAATACTTTTGATTTTGAGTTTATAATTAAGAAGTGTTGTTGTGCTAAGCAAAAAAAAAAAAAAAAACGTACGAAACACATACGAAAATTTGATGTGTGGCCATGCAGCTTAAGAAGAATTAATTCCTTTAAGTGATACGTATTATATTGTATACAAAATATTTTGTTGTTGTTGTTGTTCTAATGCTATTCTATAAGAGACGATTACAAGCATTATAATTTCTTATAATGGTGAATTTAAGATACACAACACCTCAGTTGTAAAAGAAAGAAAAAAAAAAACCAAAATCATATAACCTACCTAGAAGAAGAAAAAGAAGAGAGCCTTAGCAAAACAAAATACATTTAACACACTGGCTGCTACCCGTATCACTCTCATGCATACGGTATTTATACAAAAACAAAACCTTTACGAAAAACCATGAATTAAAAATCAAACCCAAGAAAAAGCAACAATTTTTCTCTTGTGCATGAGAAAACGTAACGAAACAAAACAAAATGAAACAAAACAAGACAAGATATAGCACAACAACAATATAAAATTTTTTTTTTTTTTGTTTTTAACAACAACAATAACTCAGCAAAACAAAACCGTAGTGAATAACATTACACCGGGGAGAGAGAGAGAGAGAGAGAGAGACAATGATGCCAATTTATTTATTTTCTTAATAAAATATTAAGATTTTTAGTTGATTTTTCTTTGTATGCTAAGTAATAACATCACCGTTTGGGCATCACTAATAGATAGAAGAGAGTGAGTGTATAATAAAAGTGATAAATAGTAGGCTGTTCAGCTAAAGAGAGCCCCCATAAGGATAGGCAGGCAGACAAGCAACTCTAAGAAATTAAAAGAAAATTTTTGGAAGGTGAAACCCAATATCAAATTAAATAAAAGTAAACATGGCCGTATGTTTTTACTCTCTCTCTCTCTCTCTTTTCATGTGTGTGCCATTACATTAGTGTGGCAAGAGTGATAACCATGGCAAATGGTAAAATATTAAAAAGAGTATGAAAATTATGATTATTATGATGCGGGTAAAACTAAACAAACATTTTTGTATGTTAATATGTGACTGAAACATACACACACACACACACACACACACACATACACTCGCACAGTTTAATGTTTGCACATTTAGAAACCTTCGAATAAAAGAGAGCATATATCAAGCAAAACAACAACATAAATGAGAGCCTTTATAAATTGTGATTAAAACAATACAAACAAATTTCCTTGCTCTTTTCCAAGCACATACATACATACAATGGCAGTAAAATTTTATGTATGTTCTACAGTGAGGGCGAAAAAATGTACAAATTATGTGGGAAATAAAATGTATTTTTGTAACGTTTTATAAAAAACAATCTACTTGGTTTTGAAACGGCTTATACAGTCAAAGAAAAAAGTCTGCATACACCCACTGCTTTTTTTTTATCAAATTAAGAAAGATGTTGTAGCATTGTTTAAAGCATTTAGAATGAAGAGTGTTTAAAGAGCAAAACAAATATGGGAAAAAATATAACCTAGAAATTATTGGAAAAAAAAAATAACAATTATCACTAAAATACAACACGGTGTATGTAGACTTTTTTCTTTGACTGTATATTGAGTTCTCGAGCAAGTTGAAGTTACAAATTGTTAAAGTGTAAAATATCTGGTAATATTATTTGCAACAGGCAACACTGTAGAGTTGTTTGAAGGGTGACAAGACAAAGTTTCACTTTTTTTTTAGAAGGCAGCATTGAAAACCCATTAATCGTGCTTAAAAATGCGCAAAAATTCAGAATATTGTTATCATCGTATTTTGCATTATTGTCACAGAATAGATCGGACATTGAAGTTGCAAATTGTTGAAATATATTGTAAAGTCCAGTAACCAGAAAAACAGTGGAGAAATGATTCGTTAATTTTCGATCGCTGTCATCTATTAATCGTTCAAATGTCACTAAATTCATGGATAAAATTGAGAAAGACTGGCACACAATTGGCGTGGACATTGCTAGGGAATCTGCAGAAAAAAATCCGAAGTGCAGTAACTAGAAAAACAGTGCAGAAATGATTCGTTCTCTTTGGATCGCCTTCATCGATAAATCGTTGAAATTTTCGATAAATTCATGGAAAAATTTGAGAAAAACTGGCACATAACTGGCGTAAACGTTACTAAGGAACTGCACATTAATCACCAAAAAGTTATAACGAACAAAGCACGGTTGAAGCTTCGCACACGGTGATAAAGCCAAAAAATTGCCACCAAAAAAAAAAACGTAAAGCTGTGTAGAACTATTACAGGATTAGTCGCCATAATCTAGTAGATAATGTGTGTTGGCTTATTGGAAGTGAGGTCACGGTTCAAAACCCAGCTCAGACATTTCCAACAAAACAAAATATGAAAAAAATATTTCTTCAACGACTTTATCTCAACATATTTCTTGCAAAAACTCCGAGAATAAATAAAATTTCTATGAAAAGTTTCGCAAAAAACTGTCGTTCGCAGTCGACTTTAAAGTGAAGGTCCACCACTTATGGCTAAAATTAAAACGCACACACAACATAAGTCACTCGGGTACCTACTTAATTATTTCTTTCATTGATCACAACTACCCCTTAGCTAAGATTACAACCTAGCGCGGTTTCCTCGTTTTTTCTTATTGTAATATTTTATTTGGCAACTTCTAGAACTTACTGTTGATTTGTCATTCCGTGTTTATTTCCATATTTTGTAGCCTTTCTAAGTAGTTTTTTATTTGTAATTGTAGTAACTGCGACTGAACAAGTATTTAATTGGATTTCCAGGGAAGAGCTTGACCTCCTCACTTTCTATGCTTTGGCATGATTTTATGACGGGCATCGACAACATACTTAGGAAGTCAAACGTAAAGTATGTGAAGATCTCAATATGGGGCCGATTAAATTGGACGAACCATTCAGTCTAGCTTAACAATTTTCGAAATTCTGTCGACTACCGTCGAGTTCTAATGGATGAGTACATACGTCGTTTGGCAACGCAACTGTTTTTTGCCATTCACCTCCAACTAAATTTTCTTTACCTATGTATAGTACATGGGAAACTGTATCCCTTTTTATGACTTTTTCTATTTTTACAAATTCAAAGGCCCTCGTAAAGTAGAGAGAGAGAGAGAGAGCGAGAGAGAGTGTAACACGAGCAATATAGAGTAAAAGGAGAACACTGAAGAAAATTTATTAAAAAAAAACTCGTGTGTGTGTATGTTTATTCGCTAATCAAGTGAAATTGTAACTGAAACTGTAATAAATATGATTACTTTGTTGTTGTTGTTGTTCTCGTTGTTCTTGTTGTTCGTGTAGTTTCTATTACGATTTGAAATCAAGTGAACTGTAGTGAAAGGAAACGAAGGTGAAAAGCAAAACACACGATGAACAAAATTTAATGAAAAATTCAAACACGTACGACGTATAACAGGTAGTCAACAGTCCCCCGCATTCCAATCCTCTGGCAATAGCTAAAGTGTTGATTCATATGAAAATAAAATATGGTAAGCCAGGGAAGAGCGAAAGGAGAGAAAAGTTGTAAAAGAAAAATTAAGTCAATAAATATAACCAAAGGTAGCGTCTGCTATCGTTGATATAAAAATTCTTTCGAAGATTATTATTAAAGGGGAACCGGAACATAAAGAGAAGATATTCTTGAATTACAAATGAGGATGGTGGTGATGTACTTCGTATCCATTTAAAGATCATATCATACTCGGGATTTTCGGACTTCCGAAACACTCTTGATCTGCTTTTCTAGTGAAGCATTCCAGAATCCCGTCTTTTGGGAATTTGAAGAGATAGTCATCAGATGTGAAATCAGAGTGATCTGGGAGCTTCGCTGTATGGATTATTTTGACAGGTTCAAGCCCTTATTGTTTAAAAATGTGTTTTGACTTCTCAAGATTCTAAGCAGCGTTTGCTCAGGTTCAAGACACCGACTGCAAGAGGCACTGCATAATCGGGTTCAATGTGATAATGCGGACGTCATAGACTTCTGTAGTACTTATCTAGATAAAGAAGAGGGTAGGAGGTAGGACGTTTTTCAGCGATTGGGCTGTTCACTTCGGCAGTGAAATGAGGGGAATTCATAACAACCTCCAAAACAAAGCTTTCGATGTAACTTGACTATTCAGTCACTACCAATATGTGCGACTTAATGCTGCCGTGTGGGTTTTTGGTTCTGCAAGAGATTTTGACTTGTAGTATGAGTAATAACCCCCCAAACAATCCCTTCCAAAACACATGCAAACTATCTAGACTGCCAATGTTGACTTGCTTTTCCTTGTTCTTATTTTTTAGTTCCTTTTAGAGCATAAGGGGCTTTCAAAGCATTTCTTTGATATTCTTATTCGATTTACAGTTTTTTCTTTACTTGGTTTCAGTAATGAATCAAATGTAACAAGTTCTAGTACGATAGGGTTACCATCTACATATATGTACAAGCCAGAGCAACAACGCATTGTTGTAAGAAGGTGTTAGCGTATACATAGGGTAGTGGTACGCTTAGATCAAGCGCTTCAACCACAACAGGCGTGTATATTACATACATACATAATAATTGGTCATTACAACCCTTCAAGTTCGGATAACGACCTAGTTTCTCGGGTACATTGTGTGCGATAGAGCAGTGAATCACAGATTGAAATTCAGACGACTAGAATTTTTCGTCTAATTTGTAAGGAAAGTCGACATCGAATGCAAAATTGTTTCAAAGTGGCGTTTTGTTTGTTTTTGTGGTGTTTGTAAGCCGAAACGAGAGCCTAGAGCTGAGCTAGCCGAAAGCGTGTAGAGTGAGAGTGTGATCGGAGGTGGATGTTGTGATCGAGAGTGTTGTGTGGGAGTAGATTGTCGAGGTAGAAGAAATTGCTGTGTGGAGATAGTGAGAGAGGCGTGTAGAGAGGAGGGCGGTGCGTGTCGGAGGGAGGTTTTTCTGAGGTCTCGGCCGGACATACAGGTGTGTGGTCCGCGTTGGTATCCGGAAGAACGTGAAGGGGCTGGGACAAGGTTTGTGCGCGTGGGTGGTGCCCCGGGAGGTGAGGAGGCAATGTGTTAAAATGCAAATAAACAGCTGTAGGCGCCGCAACCACAAGATTTTTTCGTACAGAAACTTAGCTTTCGAACGCCACCTAGCGCACTCCAATTACACTTCTACCACGTGAGTTATACGCGTTTAATCTGTTGCTAACATAAGATTTTCTTTACCACACTTTCCCTTTCTTTGTTTTTTCTTCCTATTGGCAACTCATTTCAACTGAAAAAAAACTTTTTTTCCCTCTGTATTGTGTGTTGGCTGAGTAATCGCATTTTTTTTTTTTTTTTTTTGTAAAATTAAAACTAAAAAATTCCAAAACGATTTAAAAATAAACAACAAACAACACAAACAATACTTTTGTTTATAATTGACGTATAAATGCTGTTACCGTTGTTGGCGTTGTTGTTGTTGTTGTTGTTATCGTTGCTCTTCTATTTCTATTTTAAATACAGAAAATGTATAAAAAAAATACAACAAAACAAAACAAAAATTTAAAATAAAATTGTTTAAAAATAAAATGCCATTAATAAGAAGAGGAATAGTTTACACAAACATACGCACGCACACACACACACATGTACATATACGCTCATTGCAATAACAACACAAAAGTAATGCAATTTAACGATGACGTTATTATTTCTTTTTGATTTTCTTTCTTGCATTCCATTTGGCAAATTCTCTATAAACACTCTCACACACTCTTGCATACACGAGAATTGATTTGTAACAACACAGTAAATAAATATACTCACACACACACACACACACACATACTCGAAGAAAAAAAATACAACAGAAAACAGGCATTTTGAATGGCTTTACTTAAAGCCAGCAACGAAAAAAAATTCTAAAAAAATCTAGAGATAAGAGAGAAAAGATAACAAACAAAGAGTCAGTGAGTTGTAGAAAGAGAGAAATTAATGAGATCTTGCAATTACAATGTGTGTGTGTGTGTGTGTGTGAGTGTGTGTTATGTTTTCTAAGTGCCATTTACTCTGTAATGTGTTGAGTTTCTATATCAGCCCGGGGTGAAAATTAGATTTTTTGATTTGTTGTTTCTACTAATCTATGAGAGACAGAGAAAGAGAGAGTGGAAAAGAGAAAATATTATAGAGTAGGAAATTAATGAGATCTTGCAGTTCAAATGCTATTTTTTCATGTGTGATATTATTTACACAAAAATGTGTTGAGTTTTGATCAAGTAGGGATGGGGAAAAAGGCTTAGAAGCATTTTTTTAATAGACGTCATGCCTTGGTTCAAACCCCAGGTCATGCTTTCAATAGTCAAGTTAAATAAAACACACATAAAGCTGTGATATATCGATGCATTATAACCAGACGTCGGCACCAATAGCCCCCGGCGGCCAAATATCTTCGGCTTCTTACACACATAGGACACGAACATCAACAATGTTCGTCGTTAAAAAGAGAGTGAAAAATTGCATTCAGTTGCTTGTCAGCTTTTAAAGAAGAAGGTTCATGTCGCTTTTTTCAGCTTTCAATTATACACCCAAAAAAATATTACAGTAGAATTCACTATTTTCCAATGAGATTCACTATATAATAACAAAGCGAAATGATTTCCATTTTCGTAAGAATATTTGTCAAGTTAAATACGCAGTCTTTAGGGATTTGGCTCTGGACATACATATTGGGTTACATTTGAAAATATTACTAACAATTTTCCTCTGGGTTACACACATGCCTCACACAAATTCACTCACATTTTTATCATGTTCTCTTTCTGCCGACGTCTGATTACAACGCTTACCATTATGTGGCAAATACAGGACATTTAAAAGACCGTCTCTGGATCGGTTGCACCAGTCGATCCTTTTATGGGCATTTTTCTCACATTTCGTGTATATTTCATTTGCGTTTCACTGCTTAAAACCGAACCATTTCCGAAGGCAATGACTACCTGCAATTAGAAGGGCATACAGCCATAATGTCTGAAATTTTATTAACAAAGCGATGTGAAACGCCGTTGAACACCTCTACATATAGTTTCTGTAGACGTTGTAGAGACGAGGATGAGCACCTACTGTGTACCTGCCCTGCACTTTGTCGCAGAAAAAAGAGGCAGCTGGAAGAAGCTGAAGAATCTTAATTGTCATGCATTGATATTGACAATCTGGATCGTTCCTTGGGAAACTCCGAATGGTTCCTGAAGTAGGGGTAAAATGGAAAACTGGTAATCACAACGGGCACTATGTGGAGGATCTGTTATGCATTGGTATTGACAATCTGAATTGCTTCATCGGAAACTCCAAGTGTACTAGGGGTAAAATAGAAAACTGTGATATCACAATGAGCTCTATTTGTGGCCTCAGTGTGTCCGCTCATACTCCTTAAGCGGACAGTTACTGCTAGCTACCGACCTAATGTGAAGCTCCGCAGATGGTTGGAAAATCATCAGTTTGGGAATGGAAACCTATTTCTTCAATTTTTTTTTCTTTTTAAACCCCTCCACCTCATTGTTATTATTACCGTTTACGTATAAAAAAATTCATTAAAAAAACCCCTTGAAAAAAAATAATTGTTTTAAAAGCAATTCTTCTTCTTCTTCGGTTTGTTTGTTTTTTTTTACCAACAACAACCGCTTGCCATTATTTTAATTTTAAATTTAAAGCGGCTATAATTTTTCAAACAGCAGATTGTCATGTTGAACAAACAAACAAACACAGAAGGAAAGAAAAAAAAACAACAAATATTAACGGAGTTACAAAATAACTACAGTAAGCAAGAGAGCGAGAGAAAGAGAAAGAAATAACCCAACATACCGTTACAGTAGAACATTAAAAAGAAAATGATAGCCCAACAAGCCTTTTTATTTACTGAGAAAAAAAAAGTATAGGAATGGGGGTGTACATACACGAGAGTGTATAGGTTTGTGTGTGTGTGTGTGTGCTAAATTTATCACCATAAAACTTTATTATTACAAACCTATGCTCAAACGAGTTTTTAAAACTCCCTTACAACTACCCCAAACACAACAAACACTCGCTCTCTCTCTTTATTTGATGATTTTCAAATGCTCTCAATATTTTTATTTTATACCGTTATCATGGCTTGTCGAATGTATGTGGACTTTAGTTTGTTTTGCATTTGATTTGATGTTGTTGTTGTTGTGTGTTTGCATTAGCTCTCTGGGCAAAGGCAATTTAGCCGATATACATATTTACACGACATACGACATACGACATACGACATTATCGTATAAATAATTTATTTGTTAAAACAAATAAGAGTTTAATAACTAACGACGCGTCATGTTAACGGTATTTTAACCTTAAGGAAATGAGTGAAATAAACGCAAACGTTTACCCACACAGAATAAAACAAAACAACACGAAATGGAAAAAACAAAGGCAATAGAACTCAAACATAGAGAGACAGAGAGAGAGTGATAGAGAGAGAGAGAGAGAGAGAGAAAGGATTCTGCGCTGTTAGTTGAGTTAAATGGCTGTAGAAATTTGAGTCTTTTAATTTTAAAGGAATGTAATAGAGAAAGAGAGAGAGAGAGAGAGAGTGAGATGTACGCAAGTGGGGTTAGGTTTGGTGTTATTTTGAAATTAAAAAAAGAAAAAAATAAGGAAAAAAATTGCTTTTAGTCTCTGTAGACTCATAAATTATACCGCGTTTGGTTCTTAATGTCCTGTACGTGTTTTATCATGTTTAATTTTATTTAAAAATACAACAGAAAAAAAAACAAAAAAATATTTACAAACTTACATACGAAGTAATACGAATATGGATGGTGAGGCAACAGTGTAAAGTTAAAGCAAGAAATTTTATTTTAAAGAAAACGATAAAACGATTTCATATGAAATATTATTTTTTTTTTGAAAATTCTCTTCTCTTGCCGTCTTTAAATCCCTTAAAAAAACGAAATACAAATAACGGTATTGGTTGCATCATCATTTTTCCTAATACACAACAAGCAACATAATACTGTTATAATAAATTTAGGTAATTGAATAACATACTCACTCGCTCTCTCTCTTTCACACACTTACTTTTCGAACTAAGAATGCATAGACTCTCTCTATATGTATAAAGACCCTGTCATTAAAGCAATAGGCCTTTACTAAAAACAGGGTTGTATTAGCTAATTTCGTAAAGATATCGTATTTATTCCATTAAAATTAATAACCACACCATATAACAGTAAACGTTATATTTAACACAGTTTAAGTTTACTTAGGCTATTTAGTTGATTAACGTTATTGTTGTTATGAACGTAAACAAAATGTCGTAAATTATTGTGGATTGCATGTTTGTTTTAAATTAATTTAATAATAAGAGAAAACTGGAATTACATTTAAATTGTTTCAAATTATTTTATAGTAAGGCCCAGAGAAGAAAATAAATGTCATGCCATTTATTTCTTACTAAAATTAGTTGAAAGCTTCAAAATTGTTTACAAAGAAACGAAAAACTAAGGAAATGAAATGGAAAAAGATAAAAAAAAATTCTAGGCCACACTTTTGTTGCCCAACCTTTATATTTTCTCCTATTCCCAAATGCATTCGCCCTTTCCACAAGTGTGTTTGTCATATTTCTTCATTAATTTTCTTCTATTTTTAACACCATTTTTAAGCTTATAAAACTAAATTAAATAAAAAAAAGAAATAAAAATAATTAACAAAATAAATAAAACAACGATTTCAAGTAGTTTCGTAGATAGCAGCGTAATGGCTTATTAAACAAGAGTTTGCGGTTCAAACCGCCACATTCAGACATTTTGACAAAAAAAAAGAAAGAAATATTTCTCTTGGCGACTTCCTCTTTTAGTAGTCTTCAGATAAAAAACTCTAAGTTTAAATAAGTAGTCGCCGTAGTCTAGTAGGAAGTGTAGGTAGGCTTATTAAACATGAGGCCTCGGTTTTAACCCCCCAAGCCAGACAGCAAAAGGAAAACGTGAAAAAATATTTCATCGGCGACTTCCTCTCAACATATTTCTGGCAAAAAAAAAAGAAAATTCTGAGAGTAAATAAGTAGTCGCCGTAGTCTAGTAGGTAGTGTAGGTAGGCTTATTAGACGTGAAGCCTCGGTTCTAAGCCCCCAGGTCAGACAGCAAAAGGAAAACGTGAAAAAATATTTCATCGGCGACTTCCTCTCAACATATTTCTGGCAAAAAAAAGAAAATTCTGAGAGTAAATAAGTAGTCGCCGTAGTCTAGTAGGTAGTGTAGGTAGGCTTATTAGACGTGATGCCTCGGTTCTAAGCCCCCAGGTCAGACAGCAAAAGGAAAATATGAAAAAATATTTCATCGGCGACTTCCTCTCAGCATATTCCTGGCAAAAAAAAAAACTGAGAGTAAAATAAAATAAAATTGCCATGAAAAATTTCTCAAAAATCTGGAATTCGCAGTCGACTTTAAACTAAAGGACCCGCCACTCATGTATAAAATTAACACACACAATATAAGTGGTATGAGGAACTAGGTTGTAATCCTGACTAAAGGCTTGGTCTAATAATGCAACATACTTCATACTACGGCAATTAATTAATTGGCTGTACGAACCTCTGTGATGAATATTATGGTTGACAACGTCTCTGGTGATATATTATCATACTTCCTGTTGGCTTGGAGGGGCAGTAAGGGCACTGGCATAATAATGATATCCTTGAGCACGTCTCAACGACATATTAGCGCGATGCAATTTTCATATCACATGCGTACTGGAGGGACATAATACCACATTCTGGGAAACTGCAGAACAAACGAAATGGCCAGATATCACATGCAAACATTAAACTTTTCGAAGAGTTTTCTACATTGGGAACCACATTGAGAACTTGTGACGTCACAATTGCTAATACGTTAATAGATTTCATAAATGCCGCATGGTTGACTTCGGTTAAGAGCAAGATTGTGCTGCCAATATAGCAAGAACGCATGAAAAGTTTACACCAACTTCAAAGTCTACCAACTCATGGAAGACACGTTAGTTTTAGTGAGTCACTGTCGTAAGGCAATGACTTCTGCAGTAGAGACAAGTAGGTGGAGGAAACTGTTCTTCACCGTCGTTTCGGTGCATGCTTAGAATGTTGTTATAGGAGTAGAAAACATTTGGACATTGGAACTCTTTACATGGATGCAGGTGCAAATCTAAATGAGCAATACACCAGAATGAGAATAAGATAGGCGCCTTTGCTCAAAACTCAGTACTAGGCTATTTCGTCCACCCTATTCTCATAGGATTGGAAAACATCTGGGATTCTATCGAAGGTGAACACTTTACATGAATGAAAGTACAAATCTAAACAGCCAAAATGTCAAAATGAGAATAAAATATGCCCTAATGCTTAGAACGCCGTACTACTCCCTATTTCAACCTGCCTGTAAGCTAATTTCGTAGTTCGTAAAAATGCGCACTGCATGAATAGGGCTCATCCCCTGAGTTATGTTTGTTAATTAAAGAAAAATAGCATCGATAAACTTGTGCTAACGAAAGCACCTTGTCTAACAGAAGCCATAGTGTGTACAGATTACACATGTAAGGCTTCCAGATTCTTAAATGCCATGCACAGTGAATCAATTCTGATGTCTCTGTAATCACGTTAATGCTTGAAAAGTAATCACGTGTGAAACACGACTTCTGCAGTTATTTTTTACTATTCTTACATGTTTTTTGTTTTGTTGTTCAACGATTCATAATCATAAACGGTAAAAAATGAAACTTAAGAGGAAATATATTTGATAACTTAAAACCCTGGCGAACCAGTACTTTTGAAATCACTACACGGATAACATGATATTTGTCCTGTTAGGTACTGGCTCTATTTATTATAGGACACTGTCTGCCAGTATTATTTTGTCTGATCATTCTCTGTCCATGTCATGTGGTACATATCACGTTGGGTTCAATGCTGTCGAAGGTGTTCTTGAGATCTATGAAGCACAGGGTCACAATACTCGCGGTTACTGTGTTCAATGCTCGACACTAAGTATACTCGATATGAGGGTGATGTTTTTTCAGAGTCTAGGTGATCGTTACCCACCCCCACCCCCCCCAGGGGTTCAGTTATAACAATTCGACACGATTTTTAAGTTAAATTTTTGAATTTTTTTAAAATTATAATAAATTTTTCTGTTACGGCCAATATGATAAACGTTATTTATTTCACGTTTATTTAAAATTAATGAATTTATAAATAAAAAATATTTTTCATGTCACATACACAAATGCATACATACGTACATACATACATACATACATACCTACATACGTATAAATATTATCAATTTTATATTCATTGGTAAGGATTGGACAATTTAAAGCATAATTAAGAATATTTATGGCATAATAATCGTACATCACATCACGTGTTCCCCCCAAAATAATTTGTTGCAATTAAAGCCTCAAAAACCAATTTTTTTTTGTTTTTTTTTTTAATACAAATATTTGTATTTGTTTTTGTATTTTTTTTTAATTTTTATTATCACTGCCGCTGATGATGATTTTACTTGTGATTAATTAAAATTTATTGTTTAAAAATAATTTATTTGCGTGTGTGTAATCCATTTTACATTGAAACAATAGAGTTTAATTAGGGGCCGTTGAACTCTCTCTGAGGTTGATTTTTCACATGAATTTTCTCTTTGATTTTTTCTCTGATTTTTTTCTGATTTTTTTTAATTGGTGTTGGCAATGCGAAATTATTAAATTCATTGGGAGAAATTAAGAAAAAAAAAAAAATAAGAGAAATTTAATTAATTTAATTAAAATACAAAACAATTTGAAATCTTATTCAAATGATTGTAAATTAAATTACAACAACAATTTCAATGTTTATGGATGATTATGATTGATTTCACAAAATCACATGCAATATCACAGCAACATTAAAGAAAAAAAAAAGTGATATTTGTCGGAGTACATGATAGTACAACTACATGCATACATACATACTTAACATATGTACAAAAATTGATCATTACAACCGTTTAGTGAGGATTGCAACCTAGCTTCTCACACCACTTATGTTGTGTATATCAATTTTATACATGCATGGTGGTGGGACCTTTAGTTTAAAGTCGATTCCGAATGACAGTTTTTTTGAGAAACTTCTCATGGCAATTTTATTTTATTTACCCTCTCTCTCACAGAGTTTTTGCCAGAAATCTACATATTATGCTTTTGCTTGGGTTTATTCATAGGCCCACTATCATGCACCGCTAATAATATCAAGTCTTTGATTATCAAGACTATATTCTTTGCACTTATCTTTGGCTAGCAATATCCGCCGCAGATAGTTTTTTCAGTTGTTCATCCATTGCCACTGCCATTAGTATACTATGCTGTGGTCATCCTGTGGTCCTAACCCTTTACTCTTACATTTTATTAACAATTCAACTTAAAATTTAATTAATCTTTTAAACTATTTTTAATCATTTTTTTAGTCCCTATTAACTAACCACTGCTACTACGATAATAATTTCATTTTATTTTCCAAAATTGTATTTGATTTGCCCCCCTCCTCGCCCCTTTTTTTTCAAGAAAATATTCTCTTCTTCTTCTTCTTTTTCAATTTGTTTTTATTCGATTTGAAACTAAAAACATTGAAGGACCTTTTTTTTCCCCCTTTCAGAGTTATGTCGCTCTCTGTCTCTCTCTCTCTCTCTCTCTTTCGGTCTCTCTGCATACATACGCTGTATCTCTGGATACGTTCTATTTAACAGGACAACATTTAAAACGATTTTAAATGTTCATCCAAAAAAGTTTTTCTCATGTTTTTTCTTTAAGGAAATTTACTCCGTATATTCCGTCTATCGGTCTGTCTGTCTGTCTTACATTTTTACGAAGCAAAATAGCATTTAAAAAAAAAATTTTTTTTGCTAAATATTTGTAAAACAAGCAAACAAAATAGTAAAGCTTTTAAAAAAGTTTTTTCTTCCTTTTTCTTTTGGATAGAAAAGATTTTAAAAAGATTTTTATTCTGTGCCATGAAATTTAGTTAAATTCGGTTTTTATTATGTTAAGCACAAAAGGGGATGAAAAGGCTTTAAATAGAAAATCTCAAGTGCAACGTAAAAGTATTTTGCATCGATCGTAGCAAATAGTAGCCTGAAGGAACAAGGCCTGATCTATAATACAGCAGGTAAGGTAAAACTATCTCCATCCAGTGTTTTCCAAATAGTTTTTGACAGGCACCACTGCCATAATTACGGCCTCGTGTCTGGTTGCATATTGGGGGGCATATTTCGGTCATTGATTTAAACAATCTGTACAGATCTCTCATGATAGTCCGGCCCGTTTTTAGCTTCTCATAATAGATTAAATCCTTCTCAACCTACTAAATATAAAGCATCAGCTAGACAAAAAAGATGTTCTGCTTGTCCTGCTCTTCAAATATGTTTATTGCACTGGGGGTTGTGAGAATTCTTATTTGATTCCACAAAAAAAAAAAGAAAAAAAAATTAAGTGCTCAAACAGCTTTGTAGTCGCCGTAGTCTAGTAGATAGCGAGTTGTAGGTCTATTAGACTTGAATCCTCCGTTCAAACTACAGGTCAGACATCCCCAACTAAACGAAATATGAAAAAAATATTTCACGGGGACTTCCTCTCAACAGATTTCTGGCAAAAACTCGGAGAGTAAATAAAAAATTGCCATGAAAAGTTTCTCAAAAAAAAAAAAAAAAAAAAAAAAACTTGTCTTTCGGAGTCGACTTTCAGCTGCAGGTCCTGCCATTCAATGGATAAAATTAACAAACACAACCTAAGTGGTATGAGAAGCTAAGTCGTAATCCTGACTGAAACCCTTCAATTGTGGTATGTAAATATGAAATAATTTTATAAAATAGGAGATTTCAAGCTTAAATAACATAAGACAGTAAAAAAGAATTCTCAAATTGTTAGCGAAATAATTGAAAAAAAGAAAATTTCCGCAATTTCTATAAATGCAATTAAAAATGTTAATTTTAAAAAGAAGGCATAATTTGGAAATTCTAAAAATATAGGTTTGATTACAACAAAGTAAAATAAATTATTATTTTAATTTTATTAAAAAATTTAAAATAAAAGCTTCATTTTATATTTAATTTAACATTTTCCAATGAATTATAAAAGAAAATTTCAATTTCTGTATGAAAAAAAGCTAAACAATCAACCTAAAAGTATGCTTTTCCTATATGAATTCCCATTTTCTATGCAGGAACTAACATTTCGCTAAAACGGAAATAACATGAAAAACAAATCAAAATATGTGCCTACCTAACCTCAAAAAAAAAAAAAAAAAAAAAAACTACAGCAAAAAATAGCACATAAAAATAAAATAAAAGAATTACTCATACATACATATGTGTACATGAATACATATGTATATGACAACAATTTGTTGAATAATTTAAAAATCTCTTCATAACAAGTTGCTTCTCTATGAAGAAGAAGAAACCTCTATTGACTCCCCCAAATAACGAAATGTCAACGAAATCTTAACATATGGCTTAATAAGAATTTTTCTAACACACATATACATACACACACATACACACATACGAGATTCCTACAGCCATAAATCTCAAGACATTGTATTGTACATCATCATCAACATCATCATCATAATCATCATCATTATCATCATCATCACCATATCATGCTAAATTGAAAAGTATATTTAGAAAAATGAGCACAATTTGAGTTAACAGTAAATCTCTCTCTCTCTCTCTCCTTTCATACTCTACCACCACCCCCATACTATCTCTCTTTTGCTTTGAGACACAAGCATTTCATTAGAAAATTGTGTTTGGGGAAGCCTAAGTAAAGAGCTTTCAAATCAAATACCGGTTTATTAGGAAGAAAAAAACAAACAAACAACAACAACAACAACAACAACAACAATAAAAAAGTCAAGTGTATTATGAGCTATAAAAACAATAAAATGAAATCTGTTTTGCAATATAATTTTTGTTCGTCTTGTTGTTGTTGTTCTTCTTGCTTTTTATAAGGAAGATTCATGCCTGATCTCTCTCTCTCTCTGTCTCTTCTACAATTGAAATTTATTTTTATTTGTTTTGCATGGAGAGCACAGAGAGGTGGTTAATACACCGGCATAACGTTGAAAAAAACAAACAAACATAGAAGCTGGAAGAGAAAGAAAGAGAGTGAGAGAAAGTGGAATTCCCAAAACAAAATCTGAAGTGAATTTCATTTTTAAACTCAAAAACTTTTGCGTTTGAGTGCCTTTACATATTTTTTATGGCATTTTAATGTTATTTTGAGAGAATAATATGCGGTTGGCATGGTTTTGCAATGACTTTTTTCAGTGATAAAAAATAGAGTGACCATATTGTTAAAAAAAAAAGAAGACAAAAGGCTTGTATTTATTAATTCGATTTTTTTTTGTGGGTGATAAAAATAGAGTGACCATGTTTTTAAGCAAATATTATAAAATGTTTGTATTTCTGAATTCGCAAAGTGTATTGAGGTAATGGAGGCAATACTTCTCTAAGCTGCTATGAGACGATAAGGAGTCTAATTTCACCATTAGAGAAGAGCCAGTGTTTATAGCGATGAAGCCTACTTCTTACTGAATCATGACATCAACAAGCAAAATTGTTGCATATGGAGATCACAGCTTAATATGTAAAACTCACTCATTTATTCATGTCTTATGAATCGTAAAAAAAAATTCCTTAAAAATAGAACAACAAGCTTGGCCACCCTTTACGATTAACCCCAAAAAACAAATGAAATTCACTTTGTTATGCATAGCATAGCACCAGATAACTATTATGAGTAACCCCTACATACATACACAACTGCATTTAATGTTCTCTCACTCATTTTTTTCAACAGCAATTGAGTGGAGTGATAAAACATAACAGGTTGTTGTATAGAAATTACTCCAAATTTGTGTATGTATTTGAGAAGAGTACACACTCAAAAAAAAAAAAAAAAAAAAAAAAAAGAGAACAAAACGAAAAGTCACGTACATTGACGTTAGCAGAGAGAAAACAAATGAAATAAAACGGAGAATGGTAAATAAATTAAGGAAAGGAAATAAATAAACAGTGGGTCGAAAGCCAAAATATATGGAATTTTAAATGAAAAACCAAAATAGTTTTCAAAAAATATACAGCGTTCGCAAATAGTTCGTTGAAAAATTAGGAACTGATGGTGACGGTTTTAAAATGTAATAACTCTGGTAAAATTAATTAAATCTGGCAACACTATAGCCCGTTTAAAAGATGACATTTTAAACGTCACTTTGTTAGAAAACATTATTTAAATCAAATTACTGTGTAAAATATTATGTGCGTTTAAAACTGAGTAAAAAATATCAGGCCAAAATTAAACAAGCCCGACACGTAAACAGTGTAGACGTTGCTCTAGTGTACCGACTCCCTAAAAGGGAATAAAACCGAACCATTTCTGAAACCCAGGTGTGGAACTAGATCACATACGGCAATAAAGTGAGAAAAACGGTTACGGAGTTTTAATTTTAAGCTTCTCAGGCGGTGTCGAAGTCAAGATTGAAACCAAATAAGGTAATGGCAGGGTGTCTGGCTGGCTATAACTTGCTTAAAGTATCAAAAAAAAAAATGGATTCATTGCGATAACTACCAATGCAAGAAATCAAATGTGAAAAGCGGAAAGAATATTTGATGGGATCAAAAGGATGTAATCCATTATGAGCTGCTAAAAACCGACCAGACTTACACGACACAATTATTTCGTTTGAAGCAAACATTGACTGAAAAACGCTCTGAGTATGCAACCAGATATGAGGCCGTAATTATCTATTGACCACCTATTATGGCTGAGTCAGTCAAAAACTATTTGGAAAACAGTGGATGGAAAGTTGTATCTCATCTGCCGCATAGGACTTTGTCTGACTATCATTACCTTCGATCAATACAGAATGCTCTCAATTTCACTTAAGATTTTTGATTTTTTTCTTAACTTAGAGTTCTTTTATTATACCTGACCTTCATCCTGTTGTTCTTTACATATTAAAACCGAATTTAAATAAATTTCATACATAAAGTATCAACAATGACCCTAAAGTAAACCATGACTAGAATTAATTGACAGAATAGGAGTTGTGTTGTGTCAAAACAATGCCAGCGCAGGCATATCGTTAATAACCCAGCAGAAACTAAGAAAGCTTCAGGAACTACGTAACCTAGACCAAATGACTTTAGATGATGATTTGTTTCGATCTCTGTAGGACTCTTTGAAGAGAGTGTACATAGAATCAAATTAAGTTGGGGTCTACAACAGGCAATTGGATTACAGAAGTTTTAATCGTTTACTAATGGAAAACTATTGGCCACTACAAGGTGGCCGATATGACTTAGTAAAGCTTGTTTCAAATATAAGAAGGAGATGTTTTTACATTTTTGGTCAAACGTGTAAGAGAACTTTCTCAAACAACCAATTTTAAATTTTTTATTTTTTATTATAAATCAATCTGGCATCTCTGTTTTAATTAAAAATATTCCCTTCCTCTCATTTCATTTCTTTTTTCTTTCTTGTTTTTTTGTTTTGCTTTGCAATGAGAAGCAGACTTTCTCTCAAATAAATTTTTCTCTCAAGCAAAATTTCTAAAGGAGAGAATAATGCGGAAGAGAATAGCGTTTAAACATGAAATGTTTTTGTTGTTTTTGCATTTGCTTTTGCAAAAAAAAAAAAAATACAAATTCTCCTAAGATCCCTTAGTTTATATTGGAATACTTTGTCTCTCTCTGTTTGTATTTGTCTCTACGATTTTAATTATATGCTCTCTTACGGGATCTCTCTTTATAAGATTGTTTTCAGAGGGTATTTTAATACCCTTGCTCTCCGTCATTTCTTTTTTTTTTTCGTGTGTATTTGTATGTGTATTCTAACCAAAGAATATTAACTTCAAAAGAAAATTTTGTTCAAACGAAATACAAATTGTATGAAATCGTAACGCGAAGGACCATACTTTGATTGATCGTTTCATCAATTCATTAGCCGTTATTTATTAAAATTTATTTAAACTTGCCTACTTAGAAAAACGGAATAATTTTGCACTCACCTGTATACCATGACCACCACCCTGCTGGCTAATGTGCAGCTGTTGTGTCTGTTTCATTTGCAAAGTGGTTGTGGTTGTCTGCTGTTGTGTCATATTGGGATTGCCGGCCTGTGACGCTGGACCATTAACACCGGGACCGGCACCAACATTTGGACCCGTATTGGGTCCATTATTTTGATTCTGTTGATTGGCCTGCTGCTGTTGATTCGCTGGACCGCCAGACATATTTGGAGTATTTTGTTGCTGTGCATTGGGACCGCCTCGGCCGCTGGGTGCTTGTTGCGATTGTGGCTGTTGCTGTTGTTGTGATTGTTGTTGTTGCTGCTGTTGCTGTTGCTGGGCTGGAGATATGGAGGGACCAATATTGGAGGGGCCAACTTGATTTGGACCCGCACCAGGTCCCACACGTGGTGGTCCCTGCATGAAATTGGGTCCGGCTGGACTTTGATTGCCAGCACCGGCTGGACCCATAGGAGAATTGTAGGGCGAGTATTGTGGCTGTTGTGTAGGATTTTGTGTTTGCGTTTGTGGTCCAGGACCAACATTCGGTTTGGGAAAGTTGCCCACACCACCCATGGGTCCGTTCGGACCCATTTTGTTCATGGCGGCTTGGCTCATATGCTGCTGTTGCTGTTGTTGTTGCTGCTGCTGTTGATGCTGTTGCTGCATTTGCTGCTGATGCTGAAGACGTTTGAGATCGAATTCATTCTGCTGAGAGGAATAGTAGAGCTCCTGTTTGATATCGAGGAAGGATTGCTGCACATTGTTACCGCCCATGGGGCCACCAGGCTGTGGTTTCTGTTGGAATTGTGGCGGTAGATTCTGTTGGTGAGGATGTTGCGGTCCCTGGGGGCCTTGCATAAAATCATTTGGACCACCAAAACCCCCGCCATAGTCATTATAACGACCGTTGGCATTGGGGCCACCCATTAGCTGGCCTTGCTGTGTTTGATGCATAGGCGGTCTGGGGAAATTCATGCCGCCCATGGCACTTTTATGTTGATGTTGTTCGGCCATTTGTTTAAGTGTCTGGGCCGCCAACGACAGTTCCGACATGGGCCCATTATTCGGGCCATTCTGGAACTGGGAACGCATTTTGTTCATATTTTGGGCATCATTATTGGGATTGCCCATTGGAACACCATTCACACCCATGCCAGCATTGCTTGCTGCACTATTGGGTCCACCAAAAGCAGCACTGAACTGGGCCATTGCATTCTCGGATTTAACATTCAAGCTGTTGATCAAATCCTGCACATTTGGCGGTTCCACTTTAATACCATCTTCGGTTTTAATATCCAATAAGGGTTTCTCATCCAAAGCATCCAGAAAGCCCGGATTGAAATCCTGCAAATCATTGATGAGATCCTTAAAGGTTTCATTGCCCTCGGTTGTATCGTCGCCCATAAATTCGGGAAAACCGGGAAAATTGCTGTTTGCGCCAGTATCTTTCTCCAGACCGGCCAAATCGGGAAAATCATGATCTGGCTCACGTTTACACTCCACCAAGTTGGGTAAACCACCCATATTCGATTTTTGCTGTTGTTGCTGTTGAGCTGCATTCATATTATGGCCACCCATTAGATTCGAAGCTGCATTTGGACCACCTGGACCACTACCCATATGCATAACGCCGGGACCACCGCGATTATTATTGACATTATGTTGGGGATCATTGATCCCTTGACCCTGACTCTGACCAGGCACACCACCACCACCGCCACCGCCCGGTCCACCCGGACCACCAGCTGTATTTACGCCCGGCTCACTTTTAACAGAAGTATTCGTCAAAGCCTTTACAGTGACATTTGTGCTGATCTGTTGAGGTTGTGAATTTGCCGCTGAGGTGGTGAATTCCAATTGTTGGACGATTTCTACCGAAAATTTTAGATTTTCCGAACCATTGTTGTTGTTGTTATTATTGCTGTTATTGCTATTGTTGTTGTTATTGTTGTTGTTATTATTGTTATTGGGCAATTTATGTGGCGGCTCAAAGTTGTCAGCACCATTGTCGGCATCGTCTGCGGGTCGTTTTAAAAATTTTTGTTGCTGCAAAGAGAATGAGAGAGAAAAGAGAAATGAAAAGTTATGGTTTTTATCGAGGGAGAGGGGGGGGGGTGCTTTAAATTTAAAATATTCGCTTAGGTTTACTGTTTTAGTCTCAGTTATATGGCTGAACTCAATGAAAAGTTTCATTGTTATTGTCTAGCTTAAGGTGGCCAAACTGTTGTTAAAAAAAATTGGTGAGAAGTTATTCAGATTGGCGTCAACGTCATTAATTTTTTAAGGGAAAAAAATACGATCAATGAACCATGCTACGGCTTAAACATAGGGGTCTGGTATTGCTGTATAAAATCTTTGGGCCACTAAACCGTAGATATTTAACTAGGTTTTGATAGGAATAAACCCCACCTCAGACATCGCTCTCACATCGCTATTGGCCTACAAAGTCCTTTGATGTCAATCAATGTCTCTGTCTGGTTCTTGTGTTTCGCTTTCTACATCACAGAATCTAGAGTTTGGATTTGCTGTACAAATGTTTCCGGAAAGCTGCTGAGAAGATTGTTTACCATCCTTAAAGTATGTCGGGATATTCTGATGTAAAACTCAAATTTTCTCCCCGGTTATATTGACCTATCATAAGATTGTCCTCTTACACTTGAGAATATAATTTCACTGAAACAATTCCCAGAATGGTACTGGTTTTATATTAACGGTCAGGAAACCCCTTTCAAGTAAGATTATTTGCCGTAAGTTTTCACATATCCTGAGGTTTTCATCATTTCCTCTGTTTAACTGACTGTCGCCGTTTGTACTTATTGTTTAAGAAAAAATGGAAGCATTGGTGTAGACTGGCAGATATCAAGTGTGTTTTTTTTAACCCATGGGTTTCAAATAATTCACTCTGAAACTTAACATTTAAGTTTCTGTGCCACTATTTGGAATAATAAAGAATGTGCCCTTTCTTGAAAGAGTATATAGCCTCCACATAGTTGTACTCGCTCTTAATACCTTGTTGTAAAGTTTAATGCTTCAGCTTTGGGGAGTTAGTTGAGGAGAGAGCTTTCTGTCGTTCGATTTTTCGAACTATAAATCTCGTGTCGTACTTGTTTCCCATTATCCTAACTGAAATCACTAAAGTCTAGTGGATAGTGTCTGGGCTTATTAGAAGACTGTTCGTGGTTCTAACACCGGGTTTAGACTTCTAGAACAAAATGGCAGTGTCTATCTTAGAAGTCTTAAAAAGTTTATCAAAATTATCGACTTTAAACTGTAGGTCCCACCACTCATCGAT
>QOCX01000244.1:56400-80757 GCA_005959815.1 Sarcophaga bullata
TTTTTAACCCATGGGTTTCAAATAATTCACTCTGAAACTTAACATTTAAGTTTCTGTGCCACTATTTGGAATAATTAAAGAATGTGCCCTTTCTTGAAAGAGTATATAGCCTCCACATAGTTGTACTCGCTCTTAATACCTTGTTGTAAAGTTTAATGCTTCAGCTTTGGGGAGTTAGTTGAGGAGAGAGCTTTCTGTCGTTCGATTTTTCGAACTATAAATCTCGTGTCGTACTTGTTTCCCATTATCCTAACTGAAATCACTAAAGTCTAGTGGATAGTGGTCTGGGCTTATTAGAAGACTGTTCGTGGTTCTAACACCGGGTTTAGACTTCTAGAACAAAATGGCAGTGTCTTATCTTAGAAGTCTTAAAAAGTTTATCAAAATTATCGACTTTAAACTGTAGGTCCCACCACTCATCGATAAAATTAACACACATAATATAGGTGATGTGAGACCATAGGTTGTAATCCTGACTTTGGGGGGGGGGGTTTTATGAGGAATTCAGTTAGAAAGTAATGTATAATTCGTTATAATTTATATGTTTTTAATATTTAATTTATATTCATCTTTAATTCGTTTATTTTTTTTAATTTTTTCAGAATTTTTTTTTCACTTTTTTTTTAAGAATTTTTCTTAAATTAAATTTTGAAGTATTTTTTTTTAAATTTTTCCATTGTAATATTGGTTTTATAAATAAATTAATTTAATATTATTTGGTTTGGTTTTATTACCCAAATATTCATTAAATAGTTTAACAGCTTAAGAGATTCCAAATATGAGAGATTCCAAGGATTTCTAGTTGGTTCTAGTTTGAGACTTCAAGCCTAAGATGGATTGCTTAAGTAACAAAGCGGCGGTTTATTTGTGTGTTTTTTAGGATATTATTTTAGGCGTTTTTCTTAGAGCAGTAAGTAATTGTGTTTTATTATTTTTTTTTTTAATTTAGAGAAGGAAGTTTATAATTTTATTAAATGACTTCGCAAAGTTTTATGCAACAATTTATATTGATTGCATTTTTATTAATAATTTAAGGTATTGCATTGTAACTAAGAATAAAAATGTATGTGGACATATGTAAATGTGAGTAATGGTTTTGAAAGATGTTTGTATTTATTTTTTTTTTTAAACGGTTTAAATTATTTTTTTAAGAAAATTTTTTATTTTTTTTTTATTTTTTTAATTTTTTTTTTAATAATTTTTCTTTAATATTTCAATTTAATGTTTATGATTAATAAATTATTTTAACTGTATGGCATGATGGTTGATTTGTAAATGTTTTTGTTTTCTTATTTTTTTTTTTAATTTTTTTTTTTTGATTTAATTTATTTTATTTTTATTTTAATTTTTATTATTATTTTTATTGCTATTGCTATTGTTGTAATATTTTAAATTAATTGCTTTTGGATTATTAAATTATTTTTTAAAAAAAAATTTGTTACGCTTTGTTTAATATTTCTTATAAAAAAAAACGCTTCAATGCATTTACTTGACCACTCTTTCAAACAATAAAAATAAAAAGCAAAAAAACAACAACAAACAAAATCGTTTTACAAATAACGTTTGTCACTGTAGTGTAGCCAACTTTCATTTGCTGGATGTTTGTTTCATTTTTTTCATTTTTTTTTTTTTTGAAGTGTAAATCGTTGCATGGCAACCTGCTTACAACAACTGTTTATTTGTTTTTCTTTTTGAAGTTTGTTTTGATTTTGATTTTCTTAAAGATGCAAAAACACAATATGAATATTTGCCTTAACTAACACACAACCCAGCAAACAAGTTTTCCTCCAATAACTACAAACAAATATAAAGCAGCCAATACGTTAAAAAGGTTCATTGGGTAAACTCGTAAACGCATTAAAAACACAAAATTGCAGTGGCCATATAAAAAACAAAACAAAATAAAGCACACACACACACTCAGTTGATACATACTTAACAGCAAAAACAAAATAAAAAACCATTTTATATAGAAGAACGACCAAATAGGAGAAGCAGAGTGTGTGAAAGAGATAGAGAGATAAACACAATAGCAGTCAGTGTATTATAAAAATCAACAACAATAAATCAAGGTTTTTACGATGAGCAACACACATTTTGTTTTTTTTTTTTGCTCATCGTTTTCATTTCGTGCTTTTTTTTTCTTAATTTTTGTTTTCGTTTCATTTGTTTTTGTTTTTTGTTTTACGTGTGTAAGCATGTAAATATTTTTGCTTTTCATTTTGTTTGTAGATTGTGTTGCTTGCTTGCTGGCTTGCTTATTTTATTATAATTTTTCTTATGCTCTTTTTGCTTCTCTAAAAAAGTTTCCATATTGTTTTTCTATATCATTGCTGGTGCTGCTGCTGTTGTTGTTGTTGTTTTTGTTTCTGTATATTCAGTGTTATCCAGAGAGAGAGAGAGAGAGAGAGTGTAGAAATAATTCAATTTTACGTGACATTTCACAAGAAAATTTATCTTTAATTGATTATTTCTTTCTTCTTTTCCTTGAAAGTGTAAATATGACACATTCATTCATTTTCTTTATTTTTACTTTATTTTTTATCTTTATTTTCTTGTTTAAATTAAGTTTTTAAGTTAAAAAATTAACACATTAAAAAAAAAAAAAAAAAAAAAAAAAAAAAAAAAAAAAAAAAAACAGCTGCTGTGCTGTTAGTAAACAAAGTGGGCAATTTAGCGTTTTTTTTTTTTTTTTTTTTTTTTTTTTTTTTCCAAATATCAACTAATAGTTGAAACCAAATGTACTTGAGGTTATACATGTTAGCGACAACTACTTTATAATACCTTAGCACCTCGACCATAAGAGCTATATAAGTAAGGTAAGCTGTATGCACGCAAGTGTTCCTTCCGGAGTGCATTAATGCCTTACAGATTCTGAGGATATGCTCTCATGCTTTATTTTCATCGCCCTAGAGTCTACATATTAGGCTCGAGAAAATCCCATTCTGTATAGATATACTCTGAGTATATAATATCCTGTCAAAAGATCCCGGTTGACAAGCTAATAGCATTTCTTGACAGTTTGTTGCATGGCTCTGATAACGGTTTTTATTGCCTCAATCATACTTGTTCTCAAACTTACTTTATCCTCCCTTTCATTGAGCATTCTTTTCGAAAATTTCATTCGCAACTACAAACTTGTTGGAGACAACATTGAACACACAACTTCTAATACAAGTAGAGTTACAACTTGGGTTATGAAATCTAATCTGTAAAGAATTACTCTGTACCGTGCATGAAATCATTTACGAGGACTGGAGATGTTATAGACCGCCTCTGGCCAGATAGTCCCACATGTTGCAGGTCATCATTGCTTTTTAAATTCAAACAAGTTTAAGGAATTTACCGATGACTGCTCTGAGATTAAAAAAGCTTTTGGATTTTGTTAACTGCAGCTTAGAAAAAATTAAAAGGAAAAAATGCGGACATTTTTTCTTGTAGCACCCTGATAATTTTTATAAAATTTGGAAGAATTTTGGAATTTGGAAAAAAAGTTTAACAAGCAACACGATAGATATATGCATGGTTACCATAGTATTGTATCTCTACAAACAAGGCTTCCAAACATACGTTAAGCTTTACCAAGAAACCGGTTTGGTAGCTGTCGTAAAACCACACTTAAAAGTTCACAAAGTGGACTAGGCCTCTGCAGCGGAGATTATACTCTAGACTGGCTCCTTAGCAATATGCCAGCATTCATCTCCTCTAAGAAAAGTTTCTCTGACAGTCAGTCCTGATTTGAACCTGCTGCCACTACAAATTTATGGACGGTTTTAGATTCAATAGAACATTGACAGGGTACGCGCAGCCATTGATGAATTGGCCCAGTTCGACTTGTAAGCATGCAGCCGCAGTGGCATACAAGCATACCCACACTACACTTTTCACACTATCCACGTTGTGTAAGACACACCGAAGTTTCAAATGTTCTTTAGTGTTAGTTAATTTAGGTCAGACGGGTGACCCCTTTGATGAGCACTGTCTCAGAAAGGACAGAGTTTTTGGACCATGTTGGTAGAAGGATGAAATCATTTACGAGGACTGGAGATGTTATAGACCGCCTCTGGCCAGATAGTCCCACATGTTGCAGGTCATCATTGCTTTTAAATTCAAACAAGTTTAAGGAATTTACCGATGACTGCTCTGAGATTAAAAAAGCTTTTGGATTTTGTTAACTGCAGGCTTAAGAAAAAATTAAGGAAGAAAATGCGACATTTTTTCTTGTAGCACCCTGATAATTTTATAAAATTTTGGAAGAATTTTTGGAATTTGGAAAAAAAGTTTTACACAAGCAACACGATAGGATATATGCATGGTTACCATAGTATTGTATCTCTACAAACAAGGCTTCCAAACATACGTTAAGCTTTATCAAGAAACCGGTTTGTAGCTGTCGTAAAACCACACTTAAAAGTTCACAAAGTGGACTAGGCCTCTGCAGCGAGGATTATACTCTAGACTGGCTCCTTAGCAATATGCCAGCATTCATCTCCTCTAAGAAAGTGTTCTCTGACAGTCAGTCCTGATTTGAACCTGCTGCACTACAAATTATGGACGGTTTTAGATTCAATAGAACATTGACAGGGGGTACGCGCAGCCATTGATGATTGGCCAGTTCGACTTGTAAGCACTGCAGCCGCAGTGCATACAAGCATACCCACACTACACTTTTCCACACTATCCACGTTGTGTAAGACACACCGAAGTTTCAAATGTTCTTTAGTGTTAGTTAATTTAGGTCAGACGGTTGACCCCTTTGATGAGCACTGTCTCAGAAAGGACAGAGTTTTTGGACCATGTGGTAGAACAAATCAGTAGGCACACCAGAGATTAAACATTTCCTATAGGAAACCACCCTTATTGCTGCAGCCATCTTTTATTGAAGAGGTGCTTCAAGAAAGGCAGAATATGAGAGGTTACGAACAATTGTTTCTTCGTGACAAGTGTAAGGTACTGACACATAAAATGAAAGATAGTCTCTTCTGCAGAAGTCATTTGATAGAATGTCAAGTCTTTCGATATGCCTTCTAAAAGGTCACTGGCCTGAGAGAATCGCAACGTGCGGTAGATGACAATGGGAATTGAAGACACAGGTAACGGCAATCATTCCTCTTTTTGCCCACATTCTGAAGAACTATAATTCGAGTCAGAGTCCAAAACAACTGGAGAAAGTTTTTGAAGTTGTATTCAATCCAGTTCAGCAGCAGAGTCTTGCAACATTTCATGTACATTACTATTGCCAACGATAAAGAGGCTCTCTGTAGACGGGGAATATCTTGTTTAACAGACGCAACCGGAAGATTTTCAATTGCGGATAAAAATGAGGTTTATAACACGAACCAGCTTTTGACTGAAAAAGCAGCTTGAAATTCCTGAAGTTTGGTACTAGCTAGGCTACTTTATAACATTTAAACCAATTAACTTTTTCTACATCTCTTGATTGGATGTGGATCTTAAAAATTTTCCCAAATGTTTGTCTTTTAACGTTTTTGATTAACAAAAAATTTGCCTTTTTCCTGTGCAGCATAATGCCATCATGTTTTTAGTTTTCCACAATACCCAGGTTAAGATTTATTATTTCTGTTGCTTTCTAAAATAAAACTTTTCTTTTCTTCTTTTTTTGGTTTTTCATAATCCAGTAAACGAAAAAAAAAACATTTTATTTTCCATAATTTAATATGAAAATACTCACTCATTCACTCAGTATTGTTGGTCGGTTAGCTAGCTGGCTGGTTGGTTGGTTTGGATACATTTGCTAATAAAAATTCATACGAAATGTTTACGGCATACAGAGAGACAGACAAGAAGAGTGAGAAGTGGAGTGGAGGAGTGTGGAGTATATGAGTGAGAAAACTAAAAAGTCATTTAAATTTTTACGACTCCACCAGGCAATAAAACAAAAACCAACAAAAAAAAAACAAAAAAAAAGCAATTTTTAAAACGAAAAAGAAAATGAAAACAAATTCTCAAGTTAACCACCAGACACAGGCGGCAAATGAATTTCAAATGAAAATAATTTGTTTAAAAAAATTAAAAGCCAAAAAATACAAGTAAACTCTTCATTTCTCAATGATAATTGAATTAAAATATGAAATTAATTCCATAGAAAGCCTATTTCACATAAAACGCCTTTATTTCAACAAACAGCTTAAATGGCAACACTGTGCGGTTTTCTTATTCGTGTTTTGTTTTGAATTTGATTTTAGAATACGGAAGTGTGTTACACACACTTATGCACATGTACTTACACGTACGTTGTATTCATCATCATCAGTCTCTTATTGAATGCGTTTTTCAATTAAAACGTGTTGTTTCAACCATTTTAGAAAACAAAGAAAAATCAACAACAACAAACAAAATAAGACACCAAACAACAACAACAACGGGATGATGACGACTTAATGAAATTAATCACCGAAATTAAAATTTTAAACAAAACAAATTGAGAATTTCATAATTGAACATAGAAAAATCAACAAAAACAAATATGGCCACAAACACACGCACACTCATTCACATGCAAACAAAACAAATGCAAGCAGCACCAGCAGTAGCATTAAAATAAAATTGCCAACCAATACTGTCACACTTGCATACAACGCATATATAAAATGAATTATAAAGAATTAGAGAGCGAGAGAGAGAAAGAGATAGAGAGAGAGAGCATAGGAGAGGAAATTAGTGTGAAGAGAAAAGATAAACAAACAAAAAACACAATTTATAAGGACAACTTCAAATGGCAAAGCGACAATGGCAATGAAATGTAAGACAATTGCGTTAATTACGATGAAAATAAAAGCCAGTTTTTGTAAGACGAACGTTTTTCTCTTTGTATAGAAAACACAAATATGCACAGATGAAAATGTGAAACCAGTGAAACAGCACCTATAAAAATTATGTTTTGATAAAAAAAAACCTAACGACCTGTTTTTGTAAGACGAATGAGTGGTTTTGTTTGTGTTATCCATACAAACAGACGTTGGTCTTACAGAAACAGCACCTATAAAGCGTTTTGGTAAAAAAAAGAAAAAAAACTAAAGGCCTGTTTCTGTAAGACGAATGAGTGTTTTGTTTGTGTTTTTTATACAAACAGACGTTCGTCTGAAGTCATTCGTATTATAGAAACTGTGTATAAATACAGGAAACGGATTTTGTACGACGTTAAAATACCCCACAATAATTTTTTTTGATTCTGATGTATTTGCGAAATTCTTATTGATTTTGATTGTATAGGTTCTTACAACAGAAATTACCGAATTGTGACAGATGGAAACGGCCGTCTTGTCGCCATAGTCTAGTAGGCAGTGTGTTGGCTTATTATACATAAGGCCACGGTTCAAACCCCCGTTAAGAAATCTACAACAAAACGAAATACGAAAAAATATTTCTTCGGGGTCTTCCTCGGCAGTTTTAAAAAACTGCAATGAAAAGTTTCTTAAAAAAACTAGCATTCGGAATCGACTTTGAACTGTAAAGTGGTGTAAGGAAACTTGGTTGTAATCCTAACTGAAGGGTTGTAATGACCAATTATGTTTGTATGTTTGTAGCGGCCATCTTGTTGAAGTGACATCTCTTAAAATACTTGTCCTCTAGTTAGTCTGGTTTGTCAAATCACCATGAGCGACTCTGTGCAGCGATAGACAATGACGTGTTTTCACTGAATGGACTCTGGAGCTGTTGGTCTAATTTTCATCGAAATATTTGTCTTTCTCTAGCGATAAGATCGATTTGGATGAATGGGTATGTAAACAACCAAAATTTTCGTATTTGGAACGATACCCAGCAACATAAGATGTAAGAGCGTTCAATACGTTCCGAAAATGCTGTGGGTTTTGTGGGTTTTTGGGCTGCTTCGTTATCATATACCAATGGCAAGTACTATAGGTACGGTGATTATCAACTTCTTTGGATCTGAATTGGATGTACTGGACACGAACATTAAGTAGTCTTAACAGAAGGGCGCTACGTGCCACAAAGCTCATGCCGCATTGGATATTCTGCATGAGGGATATAAGGGCATGATTATTCCACGTAAAGATAATGCAAAATGGCCACCAGAAGCGTGCAATTTAACTTCGTTAGACATTTTCTTTAGGAGTTTTCTTAAGTGACAGATGTATGCTAATAAGCTACAAGCCACAGCGATCCTCATGGAATTCCAATGATACCTCCACACACATTTTGTTTTATTTTAATTTAAAGATAGCAGAGTCCTTAAAACAGACCCTACACAATAACGAGGGTTGGTTAATGATCATGCCATGTTTTTTTTCAAAGCTTTTAAAACTTTATAGAAGTAAAGCAATATCATTCAGAGATTGACTCAAAAACGTTCGCTTGCATAGGCATATTTACACTAACGCTTGTCGCCTTAACGCTATGATTGTAAATTGCTGCCAGTTTATCATTAGTTAAGTGTATGGACTTGTAATCACAATCAAAGAAAATAAAAACCTAAAATAAGGTAAACACACTTCCACACACATACATGTGAAAAAAGCTAATATTATAACAACAACTACACCAACAATAAGCAAAAAAGAAAAAAAAGAAGACAAAAACAACAACAAAGAATATAAACAATAATAATGGACAAGAAGAAAATGTTTTTATTTTACCGCTGGATTGCGTTAATTTTCTACTCATCATTATAAGAATTTATGAAAACAAATCCGGCAAGGTGGACTATATGATGCGCTACATACCCTGTAAACTGTACAGTACGCTCAACGCTCCTTAAATCAGTACTGCAATACTTTTACTTTTGTGGTTCCAATACATGGTTTAGAACCTCAATTTAAGATCCTGCCTGAAGAAAAATCTAGCAGTTGCTTAAGAGCTGAAAAGAAATTCATTAAAAGGCGGCTGGTATTCAACGAGTGCATTCATGATGTTGTAACTGATCAGATGGCTTTAGCTTCGGTTTCCTTAATTGATCTTTATATAGCTTGAGATGCAAATAAAAATTCAAAATACGTCATAATAAGCCGTTTGATAGGCAATTAATTTGACGCGTTGGCATTGAAAATTACGGATTATTCACCATACTTTCTTTGAAGCGACATCTTCGGCAATACGTATGTATTAGAGATCAGCAATGAATCAGTTTTTCGATACTCATAAGCACACGTAAAATTTTGAATATAAGTGAGTCAAGAATATTGAAATTTAACCGCACTACTCTGATTCATTCGTACTCACTGCAACATTGATTTATAAGTACAGGTTGACATCAAACTCATACCATTCAAAATATGTTTGATTCACATAAGCCAACTTATTTAGATTCATAACTTTGGAAAAATATTTGTAAATACTTATAAATTTATTACACAGTCGTAGTTATTGTTGCATTTATAACAAAAGAAAAAAGACGCATAAGCAAAAAAAGACAGAACAGCAAGCAGAGCAAACACACAACCTAGTGAGTATGTTCGTGTTCGTACGCGATTCATACTTTTTTGTGATTCTTTTTATCTGTTGAGTCATGGAGAGTAGAAATCAACATCATACGTGTTGTTTAGTATGAGTATGATGAATACTTCAAACTTTGAATATGACTAGAGGTTCGATCATATTAAAATAAGTATGAATGCGTATAAGACTATCAGTATTTATGAGTATGATTCGATTCTCCTCATCTTTTTGAATACTCCTTGCTGATTTCTGATTCTTTTCTCTTCAACGAGAGCTTATCTTTCTCAGGCAACAGGGTGCTCGTGCCTTCGTAGGTGATCGGTTATAATAATTCGACCTGATTTCAGTGATTTTTTTTTCCAAAAATCTTAACACCCTGCATACACATACACATACCCACCTCCTATACTGCCTGTTTATTTTGTGTGTAGGGGTATGCCAATAGCAAAATCATAACAAAAAAATATACAAGCAAAGCAAAGTGAAGTGAAGTGAGTGAATGAGTGAGTAATTGTTGATGTTTTTATTATTTGATTTTGTATTTGTTTTTTCTTTATTATTATTGTTGTTGTTGTTGTTGTTGTTCTTATTGCTCATATGTGTACATATAATAAACGGGGCAATAACAACAAAACCGAAAAAAAATCGAAATTAATTCTTAATGTGCTTTTGTTGTTGTTGTTTTATTTCGTTTGTTTTGTAGTGGCTGCTAAAAGCAATTTGTTGTTTTTGTTGCTGCTGCCTTAGATTTTATTTTATTTGTGCTTCTTTGTTTTTGTTTTATTATGTCAAGGTTCGCGGCACAATTCTACCGTGTACACTCTGTACAACATTGTAGGAAAACAAAAAAAAAAAAACGAGGCAAAAAACACGAAAAAACGATATTTCTCTTCGACATCTTGCAGTAGAAGGTTCTTTTGGTATTTTGAGAGAGTCAGAGAGAGAGAGAGAGAGATTAAGTTTCTTCCTCTCTTATTAGTAGCTTCGTAGATTTAAGCGGCATGCTAAACGAGAGAGTGTTTATGCATGTATAAGCCGTAAAAGAGTTATTGTTGTTAACAGTAGCAGCAGCAGCAGCAGCACATTTTATTGTGATTATGATTGCAATTTCAGTTGGAATTTAAAACCCATTTTTATTAAAAAAAAAAAAAAAAAAAAAAAAAAAAAACTTTTTTTTTTTTTTTTTTTAAAGTTTGTATGAAGTAATGTGATGAAATGATTTTTTAATCATTTTACTTAAAAAAGAAACAAAGTTTTAAGAAAAATAACGCAATTAATTAAGACGAGTTTGCTAAGCATAAAATAACGGTAGTTTAGATGTTTACCTTATGATAAGAGTTGCCATTTCTTCTCATTCTTGTGAATTTGGTTTTTTTATTTTTTTTTTATTTATGAATTCCTCACAAAATGCTTGTCGGTACAAGCAGCACATAAACATGCTAACAATAGAGCAGCTTTAAATTACACAATTTCGCGTAAAGCAAACGTGATACCCCCGCGTTTGGATTAAAACTTGAAATGAATTTGTTTTTCTTATGAAAAGCTTGTGTCATCAACGGACTGTCATTGATTAGTTTTAAGAATTTATGATTCGCATACAAATGGTATCAAAATACATGGACACAGAGTGACCTTTCCTATGGAACGAGACAAATGCTCTACAAGTCGCTCAACTCTCCTTGCTTGTGTATGGCTCGCAAGCAAGAATTCAGTTGCTTTGGGAATATTCAAGAAGCAATTTCTATGCAAAATCTTCGTTCCAGTGCAAATCGGCAATAATTTCCGCATTCGTATAAACAAGCAGGGACATTGGTCAACGCATTAATACAAGCTTAATGCATCTCATTCTGATGTTTTGCAGAGGCGGGTGTTTAATGCGAGAAACGGCGTCATTTTCTAGACCTTCTTTACAAGTTATGAAGGCTATTAAAATGAGTGTAATAGTGGGAAATTCTGCGTATTGATTTCTATTTTTATGCAAAAGGAGGCGTTATCCAAGCTTACTATAAGGTCTGCAAACAAAGACTTCGAAACATCTTTCAAATTACTTCTCATTTATTTAATCCAGCCATGCTAAATCACCAAGGACAACCACAGACCAGTCAATGACTTACGTCTTTTGAATAGGCTCTGGAGAAATCAAAAAAATTAAATCAAATCTTTAAGGATGAAGCTAATTTCAGGATGGATGGGTAGGGTATACGAATAAACGGTTCATATTTTTTTAGGAACAACACTGATCAGACCTTCACTGTCGACGACGAGGTCTATAGATTGATGATTGTCAACTTTTTGACGTTTAATTGCATGAATTGGATATTCGGCACGGAAGATTTGAAGATATGCTCATGCTCCCATGGAGGTGATGCAGCCTGGCCAGTTGGAATTAAAGTCAATATTTTGTTTTATTTATTTTGGGTGCGTATGTATTGAAAATTCCATTACTGTATATAGTATGTCGAGTATAATTGACGAAAGTGTCTTGTATAATGACGAGAATACTTGTGTTATTAAAATACAAAAATAAGATAATAAGTTAATACCAGCGTATTATTTTGTATTGGCGAATAAATTGTTTTTTTTTTCTATAAGAGGAATATATAAGGATCTGGCAGCTCTGAAATAATTATTAGTGTGGCAACCTCATATATATTTTTGTTTGAAATACTTAATATTCAATTGATATGACAGATCTTTGGGAAATACCGTTTTTTATCAAGAAAATAAAATTTTATGAATACATGCATGCATATATAGAATAATTTTTGACTATTTTTGATATAAAAAAAATATTTTTAAACAAAATTAAAGGATTAAAGGGTTACCTGCAATTTTAAATTATTTTTTTTTTTTTTTTGAATTTGAAAAATTATTTTTTTTAAAGTTGTGACTGCGATTTTTAATTATTTTTTTTTTATTATTTTGGTCTTTATATAAAAATTACTTAAAATTTTGATTTTATATTTAATGATATTTTATTAAATTTTGTTTTTTATTATTTTGTTAATTTTTTTATTTAAATAAGAAAATATTTTAATTTTAAATGTTAAAACAAAATTATTACTTTTTATCTTTTAAATAAAAAAATATTTTGAATTTTATTTTAACACATATTTTATAATTATATCTATTTCTTTATATAAACACAAACGATTAAAAAACAATCTAATAAAAAAAAGATTGGAAAATTAAATATAAAATTTAATTGATTTTTTTTGTATTAAAACTAAAAAATAAATTGAAATCAAAGTTAAGCGCTTTAAAATTTTTTTTTCATGTTTCATCTATATTGTTTAATAAATTTAGTTGTTTAATTTTGTTTTCAACATCCATATTCTGTTTTAATATCATATTTTTTTTTTCATTTTGTTATATTTTTGAACAATTTTTTATCTAGGAAATAAAAATAACGTTCAAAAATCTAATTGGATTTTTATTTATTTTTTTTTAAATAATTTTTTAATAATTATTATGTTTTTATATTTATGTTTTATTATTCATTTTATTTTTAATTTTTTATATTTATTTTTATTTTTCTTTTTTTTTTCTAAAAAAATAACAAATTTCTAATTGTTTTATTTTTTAATAAACATAAACACTAAAATTTCAAAACAAAATTAAGTGGTAAAGATGGAATTTTTTATTAAAAAAAAAAATCCAAATGATATATTTTTTTATTTAAAATTTTTAATTTATTTTAGTTTTAATAAAATTTTTTTTTAATAATATTTAGTTTAAGTTTGTTTTTAAATGTTTTCTTATTTTATTTTTCTATAAAAGTTTTATAAACTAGTCTAAAAATTTAATTGCATTTTTAAAATTATAAACATTAAAACTTTGAAACAAATTAAACATTTATTAAACAATTTATTTTGATTTAATTTTAGTAAAAAGAAATTTTGAATTGAATTGAATTGATTTTTTTTATGTTTTTAATTTTTTATTTCTTATTTTGTTTTTATTTTATTTTTTTATTAAAATAATTTCTCTAATAAAATAAAAAAAAAAAAAATATTGTAATTATGCGTTAACTTTTAATTTTAATTTTTTTTTTTTAATTTTCAATCATAATTTCATTGCCTATATTTTGTTAATGCACTTAGCTCAGCTCAGCTTCACATAGATAGTCACTTCACTTAAGAAAACAAACACACACTTAACATGGTTTTCTTTTCTTATTTTGTTTTTCATGTTTTTCTAATTTATTTTGTATTTGTTTTGCAATATTTTTTTTTTAGTTTTCTAATTATGTATGTACACACTATTATATGCTGGCATTGTTATTATGTTTGTTTTTTTTAAATTGTTTATTAACAACAAAATAACAAACAAAAAAATACTTTACTTGGAGTATAGATCATCATCATCATCATCATCATCATGATCATTATTATCATATGAAAACATTACTCACTCATATACAGTCATTCATTGTGTGGCAATTTTAACGTTTATAATTAACGGTATAAAACGAACAAATTAGAAAGAGCATCAACATCTTTTTGGTTTTATTACAGCATTGGTTGTAATAACCCTTATAAACAAACAAAACCAAACAACAACAATAATATGAAAAAAATCTATAAACAATCGTAAAAAATTCAAAACAAAAACAATTTGAAAATTAATTAAAATAACAACAACAAAACTTAAAGAGATTATTTTTGATTTCTTTTTCTCTCTCTCTCTGTCTCTCTGACTTGGTTAAGCATGGCTACTTGCATATTCTAAAGGTAAATTGTGTTGTTGTTTTACTTTGTTACTGAAAAACTCTTAATACCGAGAGCTTGTACTATAAGAAATTGTAGAGTAAATAAACGAATAACAATAGCAAAATAACACATAATTAATGTTTACATTTGTTGGTTTTTTTTTTTTGGTTTGTTTTGTTTTGGTTGTTTTTTTCTGCTGTTGTTGTTGTTGTTGCAGTTGTGTTGAGTGGTGTTTTTGATTTGTTTTTTTTTTTTTTTGTTGTGTTTTTAAAGTGTAGTGTAGTGTAGTGTGTAGTGTGGTGTGTTGTGTTGTGTGTGGTTAAACCATCATACCATACAGTTGGAAAAAAATAAGAAGAAGAGACTGCAATTATGTTGTACGGCTAGGCCTAAAAGCAATACTTTTGCTGTTGTTAAGTTTTCTTATTAATTTTTATATTATTTTTTAATTATTTGTGTGATTATTTTTGTTTTATTTTATTTTATTTTTATTTTTTTTTATAATAAAAAAGGAATTAAATTACTTCAACACTTTTTTTATTTCTTTTATTTTTTTTTTTAATTTTTCAATTAACAAAAAGAGAATGAAAATAATTGCTGTTTATAATTTGTTGTTTGTTTTTGTTATTGTGATTTATTAAGAGATTACGTTGCCCATCTGTCTTAATATGTTTTGTTATGTTTTTGAATTTAATTTCAGAATTTAATTTTTTTTTCAAATAATTTTTTAATTTTTTAATTTTTTTAAATTTGTTTTTTTAATTTCAAACAATATTTTTAGTTTTCGTTTATTTGGATTAGACTTTGCTTAATGTATTGTATTATGATTGTTATTATTTTAAGCATGAGTATAATTTTAATGTTGGGTTGCTATCTGTGTTTTAATTTGAATTTTAATTTTAATTTTTTTTCTTTTTTTTTTTGTTTTTTACTTGAAATTTTATTTTATTTTTTTTTATGTTTTATTTTCTTTTATTTTTTTTTTATACTGCCTGTTTCTTCTTCTTTAGTTTAATTTTTTTTCTTCTTGTTGTTGTTGCTGTTGTGTGTTATTATTCTTCTTCTTCTGGTTGTTGTTTTTAAATAATGACAAAAGCACACACGGTGTGTATAAAAATTTCTTTGTATTTTGAATGCGATACGCTGCGCTTGGCAAAATAATTGTGTGCGCCGTGTATGGCTGTCAATTGAGTACTAGTGGCACGAGCCGCTATACATTTATCGCATGCATAAAATTGTGAAAATCAAGCAGGCAAAGCAAAGCAAAGCAAGGCAAGTCAGTCGTCATATAGCCAGCCAGCCACAGCCAGCAATGAAATACAAACCATCCAACCAACCAACCAGCCAACCAGCCAGCCAAACAAACATTCACAGTCATCAGTCCAATTTTATTTCAGTTTTTTTTTTTCTTTTCTTCACAGAGTAACTAACAAAATGAGCTCTTTACACACACAAAGCAACTGTATCTGCAGCAACAGTAGTGACAGTGACCATAGCAGCAGCGTCATTTGCCTTCAAATGCAAAGAAAACAACACAAAAATTTTGTTTTTTCGTATTCGAATGAAGAAAGTTGTGTCTGTTTTTCCAATTTTCCTTAAAACAGCAACAAAAAACGATCGAAAAACAAATTTCAACATGAGTTTTCCCTACGAACTCTACACTCAGCACTCAATTTGAGTTTTAGAGTAACGTAAACACATTATCACTCAGAATTTTCCCTTGGAGCGGAGATGTAAAATGATTTTTTTTTTGTTTAAATGCACTGTTGCACATTAATTTTTATTGAATTCTAATAAGAAGAAGAAGAATAAGAGTTTTCAACATAATTTTCCTAAAAGATTTCTAAAACAGTCACAGTGGGCGTACAACCAACAATAGCTAAACGGTTTGACAAATGTAAACAAATTTAAATTGGAAATTAATTTCGTTATAAACACCACCTTCATATTATAAATGAGCACCTTTATTGATTTCGAGAAAGCTTTTGGCCCACTGGTTAACGCTATCATTTGGAAAACACTTGAAAATATCAGAGATTATCCAGAAGTTAGGTCGGGAGCTAATTGCCGCCACATCCAATCAGAATTCCATTAAAACGGTTGTGCGACAAGCAGGCGTTTTATCACCTGCTCTTTAACGTGGCTTTTTAGAAGTGATGAGGAATATCATGGCCCGTGTGACTGATCTTGATTGGGATTGGGGTCTGTCATTTGAATCGTAATCAGTTCGATAAGGTGGCAACCCTTAGAGTTAATATAAATAAGATTAAAGCCCTGTTTCTGTAAGACAAACAATTTCAGACGCATATTTGTTTGTATGGAAATATACTAAATTTTGTTTGTATTGTACATACAAGCATACGTTCGTCTAAAACTATCGGTCTTACAGAAACAAGCTTTAAGTCAACCACTAGTCGAGTGTTGACAAATAGGACAAGACCTCGTGAGTTTCAATCTCAACTCTGAAATCTCGAAGAAAGGACTCCACTCTCACCAAGTCTTCTGGCAAAAGCTTTGACAGAAAGAAATTTCTGATGATGACTGACGGTCATCGTTGATGCCTGAAATCACATCTAGAGTGCTCGCCAAGTGTTCAAACAGCTCAATACAGAGTGGAATTCAGCATCATTGCACGAAATTATTATGCATTCCTTAGCTTTGAATATGAACCTGATATGTTATCAAATTAAAGACTATGGACACGTACGTCTAGGACGCAAATTCAAAGGAAATGGCGATAGATTAGTTGGCCGCGGCTATCTTCCGCTATGCAGTAGCATGAATTCAGCAAAGGCATCCGTCCACATTTGGTGTAAACGATGAGATGTAGGATTTGTGTGCATGAATGAAAAGTAGAATGAAATTATGAACCGAACATCAAAGGAAATCAATTGAAAATATGTCGTCGTGGAGCTATGATTCTTATGAGAACAAGGGGGATTTATAGCTACCAGAAAAGATGTTGATTTTGGTGAAGAGCTGTTCCGATTGTTTTTTGTAAGCCTCTAGATTCAACAGACATTAAAATAAATAACACTTTGGGGTATAGGATACAGACGTGTGTGTGTTGCTGCCTATCAATTCTGAGCGATCAAGTGCTGACAACACAGATCAGATTTTATAGAGTGACCATAATGTCAGACTTTTAATGAACAATACTCTTTGAATTCCATTAGACATACAGCATTACCTTTACCGATTGTAATCTTAGGTTTGAAATGATTTATGTACGTCGTACGTGGTTCGCTCTACCATCGCCCGCAATTATTCGTTTCAGTAATTGCTGGATTTTAATTAAAATTAAGTTGTAAATTTGTTGCCAAAAAAAAAAAAATCTGGCAACCTTTTTAAATTACTTTAAAATGTATTTGTTTTTGATAAATTCTTTTAATTTTTATTTACTTTAAATAAATAAATTCTGAAATAAATTCTGTCATATTCACATACGAATCTATACCACTGTACACCATTTTGCAAATATACTTCCGTTTCCTCTTTGCCCTTCTTAAAATGGTTGACAACGGTTTACAGTATGGCTGCAAAACCCATATTAAAAAAAACAAAAGCACACAACAAACAGCAAAAGCAGTAACAAAAACAATAACAACAACATCACGGCAAAATATTTTGTCATGTAACTCCATGTAAGAGTATAAAACATGCAAAGGCAAACAAACACAAATGAAAACAAAAACAAAAAAACAGAAGCGTAAAACCTGTTTAATGCAGTTTTCTAAAAACTACAATAAGAATTTGTAATAACGGCTCTCAATTGCTCTCATAGCAGCAAACCCTTATTTTCACAAACCAGCACTCTGTGTTGTTCTCTGCTCTCATTTTTGCTTTCCGTAAATCTCTCTCGTTTTACATGAGTGAGTAATGAGTTGTTTTCTTTTGTTGTTGCTTTTTTATGGACATTTAAATAACAATGAGCTCATATATGCAGGTATGTACACACACACACACACAACATACAACACTAAACTGATAATAATAATGACGTTATGGTTGATAATAATTATGATGATGATGGTGGTGTTGCTTGCTGGTGATAATAGTTAAAAATTAGGTATGCGTATGTATGTGTATGTATTTGATGAGTCTTGCTTGTAACAACAGTAGGTTCAGTTGTTTCCATAAGCAAGCATATGGAGGCAGAAAGTGAAGTGTCGTTATTATATTTTAGTCGTGTGCCCTTCTTTTTCGTTGCATGTAATTTTGCAATTCGTTTTGAGTTCGCCTCTCTCCGTGTTCACTGTCGTCGTTGTTGTCGTTGTCGCCGTTGTCGTGTGTTTGCAATTTAATTGCCATTAGATTTTAAAGAGGCGCAAATGTTTTTCAACAAATTTGTTGCTTCATCATATAAATTTTGTGTTTGCTTTTGTTGTTTTTCTTTTTAAGAAATATTGTTCGGACATTTTCGGTGACGAGGAGGTATATTCACTTAAAAAAAGTTTTGTTTACATTTTAAAACAGTCGCAGTAATAGTGTTGTAGACATGCAAGAAAGAAAAATCACTTAAAAAAGGATGGAGGAAAAAACGTACTTTTTTGTTGAAAAAAAAAAAAAAAATCGCTAACTTTAACACTAAAATGCTAAATTACCAATACTGTTGCTTTCAATAGATGAATAACAAATGTTTTGGGTTTTACGCGTGTTTTAAAATTACAATTTCTTGCCTTCACGGGTAACATTAAAGCGGGCTTAGTGTAAAAAAATAAAAATCGCAAAAATTACTTTACAAACTGTTAAATAGGCAACACAGCCTTGTTTATTTGAGTGTAAACTAGGTGGTTAAGAAGTTTATTTGTTGATTTTTGCCTTAATTGGCAACATTGAAGCGGGCTTAATGTAAAAAAGAAATAAAAATCGCAAAAATTAGTTTACAGACAGCTAAAGTGGCAACACTGCCTTGTTTATTTGAGAGAAAACTTGGTGTTTAAGCAGTTTATTTGTTGAGTTTTGCCTTAATTGGCAACATTGAAGCGGGCTTAGTGTAAAAAAAAAGTAAAAATCGCAAAAATTAGTTTACAAACTGCTAAATTAGCAACACTACCATGTTTATTTGAGTGAAAACATTGGGGTAAAGGAGTTTATTTGTTGATTTACTCTTTATAGCCGTTATGTTGGTATCTTTACCGGCCTCTTAATGCTCTCTATTGTGAACGTCGGAATGGGGTGTTATAGTGATACAGTGATATGGTGTGTGTATGGTATGTGGTGTGGTGTGTTGAAAAAAGTAAAGATTTTGTGAAAATTTTCCTTAAACATATGGTTGTTGCATTACATTTCATTTCATTTCATTTGTTTTGATTCTTTATTTTGGTTTTTCATTTCTAAGTAGTAGCCACAGCCACAAGGGGTCATTGTTTTTGAAATTATTTTGATGATGATGTTGTTGTTGTTGTTGTTTATTTGAACACAAAATGTTTTCTTTTATATTTGATTTGCTTTTTTGGTTTAAGGGTTGCAAGAAGAGTGTTAGAAGCATAAAGGATAAGAGTGTCATAGTGTCGTAGATAATCTTTTTGGGGTTAATAAAACTAAAGCAGAAGACAAAGACAAATTCTTGTAGAAAATGTAATTGAAAAATCTTTTCTGTTGTGAAATATTCATTAACTTACGATTACAAAGTGTTTTACGACAATCATGTTATCAAACAAAACGATCTGGGGTTGGGATTTAAAAAAACGGAAAGGAAAACGGTCACCTCCTCATCATAAACAATACAGGGTAATACATGTTAAAAATGAATTGAATTGTTGAGAAATTGAAATTTAATAAGTTTTATTACAGAAAATAACGCTATGGCTGCTAAAAATATATTAAAAAATTTGCTGAAAGGATCCAATGTTTCATTGCCATTAAATCGAAGGAAAAAAAGGCACAAGAAATGATTGAATATTCATAGGAAGGAAGAAACCCCTCTTTTAATGGTAAACCTGATGAAAACAGTCTAAATCTAGAAGCTTCATAGCCCAAGGCTATGCCCAAACAAGGATCAATAAGCTCCATCAAAACTACCCAGCCAGTTGCTATCATCAAGACATTTTCTATTGATTCTGGTCACTTTTTCTGAATTGCATCCATTAGACGTGTGAGTTGTAAGTAATAGAGATCAGAATTAATCGCTTCTAGAGACCGTTTTTAATTTTCTTTTTTAAAGTACGGGTAGTTGGTGATAATTTTTTCCTTCTAATGCATGATCTGACAGTCCGAGCTCATAAAATGTTGTCGGTTTCTACTTATTGATCAACTATGGCTTTAGTTAGGTTAGGTCGAAGCTTTAGCTTTGCACATTTAAAGCACATTTGAACACGCATAGCGGCCTGTTGTGACGCCACGACTTTAAAATGTGTGAATACCATTACCCATTGGGACCCGAACCAATACCTTCCATATGGCAGCACGTCGGATCCAATTCCTTCTTGAAATTGATTCAGGGGAGTACGTCATTCTATAGAATAGGAAACGCAGCTTAAAACACCCTTAATAAAACCCATTGAACTGTTGCGCACCGAATCAAAATAGCAAATACGTGAAATTCATTGGAAATCCAAAAATGTTGCATTAAGTAATGTGTGATAAGCCGCCGTAATCTAGTAGATAGTGTGTTGTCTTATTAGACGTGAGGCCAAGGTTCAAACCCCAGGTCAGACATGAAAGAATACTTCTTCGTTGACTTGCTCCCCAACACATTTCTGGTAAGAACTCTGAAAATTTGTTCAAAACTATGTTTTTCGGAGTCGATTTTAAACTGTAGGTTCCGCCCTTCATGTGTAAAAATTAACACATACAATATAGGTAGTGTGAGAAGCTAGGTCGTGATACTGACTGAAGGGTTGTAATGACCAATTATGTATGTATGCGTGATAAAGTGTTTGCAATAAAATAATTTGGAACTCATGCATCAAACAGCTGGGCAATAACGTAAAAATATTCCATTAAGGGGTGCGCTAAGCAGAGTAAAGTTATGAAAAAAACTTAAATGCTAAACCTTCGGGTTCATTTTCTAATCTTTGGCCTTCCAAAGCTTGTATTCAGCTGAACTTGGTGCTATGCAACTGAACCTTTCTAGAAGAAACGGTTTTTTGAATATGCTTGCAATTTAGCGGGCTGTAAAAAAAAAACAAGTTAACAACATTGCAATACAAATGCCATAACTTACAAGTCTCTTCCAGAAAGTGATAAGTGCAATGCACAAAAAACTCTTGCACACACACACAGGCATATGTACATACAACTACGTAATCAAGAATAAAAATAAAAACAAAACGGAATTTCTCAAATCTGCAGTTCGGGGCTTGAACTACTGAGATTAGAGTGTGTGTGTGTGTGTGTGTGCGACATTTTAATCTCTGTTGTTTATGCTCTCTTTTCATAACAACACGATATTCTCTCGGTACAACAATAAAAGAGTAAACAAAGTGAGAGAAACAATAGAGTTTACCGGAATGCGCAGAATCATTATTGGAGCGCTTTTGTTTGTGTAGTTATGGTAAGTATGTGTGTTGTTATGATTCTATAGAGAAACTGTAAATAAAACTCAATAATCAATAGCACGGCATGTCATACTACAATAGATGCTCGGCTTCATAAGACTAGTGGCTAATGTTTAGTAGAGTAAAGGACTACTTGTTCTCTCTCTATTTCTCTATGGAAGCAAGAAACAAAAAATATAACAAGCCATTGTGCTTGTTCTTCTTCATTGTAAAAAGATTTATTGCTTTGAGAGAGTTTTTTTTCCTTCTCTTTCACTCATACTTAGCCAATGTAGTGATAAAATTTGATTAAAATTCTTTTTCTCTAATGATTTGTTCTTCGTTGTTGTTGTTGTTGTTTTTTCAGCTTTCTTGCATTAACATGCTTTGACATGATTACAGTATTTTTGCTGGTATGTGCTGCTATTGAGAAGAGAGGGTAGAGATTGTTTGTAAACCAAATACACACAACAGCAGATCAATAACATCGTCATTAACGTTCATTGTACTTACTGAAGAGGAGTAGAGTAGAAGAGGAGAGAGAGCGTAAAAGTAAACACATTTGGTTTTTACACTCTTTTAATTTGATTTGGAATTGATTTTTGTTTTCTTGTCTTTAAACAATTTTCTTTTTTTAGTTTGTAAGAGAGCATAAGAAAGAGTGAAAGTGTTAAAGAAAATGAGAGTTTAATTGTGTTCTTTTTTTTATTTACAAATGTAAAGTTGGCTTTTGATCTTAAGCAAGTATAAGTGGAGTAAAGAAATTCTCTCAAAGGCTTCTTTCGTCTCTATCCCTCTCTCTCTCTCTCTTAGAGTACAACAGAACAGTTAATTAAGATTTGCAGAGCACTACAGAGAATTATAATAAAGTATGGCTGGTCAACGGTATTATCGGATATCGAACGGAAGATTAACAATGTTGCCAGATGATTTTATAGGCCAGTATATAAATTGTAATAACTCTGGTAATATTAATAGCATCAAGCCACAATATAACTTGTTTGAAAGCTAAGATTTTAGGCTACACATTTGCCAATTAAAATCACATTATTAAAGAGTGAAAACTCATACCATTATGCTCATAATTGGTTTTTCTATTCTAGAAAAGATAAGAACACGTTGCAGGCTGTCGTTTTACTGGCAACACTGGAAGAAAACGAACATGATTACAAACGATGTTAAATGAAACGCTGAAAATATCATGGATGAAGTAAAATAAAGCTCCGTAGGTCATAGCAAACCCATTATTGACACGCAGAAATTCAAAACTGTGTGTTCTTAGTGAAATTTGAAGGGTATTGTTCCCTATGAGTTTATACAGCCAGCTTAAACAATTAATTTCGAACTTTGCTGTCAAAAATAAACGAGACTAAGCCAGTGATTCAATTTAAACGACCAGAAATGGCCCAGCGTGAGCTGAGAGAACAAGATAGTGTATTTTGAGCGTATCCACTAGATAACCCGCACCCGACACCTTCAGATCTAGGCATAAAGCTATGTTTAGATGAGGTAAATTTGAATTCCATTCTGCCCAAAATATCACTTCCTGTTGGAGAAAGTTTGGTGGATAATCCGTTTCCATAGTGTTCTAAAGCTTTTGGACCTATCTTACGGCTCATTATGGCGAATTTTGCATTTCAATTTGCATCTCAAACCACATAAAGTCGGGTCTATGCAGAATAAGTTTGGGCGACCTTAATTGGCTACCAAGAGACGAGATTTGATGCTGGCAGACTTTTTTTTTGGTTGGTCTACGTCGAAAACTATATCTACGCTAATAATTCCCTGACAATGGAGTTCTTTTTTGGTTCAATAATCGTCGGAATATCATTCAAAAAGCAGCATTAAAAGTCTTTAAAAGTCTTTTGATTTTCAAAAAATCCTAGAATAATTGACATTTTTTTTTAGAAGATTAAAATCAATTTTAGTTACAATCCACCACTGACAGTGATTAAATTTGCCAGCAAAAAAAAAACGAAAAAATGAAAAAGAAAAAAATTGTGAATTGGCAACAGTCTGCCTGCATTCGTACAGAGAGATGTTGACGACGATGACGTTTGTGGTGGTGTAGTGACGACGATGAAAATAATCTTTGCACTGCAATCATCATCATCAACACAGTCATTGTTGTTATTAACGATGACGCGTTTTTTTGTTTTTTTTTTTTTGTACTCACTCACTCATTCACTCTTTTTACTGTGTGAGTGGTCGGTCGTCAGTAGCAGCAGTATTTCTCTCTCTCTGTACTCTGTACAGTGTACACCATGAAGAAGACTTAAAAAGTCACGTCGTTTTAGTAGAAAATTAAAATAAAGACGACTAAGTTGGCGTTATTCCCGAATACAACAGAACACACAACAGTCAGTCAGTCAGTGGTGATGTGTACATCTGGCTGCACATATGGATGTGTGTGTGTGTGTGTGTGTGTGTGTGCGAGTGTCCCCGTTTATTTTACATACCACTATAGAGCGCACACTCCCATACATACACACACACACACACACACATACTAACATATTATTTTTATTTTCTGTTTTACTACTCATGCTAATGTAGTTCTATTTATTGTTGTTGTTTTTATTACAACAATTCTTGCAATGTTTAATTATTAGGTTTGTTGTGTATATCTCGTCTATATCTTCTGTCTGTTTGCACGACGGTTCATCGTTTAATGTAAAATAGCATAAACGAAGAAAATGAAGTATAGTGAGACAGCGTGAGAGAGAGAGAGAGACAGAGAGTAAATG
>QOCX01000244.1:97790-147253 GCA_005959815.1 Sarcophaga bullata
ATAAAATAAGGCGAATTTGAATGTAATACTAACTAGAAATTATTGGAAAAAGTTTAAATTTTAGGGCGGAAAAGTTCCCAAACGCGGTATGTATGTAGGACTTTTTTCTTTGACTGTATTTTATAGCCTCGCGCTTCTATTTAAAGAAAATAAAATACCTTTAAGATGACAATATAAATAGAATAACATTCCCAAACGTTTCATACTCACTTACTTACTTAATTTAGTTGGGATTAATACCTAGGTTTCATTGTAAACCTAACCTACAGCAGAACATCGACTCGGAACTACAGATTTAAGGAACTTTCTATAGACAGAGTTTTTGCCAGAAGATTGTTGAGGGGGAGGTCGCCAATGAATATGAATCTTTTTCAAAACGACAGATTTTTGAGAGAACTTTACATGGCACTGAACTAACTTGCTGAGGGAAAATCCCAAAAGAAATATTTACTTTCATACATACACACATAATTGGTATTGCAACCTCTAAGTCTTGATCATACAACCTAGCTATAAGCACTCATGAATTTTGAATATAAGTGAGTCAAGAATATTGAATTTAACGCCTCTGATTCATTCGTACTCACTACAACGTTGATTTATAAGCACAGGTTGCAATGAGTCTTCGTGCAACTTCGAATCAAACTCATACCTTCAAAATATGTTTGATTCACATAATCCAACTCATTTAGATTCACAGCTTTAGAAAATACTTGTAAATACTTATAAATTTCACAGTCGTAGTTATTATTGCATTTACAACAAAAAAAAAACGCATAAGCAAAAAGAGACAGAACAGCAGCAGGCAAACATCAACCTTCTAGTGAGTATTTTAGTGTTCGTGTTCATACGCGATTCATAACATTTTAGTATTCTTTGTATATGTTGTGTCATGGAGGCGTAGAAATCAACATCATACGTGTGTTTTGTATGGAGTATGATGAGTACTTCAAACTTTGAATATGGACATAGAGGTTCGATGATATTAAAATAAGTATGAATACGTCGTATCCAGTATCCGATAATTATGAGTAATGATTCGATTCTCTTCATCTTTTTGAATACTCCTTGCTAATCTCTGTACGTACGTAGGTTATGGGACTCACAAATGATTTCCGACCAAATCATTGGGAGATTAAACGTGCATCAGGTTAGTATGTATATATTATGTATATAAGATACCGTTACCTGGGCTTTATTGGACTTTTATTGAATTTCTCTGCGTGATATTTAAAATGCTTATGCTTGTGGTATGTGCATGTGAGAGCATGTCTGGCATGAGAACAAAACGAAGTGTTAGTGTGTGTTGGAGATATTTTAATGCATGTGCATGAGCTTTTATGCCTACAGCAACAGTTGACGCAACACAACAACAACATTATTATTATTTTTTATTATTATGTTGCTGTATTTGAAAAAGGTGTGAGAGTGTTTAAGTACAAGAGAGGAAAGAAGGAGAGAGAGAAGAGTGGTGTGAGTATAGTGTTGAAAATATTAAAGGAAAAAATGTTGTGTATTGTAATGTTATGGTGTTTTTATCCTACTGCGATTTGTTGACAAATTAAATTAAGTTGACATCACTCTTATTTTTTTTTCTTCAGTTTACGAATTTTTTTTTATTCTTTTTTTAAAGGAAAACACCGTTTGACGTAAATTTATGAGGAGTAAGATGGTTAATTCTTTAGGAGAATTTATAATTGTAACGGGCTGATGCTTTTCAATCTTTTTTTTATTTAAAAAGCAGGCTCTAAATGTCTTTATGGCAGCCTTTATAAAAAAATCTGTTTTTTGCGTTAAAAAGAGAGAAAAAAAATGTTGACAACAATTAATTTGTCATCTTAATATACGAAATGTGTCAGGTAATAAATTAAGGGGCATTCAGGTTTCGTTTTTATTTTTATATTTTTAATTCAACACCTGACTTATTTTATAATTTATTTTTAGTTTTGCTCGCACGTACATATATCTCAGCACTGTTGTGCTCTTTTTATTTATTTTTCAAGAAAAATTTCTAAAAATTTTTGATTATTTTAAAAATTGCTAAACAAGCCATTTAAACTGTCTACTACGAGGTGGTTTCAGAGGAGGAAGGCAATACAATAACATTAAGAGTTATGGAATGCCGTTACTAAATTATACGTATATTTATCTCGATTTGGCAAAAGCTGTCTCTTGCTCCATGCTATCCATCTGAAGTCTCTTTTACTCTTTAACGAAATGTATTGCTCCTGAAGCATTAGACAATCTCCCCGTTCTCATACACTTCTTATTGATTTTCATTGACATTCAGCGGCCTAAGGGCAATAATGATAGCTTTGGCGTACACCGTAATGGTTTTGTGCCTGTAAGGACTCTGTAAGTGCCTTTGAACGAAACATAATTGATTTAATCATGTGACATCCTATGAACTTCTACAAATGTGTTTTGGAAAGGAACGTGCACGCTAGAAGGATAGATCGATGTGTTGGCGTGATTGTGTTATTGGAGTTTTGGCCACCTATTGAGCAGGGTAGAATTTTTTCACTCCTAGAGCTTACTATAGCAAATTGAGATTTGCGACTATGTGATTACAATCCTTCAGTCGGATTACGACTAGCTTCTCACCCTAATGTTTCAGTGTGTTAATTTTATACAATGAATGGCAAGTACCTACTGTAGAAAGCCGACTTTAGATGGATTTTTTTTTGAGAGACTTTTCATGGGAATTTAATTTATTTCCAGGAGTTTTTTGCACAACATCTGCTGAGAAGAAGTCGCGCGAAGAATATTTTGGTCTGACTGAGGTTTGACCCGTGACTCAGTGTAATAAGCCAACCACACTACCTACTAGACTATGATAACTACACTTATGTCCCTGAGAACAATCTATCTAGGATAGCTTTTTTAGTGGTTTCTGCTGTGTACGTAAAGGGATAGGAATGAGTGACGAATAAAGATCTGCTTTGTGTTGCTCCGCTGCTGCTAAAAAAAAAATAATTACCCAGAGAAAGGTTTTGTTAAGGATTTGAACACTCAGTGGAGAACGAGTATTTTGTTTCGGATGTCTCTCTCTGACGGAGTCTGGGGTAGAGCTAGGCTCTGCTCACAATTTTGCTAAATATTTGGAGATTTAAGCTTTGGATGGAGACTATAGAGCATTCCCGCTGTGAATATCCAGCTCTTCATGGAAAAAGTTAGAAGCCCGGGGGGGAGAGAAGAGAATTCTTCGAGGGTTTAAACTCTGTCGCAAGCCAATGTCAGGCAATTTTGAGATTTATGTGGTTATTGTGGTAATTACCCAAGAAAGGATTTGTTAAGGACTTTGCTCTTTGTGGGAGATCAATATTTAGGTTCTGATATCATCTCTGTGGACGGAGATCTGCTTAAAATTTCGGATAAATATATGGAGACTAGGCAGAACATGGAGACTCTTCGTACAACAGTTTAAAGAACTTGGCAGAGAATTCTTCAAGGCTTTAAACGCTCTATCGGAGGCCAATGTTCAGGCTATTCTAGATTTATAATGGGTTTACATTGGCCAAATAGACAGCATCAAAACTCGATTAGACGATTGTTATGTTCGTTTTAGTTGCCGTAGTCTATCTAGTACGCAGTGTGTTGTTGTTCGAAGTGCGGCCAGGGGTCAAACGAAATATGACTTGTGACTTTCTCTGAGCAGATTTCTGCAAAAACTTCTGGAGCAAAATAAAATTTCCATGAAAATCTGTCGTTCGGATCGAGTTCAAACTATAGGTTCTGCCATCTTCTCGATTAGATATTTTTATGTTTTGTTTTACTTTTGCTCATCTTAGTCCACTTCGTTACTTCTTTCCCAAATTAATATTCCTTATCCTATTTTTATAGGAAAATACTGGGTTCCACGACCTTTCTTATGCACTTTTTGAAACGTAGCAACCTGCTTGTATTATTTTGACACAGTGTTGCAATTAATTTAAAATTTAAATTTAAATTGTTTTTTAAATTGAATTAAAAAAATTCCCTCCCCCAACAATAAATATTTCCGAAATTCTTTTCTTCTTATCCTATTGAAATAACAAAATTTCTTTTGTAATTTATTAAACAAAACAAAAAACGAACGAACAAATAATAATTCTATGTACATCATGAACGTATTTGCATAATAATAGAACAATAAAAAGGCATTCATTCATTCATTCAGTCAGTCATTCATTCATTTCTTCTAATTTAATTGCATGATTTAATGGAAAACAATAGAGAGAGAGAGAGAATACAATAATCTGCATGTAATGCATGATTTCATAAAATTGCAATTAAAACAACAACAAAAACAACAACAGTAATAAGAATAATAATTACACAAATAAAAATTAACAATTACAATAAAAAATGTGCAAAAAATTTGCATTTTATGGCATAATTATTACACAAGTTTTGTTAAAAAGTCAAAAAATAATACACTCAAAAAAAAATAGTTAATTAAATAAATCAGAAAATGTTTACAAAAAAGAGTTGGTTTTGTAAGGGTTAAAGAAAAACTGGAAACAGAAAAATAAGTTGTTTGAACAGCCGTGTCATGTAACCACGGAATATACATGCAAAGCATGCACACATGCATCACTGCCACTTATTTATTCATATTTCTGTTGCCTTCTATAAAAATCTCTTCCTCTCTTCCTCTCTTTTTCTGTTTCGTGGTATTCATTAATTTTTTTTGTTACTTCTCTCTGCTCCCTCAGGATTTTTAATGAATTGTTTACCTTTTAAGGTCTCCTATACACATGGAATACACGAATACACAATACGAACATTTCAGTCTTGCTGCGAACACTGCCGATCCTACCACACTAGTTATGTGTGTTAGATCCAACGGTTTTTTTTTTTCAGTGCCATTCCATGCCAGAAGCCATTCAATGCGTCAGAACACGATGTGCTACAATACATGTTGCATCAGATCTATCGGCCATTAGGTACGGACGTATCTGCTGTTTTTATAAGACGAAAGCTTTCAAGCATGTGTGTATGAGTGTGTGGGGAGGGGAAACAGTGTTAGACTAAATTTCAAAGTAATTCGGAAGCATTTAAAATATATTTGAATTGCCTGATGAATTCTGGTTGCATACAACGGGCAATTCGATTTCAAATGTTCGTCTCTTTATATGAAATCATTCGTCCCTAAACCGAACAGAGCACCAATAGCCGCCAAAAGACATTTTCTTCTTGCTCTGGTTATGACAATGAATGTCAAGTTAGAATTAGCTAAGCGTACGTAACGGAACGAAACGGATTGATCTTGATATTCTTTTCTAGATTGCTTAAAATACCGAGACTGATGATGAATTAGTCAAACTTTCACGGAACGCGCGTTCGCTTTTAGAATATGAAAAGCAATGACAGCGATTATGCGAAATGTAATGTAATTTCGGTAAACATTTGCATTGTTTTTCGTGTTGCTAAAAACGAACTTACGTTACGTTAACGTTACGTTAACGTTTGGCTAATTCTCTATTATCAGCCGCTGTATTTTAATCGACTAAGAAAAGAATAACAATTAGAGAGCAGGAGAGAAGAGTAACAACTACATTGTACATGTACAATGTGTGTGGGGGAAGTTTTGTAGAGAGAAGCAAAGCAGTTCAAAAACATTTGAGATATTTTCGTATCGCCTGATAACTTCTGACTGCACACGAATGGGAAATTTTTTTTAATAGGTTGCAGTAAATAATTAAATTTTAATAACTTATAAATGAAAACTTATTTTATAGCTGAACTTACTGTGTGTGATATTTGTTTTCAAAGGATTCTTTCTTTTGTGATAAATTTTTATTGATGAAATACAAAACTTACCTAAAAAGAGAAGAAAAGTAAAGAATAAAAATTAATATTTTTATTTATTGTTTTTATTTATTTAATAGATATACGAGCTCAAGGTTGTGCAAGTATAGGGGTCGGCGAAAAATCTTTTGGAAATCAAAAAACCAAGATACGCCGTGATTGGAAATATTTTGAAGCGAAGAAATGTGTTGAAAGTAGATGCACATTACATACCTATATACGTACATATATGGTCATTACAACCCTTCAGACGGGATTAAAACCTATCTCTCCACACCACTTATGTATGCTATAATGTCTAATTTATCCATGAGTTTTGGTATCTACAGTTTAAATTCAATCCGCGCAACAGATTTTTTATGGAAACTTTTTATGGCATTTTTATTTACACTCCGAGTTTTGTCAGAAATCTGCTGAGAGGAAGTCGCCGAAGGAATATTTTTTTCATATTTCGTTTTATTAGAGATATCTGATCTGGGGTTTGAACTGTGACCTCACGGCTATTAAGCTAGTAGACTATAGAGCAACATCAATCATAATAACACAGATAAAATGTGAGAAATGTAATGTGGATCGACCTGTAATACTCTCAGAAAGAAATGGCACTTGAGTGGAATCATCAAGAAGACTCAAGATGTCGTGGCCGCCTTGGGAAAATCTGGAGATGTTCGATACTGCAAGATGTAGGCCAATGCAATATTACATACATACATACATAATTGGCTATTACAACCCTTGAGTCAGGATTACGGCCTAGCTTCTCAAACCACTTATGTTGTGGGTGTGTTAATTTTTATACATGAGTGGCGGGACCTACAGTTTAAAGTCGACTTCAAACGACCGATTTTTGAGAAACTTTTTATGGCAATTTTATTTACTGTCAGAGTTTTTTCCAGAAATCTGCTAAGAGAAAGTCGCCGAAAAAAAAATATTTTTTCATATTTCGTTTTAGATGTCTGACCGGGGATTCAAACCCTAGCCTTTCGTCCTACACACTACCTACTAGACTACGACAACTTCAATATTACAGGGGAAGACGTAAAAATAACACCAGTCAACTGGATAAGAATGGAAGTGCTTTGTAGAAGCCTTATGCTGCCAAAAGGGGTAATAAAGAAAAAGGAAGGTTTCAGACCTAGACATTATATTGGATGGTAGATTAGCATTTCAAACATTTTAATTATTTTCATACAAAATCTTTGCATTTAAATACGAAATAATCCTTATATCGCCCCAAAATCGCCCAATATTACATATTATGAATAAAACCCGGGGTTTTTATGTAAGCCATATTATTTGAGTGTCAATTTAAAAACAAGGAAAATCAATCTCATCAACTACAACAGCAATAACTGGCAAATATAGTAACCCACACAGGCATACACATACACAGGCAGACACAGTTATTTAGTTACTCCTACAAATCCATATAAAAAGAGTTAAAGACCAAGAGAGCGAGAGAGAGAGAGAGAAAGAGAGACAAAGAGAATATTTAACAAACATGATTGTATTTGTGATTGTTTACATAAGGCAAACATTTAATAACATGCCTAACAAGGCAATCAATGTTGCCAGAGGTGAAAACAAAATGATTATTAAAGTTTAACACTTTCAGAGGCGGTATTTAAATAAATTATAGAAGCAAAAACAAAAAAAAAAAATATTTTTCTTTTAAATTTAAATTTCGAAAAATCTCTATACGACTTATTTAAATTCCTTTCAAGAAAGAAATTCTTTCACCACAAAAATTTCAAAAAAAAAAAAGGAAAATTTTTTTCCTATGTTTGTTGGAGGACAAATCAGTACAGCTACTTTGCTTTGCATATAAATTAGTTTAAAAGTGAAAAAAAGTATAAAAAAAAACAACAACAAACATACCCACATTCATACGTACACTGGAAAATTTGCAATGGTGGGTACAGAAACTAAGCAACAGTAGGAGGAACAGTAGAAACACATAGGAAAGGCTAAGGCATGTATGTTAAGACAGCAAAAAAGAAAAAAAAATAATGCATGGACCCCTCCTGTCAGCCTATGGATTGATTGTAGCATAGACATGATCTTTGAGGTACCCTATCACAATAAAGCCTAACAACATTGAATTTCATGATCTTGGTATGCAATTAACATTGCCAAAAAGGCAAATTCCGTCTGTTGTAAGCCAACACACTACCATGACAAGAGTTCATGGTTCAAACCCTAACTAACAGACATCGCGATTAAAAGGGAAATTTGAAAAATTCTTTCTTTCGGCATTATTTTAAGGAACTGCTCTTGGGACGCCAACTTCCTCTCAACAGATTTCTGGCAATAACTCTAGAGTTGTAAATAAAATTGCCATGAAAAGTTTCCTAGAACTTTGTCATTCGGAGTTGACGTTGAAAACTGTTGTTCTCGCTAGTCATGCATAGAAACTTACACACACAACAGGGGTGTTGTAAGAAGCTAGGTTGTAATCTTGATTAAAGGCTTCCAGTGGTCACATAAGACAGTAAAATTCAAACTTCTTATGCAATAAAATCAAAATAGATCGTGTTGTGATTGTGTTTCCATAGACGCTCTATTCAGTTCATAATCTTCAATTGCAAACCAAAAAAAAGTCGATTATCACAGGATTATAACGCTTTGAAAGATCATTTTTGAAAAACTACGTTCTAATGATACCTCCAGACCACAATGTCTACTAAACACTCACTTTTGCCGCATAAAACGATCTTTCCTTAATCAGTTGTGGCTTCTTAAAGTCCAATTTGGAACAAATTTTTGTTTTTGCCGTAAGCAAGGAGAAAATTTTCTTTGAAAAAACTCAGCATTGAAAGCCATAATGAGAGGTAATAGAGGCCCAATTGTCGGATCTGCCGTGGAAACGACAAAATTCCGATTGTCCATTGAGTCAGAAATGAGCTTCAAGGCTGAAGAAAATTTTATTTGGAAAATCAGCAATGAGAGCCTAATGCTCTAGTAACCAATCGGCATATCAATTTTAGCGTGAGCTGAACCTTATACGGTTGGAAGTGCAAATCTACATACAAAATACGACTTTATGAGCGGTAATGTAAGCCCAATTGCTGAAACTACCATGCCAGCGACAAATTTCGATTGTCCATCGAGTCACATATGAGCTTGAAGGCTGAAGAAAATTTTGTTTGGAAAATCAGCAATGAAAGCCTGTTGCTTTAGCACCAAAATGCATACCTACATTGTGGAATTCTGATACCGACTTATCAGTTTGGATGACGTAAGCCTGAACTTTTTATGTGGTTGCAAGAGCAAATTAACTTTCAAAAGACGCCGTAATGAGTGGCCCAATTATAGAAAATAGCTTGGAAGCAACAAATTCGGATTGTCTGCTAGATTTTCTATAACAGAAACGATATCTCAGCAGTGCGTACATTGCTGAGATGTTGCTTGTAATCATGTCGATTACTTGCACACAAGCTCTGCTACGAATACCATAATCGCCATGAAACCTGGTCACATTGGAATCCCCATTTTCCGGTTGTTAAACAAAAATATTTTCAACCTACTCGATATCAAAACCCCATCATTTTACAAACTCCCAAGCATCTCACGTTCAAAGAATTGCCACTCTGGTTGTGTGGCACTGTAAGAAACTCTCGTGTGTGTTTGTTTGTTTTCCTTTCCATTCGGTATACAAAGCACGACATTTTTAACGAGCATACGATGTCTATTCTACTTCGTATTAGCATAACGAACGAACATTATTTTCAAATGAATTGAGTATGATGATGATGAAATAATCATAAAAAAAATAAGGCAAATGATTACGTACGTATGTATGTATGTGTGTGTGTGTGTGTTAAAGTGGGGGTGACTGGGACCATACATATGTATGTATATAAGAGGTATGTAACTGTGTATGCTTTTTTTAAGGTTCAATGTTCACTGCTATCACAGCTATGAGTGTGGAGATTACAAATACAATACTTAGTTAATAAAATGTAAGGAAGCGAGTCTAAAAAAAGGTAAATAGATCAATTGGTATTGAAAAATATTACAAATACAAATACAAATAACAGGATTTCAATAACGGAATGATTTTTTAAATTATTTTTAAAGCATTGATTGGTTCGGTTTTCGATTCTCCTAATTTGTGTAGTGCTTATTATTAAAAGTGAATGTTCCAACAGGGATGTAAACGCTTCATTGATATGGATTATGGGAAATTTCAAATTGAAATGAAATTTTTGATTGATTTATTCATTGATTGAGAAACTTTTTTAGTTTTAGATTAACTGTGGTTAATTAAGATCCTTGTACATCAAATGTAGTCCGCCATACACTAATTGGTAGTGTGCTGACTTATTAGTATAGAGCCTCGGTTCAACCCCAGATGAAACTCTCCAACAAAACGAAATATGAAAATATTTCTTCGTCGACTCCTTCTCAGCGTATTTCTGGCAAAAAGTCTCTAAGTAATTAAAATTCCATGGAAAAACTTCTCAAAAATCTGTAGTTCGGAGTCGACTTTAAACTGTAGGTCCTTACCACTCTTGTATAAAAATTAACACACACAACATAAGCGGCGTGAGAAGATTGGTCGACAGGACTGAAGGGTTGTAAAGACCAATTATGTATGTATGTATTGCCATCGGGATCATTTTTAGACGTTTTCTTTTGGGGTTTCCTTAAGTAGTAGATGTGTATGTGTATTAGCCACGTAGCGTTCCAAAGCCAACCATAACGCCTGCCATCCGTCAAACACCCACAGAAGCTGATGCGAACATCTAAACGATGTGATATTCCACATATTATGGCATCAATAGGTCTTTCAAACGAATAAAAGATAGTGACAGTAAGAAGTCGCCGTATTCTAGTAGGTAGGTGTTATTTTATTAGCTTAGTGGAGCCACGGTTCAAAGCCCAACTCCAACAAAACGGAAATATGAAAGCATATTTCTGGTAAAATCTCTGAGAGTAAATTAATGATTGCCATGATAAGTTTCCCTAAATCTGTCGTTCGAAGTCGACTTTAAACTGCAGGTGGTCCCGCCATACACACAACATATTGCGAGAAGCTAGGGCGTAATCCTAACTTAAAGGGTTGTTATAACCAATTATGTGCAAATGTATGTAAATATGTAATGGTAAGATATCATATACTTTCGCGAACGCACTTTAATTGTTAACACCTCCCTATCAAACATTTGCTTGAACCTTAAAGAACAAAAATCAAACCCTATAGTGTATAATAGAATAGTTTAAGCATGTACATCACGATTTTTTACGATTACTCATTGCCAATGATACTTTCACTCTATTTATACTTCATTTGTTTTCAGTTTGTCAACTTCTAGAATATCCATTTCGGTGCTTTTGAATGCCTATTTTTGTAATTTCTTTATATTTAATGTTTATATATTGCCTTGGCGGCAATATGTGGTGGTAGATGAAAATTAAAATGGCAAATTTGGATGGTTTATTATGCTTCAATTACTTCCTACAACACTGTAAGTAAACAAAAACTTTTAAAAATTTTAATAAAAAAGTCAATAAGTAAAAACGGAATAAATTAAATTGAACTCCGATTAAAAAGCACAATTAATGTCACATTGAGTAGAAAGTTGATGAAAACTAATGCTAACTCTCGTTAAATAATGTGTTTAACAACTCTAATGTACACAAATACAGTAAAAAAATATATACTCAGGCTCTCTTTCTCTTTCTCTCTCTATTTCCAGTTTATACATGTGTTGTATTGAAAAAGTATAATTTAAGCAACAATTCCAACTGTTAATCATCATGTAAGTGAGAATGTGTGTGTGTTTGAGTGTGCATCATAATGGCATCAACATGTTACAATAATGATGTCACAACATGTTGCTGTAATTACTTCCACACACACACACACTTACACACATACACTGCAATAAGCTTTCTCTGGTTATAGTTCTTCTACTTTTATGTGCTTTTGTTGCTTGTAAAAACAACAATAATGCATTAATAACTGTTTAATATTTATAAGTTTACAACTGTTTGTTCTTTTTTCTCTTTCTTTCTTCATTCCTTTTTGTGATAATGAAATTTATAAACAGTATTACAGCAACAACAACGCCAATAATGCTAAGTATAATCAATAAAAATGTAATGAATTTAAAATAAATTCAATTAAGTGAGAGAGAAAGAGAGAGAAAGAGTGGTTAACATTGTACAACTAACAACCAGCAAGCAGCTGATGGGCAAGTAACAACCAGAAGTTAGCAAAGTTTTCTTCAAAGCTGGATTCATCCATTTATCCGAACAACATTTTGTTTTGTTCGGAATTGACTTTACACTGTAAGACCCGCCACTCATGTATTAAATCAACACCCAACATAAGTGGTCGTAATCCTGACTAATGGGTTGTAATGACCAATTATGTATGTATGTATGTATGTATGTAACGAGAACACTCCAGAAGAAGAAATTTCACATTTTTGCCGCTGCTATTGGCAACCAAGATCATGCGATCTCACACAGATCGATAAAGTCCGTTTGAGTATTTGAAACCAACAATCCTCCGCTAAAACATGAGAACATGATTCAAACTCCAGGTCAGACATCTCCAACCACACGAAATACGGAAAAAGTATTTCTTCGTTGACTTCCTCTCATCACAACAGATTTCTGGCGAAAAAATCTGAGAGTAAATATAAATTGCCATGAAAAAATTTCTCCATGTCATTCGAACTCATGTATAAACTTAACGCACACCCGCCACTTCTGATTAAAATCAACACACACACAACATAAGTAGTGTGAGAAGCTAAGTTGTAGTCCTTACTAAAGGGTTGTAAGAACCAATTGTGTATGTAATTACCAGACGTCGGCATCAACAGCACCCGGGGATCGAACATCTTCGGCTTTTTACACACATAAGACACGAACATCAACAATGTTCGTCGTTAAAAAGAGCGTAAAATTACATTCAGTTGCTTGTCAGCTTCATGCCGCTTTTTTCTGCTTTCAATTATACACCCAGAAAAATATTACCGTAGGATTCCCTATTTTCCAATGAGATTCACTCTAATAACAATGAGAAATGATCTTCATTTTTGAAAGAGTATTTGTCAAATTAAATACGCAGGGATTTAGGGATTTGGCGCTGTACATTTTTTCTCAATTTCCACTACAGATACATATTATTAGGTTACACTTGAAAGTATTACTAACAATTTTCTTCTGGGTTATACACATGCCTTTCACAAATACACTCACATTTTTATCATGTCCTCTTTGTGCCGACGTCTGGTAATCACCCTCGTTTGTCCCTTGTAATCAGGTGATCTGTCTAGCAAAATAATTCCTTGCTTGGTTGTGTAACTGTTCACATATTATCTTTCTCTCTCTCTCTCTCTGTGTCTCTCTATTTGATTCAACTACTTTTGTTTAAATCAAACACACTCTCCTTACCAAAGCCAAGCATTTGTGGTGAATTGTTATTGCTCTCATTGATTGATTAAATGCTCACTAAAGAAGCTTGCGTTTTCTCTTAAAACGAATTGATTTCTTTGTTTTGATTTCTTTCTAGGTTTTATAACTGTTTACAGTTACTCTCTCATTTTTTTTTTTATCTCAAAGAGCCAGTAATAATTGGATTAATTTGTGACTGAAGAAAACCTGTTTCTCTTTACACGAGAGTTTAAGTAGAAAATGTATGTATCATACACACAAACACACACACACACACATACATCATCTGTATATTGTATAATTATTTAACATTTATGTAAATATAGTGTAAATTACAAAATTCTTACACGCCGCTCTTGCAATTTTATACAAAACAAAATATATCCAATCGCACATACAAGCAGGCACAGAGAGAAAGAGAGAGTGAGCGGGAGAGCGTTGAAAAAAGAGAAAACAAACTTTTTTAGTATAGCAACAGATTTTTTAATAGAAATTTTTCCCCATTTTTATATGAAAGCGAAGGAAAAGCACACAAAAAAAAAACAAAAAAAAAACATGGAAAAACTTTAACAGGTCGTTGTACTTCCGTAAGATTTTAGTACGTTTGTGTGTACAAAAACACTAGCAGAGTATAAGAGAAAGAGAGAGAGAGAGAGAGACAGAGTGTGTGTATGTGTTTGAGATTTAAAAGGAGAGAAAACATTGTTATAAAAATGATATCAAAAGTTTAGCACATAGTATTTCGTTATAAGCGTTACATTAAATTGAAATGTGGGCTGTTTTTTTCCCTTGTATTCGCATTAAAAACTCGATATACAATACTAAATAGAAAAAGAAGAAGAAGAAAAAAAACAAGAATCCCTACATTTATCGATTTAATAACGTCATCACTCTCTTATCAATGGGCATTTTAGGTGAAGTAACTGTATATTATACAACACGAACAAACAAGTATAATACGAAATAAAATCATGTCACTGCCCTAAGGTATGCTTTAAATATTTAAGGAACTTTTTTTTTACAAAGAAATTAAAAGAGACAGGGTGAGAGAGAGAGAGAGAGAGAGAGAGAGAGAAAGAGAGAGAGAGAGTATGAAAAATGAGAAAGAGATTTAAGCAGATAAAAACAGATTTTATAATAAAAGTTTAAATTTAATACCATTTTATTTCACTCAGAGGAGGAGCGAATAAGTCTTTAATCGTATAATAAACGAATAATTAAATTGTATTTCAGAAAGAAAAAAATTTAAATCGATTAAAATTTTTATTCGGTTGTTTTTAGTATATAAAATGCAATAAAAAAAATTGCCAAAATTACCAAAAACATAATGACAAAAACGCATTAACTGAAATTCGATTGTTTTAAGCAATATTGGAAAAGAATGAGATTCTATTTGGTTACTTTAGGCATCGCAATTTTATAAAATACAACTAGAAATACATTAAATTTGCTAACGAAACAAATTCATCGTATATAAAGGATATTTGCAACGAATATGGTTATCTCAAGTATCTAACAGCATAAATTGTATATGCAACTACTAGAAATATACTCAATTAGATGAAATAAGCTTGTAAATCATTAAAAAAATTTCATTTTGCACAATTTTTCAAACTAATAATATAGTATTCGGTTACCCTAAGCACCTAGCTCAGTAAATTGTATATAGTATTAGAAGAAATAAAGTAATTCCGATTTATTTACCTTGTGAAATGAAAAAATTTATTGATTTGAAACATATTTATAACGAATAAAATTTTATTCGGTTATTCTAAGTACTAAATATGCATAAATTTTATATAGCATTAACTGAAATATAATAATTCTTGTTTTCCTTAGCCTGTGATAATAAAAAATTCATCGCTTTGAAATATATTGGAAACGAATAAAATTTTATTCGGTTACTCTAAGAATCCAAATTCCATAAATTTTGTATAACATCAGCAGAAATATAACAATTTTGATTTATTGGACTTGTGAACTAAAAAAATTTTTCATTTTCAAAAATATTTGAAACGAATAAAATTTTATTCGTTACTATAAGATACCTAAATTGTTTAAAAAGTTATCATATTTCATCATATTTATTGATATTACCATAAAAATATGATAAATATCTTTTATTTTGCTTACAAATCTGCACAATTCTTTGTTTTCAAAAATATTTTAAGCGAATAAATTTTTATTCGATTATTCTAAGTATCTAAATTACACAAAAATTTTATGGTAATATCAAAATTATGATAAATATCTTTTATTTCATTAGAATCCAAGAAATTCCTCCTTTTTGAAGATATTTGAAAGGAATAAAATTCTATTCGATTACACATACTAAGTATCTAACTAAATTGCATAAAATGGGAATGGTAAAATCAAAAATATGATAAACGCCTCTTAATTTCTTTTAGGAACCAGAAAAATTCTTCGTTTTCAAAGATATTTAAAACGAATAAAATTTTATTCGGTTATATTAAGTATCCAAATGACCTAAATTTTATAGGGTAATAAAGAATATATGATAAATGTTTATTAGTTTATTTAGATGCCAAAAAAATTCTTTAATTTCAAAAATATTTAAAACGAATAAAATTTTATTCGGTTCTTTTACATATCTAAACAGCATACATTTTATATGCAACTACTGGCAATATTCTAAATCGAATGAAATTAGCTTGTAGACCATTAACAATTTTTTATTTTGAGCGACATTTGAAGCGAATAAAATATTATTCGGTTATTTTAAGACCATAATTTTAAATCTGTAAAATTTTAGGCGTTTAAGTTTAATATTTTCAACGAATAAAATATATTTCGAATTTATTTATGAGAAGAAAATATAAAAATAATCATATTTTGTATATTTTATTCGAATAAATAATTTTGAAATGAAGAAGAAAAATATTTTTCCAAACGAATAATTTTATATTCGAATGAAATTTTATTAATTTTCCTTTTTTTTTCTTTTTATTGAAAAACTAAACTTCTGTTTCAAATTAAAATTTAAAATCTTGGAATTGATTGTTTCTGGACTTGAGTTGCCAACTTCAAAATTAATTGCTTCGTTTTGAAAATGTATAAGCAATTAAAACAACAATATTTATACGCTATAATTTAGAATAAAAGCTTTTAAAACTTGAAAAAAAAACACATTCAATTAATAAATTAAATAGAATTCTGAAACCCTCAAGTGATATTAAATTGTCCTTTACAAACACTTATACAAACATATGTACATATACAGCAGCCACCCGCTAATAGGAAAAAAAAGGAGATAGAAAGAGAGAAAGAGAGAGAGAGAGAGAGAGAGAGAGAGAGAGAAACAGGGAGAAAGAGTAAAAAGTAAGGGTGCCAAAGTTAAAGCTTAATTTGATATTTAATATACTTGCTTGCTATACATAAGGATATCATAATACACTCTCATAAATATGTAGCACGTATGTGTACATATGTGCATATATAGAGTATGCAAATAAATTTATTAGGGTCATACTAATTTGTTTAATATTTAATTACAATATGTATACCGTCCGTATGCCAACTATTGCATTGATTGATAACCTTACCTATCTCTTAAGAGTGTGTGTGTGTGTGTTTTTTTCTTCACTTCTTAAGGAAAACCGTATAAGTTGTCTTGTGATTATATTAAGAGAACTTTAAATTGACTTTGATCTGTTGTAATAAGCAATAGAGAAATCAAACAGCAGCTCTCTACCCTAACTCCCTAAACTCTCATATTAACTCTCTTCAAAGAAGAAAAGAAAGACAGAAAAAAAAATGTCGAATGTTGCCTTACAGAAACCCTGTCTTTTGCACTCCACATTTTTCTTTGCTTTTGATGTTATTGGTAAGGGTATAACAAACACATACATACATACACTTACACCTATACACACACAAACCCATATACACATGTATTTAGAAAAACATATGGCACTATACAGTTTACAAACTCATATTACTACAACCACTCGTTTTTTGGCAAAGAGACAACAACGCAACAACAACAACAACAACAAAAAAAATGTTGAAAAAAGAAACCTACTGCTAGACCCTTATAACAGCAAAACTACTTGCTACTCTCTCTACGTATAGAAACAAACACAAACACAAACACACACACACATACATATGTGCCTACGTACTTGCTCAGACTACAAAATCGATAAAAACTCATTTCAATGTTTTACACAACAACAACAACAACAACAACAACTGTACCCTATTTTCACTAATACTATTGCACTAGTAACTTTACCTCCTACTCCTTTTCTACGTTATACATCAAAACACACGTACAAACTCGTTCGTACTCGTGTATATATTGAGTTTGTTTTGAATTCTTCTCATGCTCTCTACTCATACCCTTAAATAATATTGGTTAAGAACCAGTGTTGCCAGACGTACATGAATTCTCGAAGTAAATGAGATTTTTTTAAATGATTTTCTGTGCTATTTGGTTTCTTAGTGTAAAAAACAGTCTTCGTGACATGTGCCAAAGTCTAAAAAATTCTAGAAAACCAACAAACGAAACGATAATCATTGAATTAATACGTCTGTTACTAGTGAAATGTGCTTCCATATTAAAATTATTTACAGCAACGAAGCTCATTGTGGCTCAATTTGGCTCAATAATAAACAATCAAGGTTTCTCACTTCACCATACAAATTCTAGAAAGCCAACAAACAACGAAACTCATTGAAATTTATAATGAGTTCTGGTGCTGTCAGCGAAATATGCTTTCATCTAAAAATTGTTTTCAGCGACGAAGCTCAACAAACAAACAGAATTGTCCAACATGGTGTGACAAACAGCAAGAGGCAGTACAACCTCCATTAATTCATCCTTCAGGCGATAAAATCATTTGCCCAAAATGGAAAAAATGAAATTGCTTGGCATGTAAGTTTAACAGGACGATAACTAATGCTACGACAAAGCTCATTTTGGCTCAATCAACAAACAGCATTGTCCAACTTGGTGTGACAACAAGCAGTTAGAGGCCGTTCAATATTCGTCAATTCATCATTTAGGTGATGAAATTATTTGCCCAAAATGGAAAAAATGAAATTTGTTTGTGAATTTGAAGGTTCAACAAGACGATAACTAATTCCGCGTGGCACAACGAAAATGCTCATTGTGGCTCAATTTGGCTCAATCAACAAAGAACGATTGAGTCAACGAAGCAATGCCCCACATCGAAGTAATGAAATTAGTTGGCATGTAGGTTCCACAAGACGGCATGCAAAACCTATCGAAAGAGCTTATTGTGGGACAAGTTTGGTGAGCAATTAATATCACGTTTTGAAGCAGTCACTTGGTCCCAAAGATAGGCTGTTTTTTTGTATGCGTATGAGAAGTATTTGGTGTACAGAGATCAACCAACAGAAATTTTAGCAAATTTAAATGCCACTCGGCATGCGAAACCAAGAGCCTATTAGGAGCCGAGTTTGATGAGCAATTCATATCACGTTTTAAAGCAGTCCCTTTGCCGCTAGGTTATGCGATTTGACTCAACTAGGCTGGTTTTTGTTTGAGTATGCGAAGTATTTGGCGTACAGGGATCGGTCAGCAGAAATTTTAGCAAATTTAAATGCCACTCGGCATGCGAAATAAGGAGTCTATTGAAAACCGAGTTTGGAGAGCATTTAGGATCACATTTTGAAGCAGTCCCTTATCGGCCCAACTAGACTGCTTTTTGTGTGGATATGTAAGAAGTATTTGGTGTACAGGAATCAATCAGCAGCAATTTTAGCCCCGAAAGACCATTTTATAGGTACTGGAAAAAAAAACATGCCAAAATTAAAGCCCACGGATGTACCACCTGCGGCATATTCTTAGGCAAAATTTAATTAAAATTACATTTAAAAAGGTAGTCCAGGATTCATGTCAACCTAAAAATCAAAATTTCGTTTCATCCTACTTAAGTGTTCGTTATAACAATTTAGTCAGGATTACAACCTAGTTTCTCATACCGCCCATGCTATATGTGTTGAATTTATTCATCCGAGGAAGCTAAAGCTTATTGTCGGCGAGGAAGCTAAAGCTTATTGTCGGCTCGGATTTGACAAGGTTTTCTTGGCAATTCTATTTACTCTCAGAGTAAGTCATACAAAAAGAAATGAAATAACTTTTAAACAATAAACTCTTCTTTGCAGCCAACTTCACTCTTTAATGCGCTGTCAAAAAGCTAAATTTTTTGATTTGCTTCATATAATTTGCAATCTTTGTAGGTTAGATTCAGGTTTGCCTATTAGAAACCCCCATAAAAATGTAGTTTGATCTGGTAGCACTTCAATTCTTTATACTCTTTGGGTATGAGCTGTCAATTTGTCTACCAACCAAATGTATTCCATGAGTTTATTAATGTTTATGGGGATGGTTTATGGTGTACGTGTATGTGTGCAGCTACAAAGCAACCAAGGAGGGTTCTTTCTCCTTCTCTCCCTCTCCCGGTGTCTCTTTTTTGTAGGTATTTATGTAATTTAAGATTTTGTATGTTTTTTTTTACCAAACACAGGGTGTTGAAACAATTTTGATAAAAAACATTGTGTTAAAAATAAAAGAATTTTTAAGTCAATAATTTAAAATAAAAATTCAAATGAAATTTAAAAATAAAATTAATAATTTTAAAACATTGGATTGTTTATGTTTTTTTTTTTCTTTTGTAACTTGACACCCTGTATTGTTGCAAGAATTTATATGGTGACTCTGTACTCAATTTATCTAACGGTTAATTAGAAAATTTTATTAAATATGAATGTAAACCCTCTCAATTGCCTGCAGACAATTCTATCGAAAATACTGAAACCAATAGTGTGGTAGCAGTAGTTTCGAGGTATGTTTGAAAAATTTTGAAAATAAAAACTCAATTTCTTGTGGCTCCATTAAATAAAGCATTGCAATCTATGACATCGATCCATGGATGTGTAACTAAAAAGAAAATGCAATTTTTTTTTGGTAGATTGGTTCCAATTCAGTTACAACATCCTCTAGAATAACAGGGTTGCCATCTCTCAATATATGAAAACACGTTTTTGAGACAGAATAAGAAGTTTTCTGTTAAAATGCCAATGAAGTTGAGAAAACATTTCTTACCGGGTGAGTGACCTACAATTTAATTTCAGACGTTAAGGAATAGAATAATACAGATTATGAAGAGGTTAATTATAATCAGACGTCTGCACAAAGAGAGCATGATTGAAATGTGACTGTAGTTGTGAGAAGAATGTGCTTAACCCAGAGGAAAATTGTTAGTAATACTTTCAAGTGTAACCTAATAATATGTTTGTAGTATGTACAGCGCCAAATCCCTAAATCCCTGCGTATTTAACTTGACAAATATTCTTCCAAAAATGGAGATCATTTCTCATTGTTATTAGTGAATTTCATTGGAAAATAGTGAATCCTACTGTAATATTTTTTTGGGTGTATCTTTGAAATCTGAAAAAAAAAACGACTTGAACCTTCTTCTTTAGAAGCTGGCAAGCAAGTGAATGCAATTTTGCGTTCTTTTTAACGAACATTGTTGATGTACGTGTCTTATGTGTGTAAAAAGCCGAAGAAATTCGACCCCCGGTGGCTATTGATGCCGACTTCTGACAATAATAGTATCCAGTTTTTCTTGCCCTTATAAAGAGCATACGGCTTTCACAACTGAGGAGTTCCATTTCCTTTCATCTACAGCAGGTGACTTCAGCTGATTCCACAAATTTTCTACATTCACTGCCTCTATTTTTAGCTGTAGGTGGTTAGACGTCTCTTTGACTATTGCCCTGGATATTCCATTTACCTTCAGTGCTGATTATTTGGAGCAACGGCCATATAACTTATATCACAGATTTCTAGTTTCACCAAAGGAAATCCAGGTTTATCTTGGCTTCAATTGCTTTGCTTTTAAATAAACCATGCTTCTTCTTTCTTTCTTACAAAGAGCGTGCCTAAAAACAAGTTTTGGCAAACTTGAGTCATCTAACCTCGATGGTAGAAGTGATTATCTGCTGAGGCTTAACAAGCCTAACGTGAGACAGATTTCTTCACACCATGGAGTTTGAATTCCTAACGCTTATAACTGGATTAAGCTGGTTAAGGGATTGTGGTCATTTTCCTGTAGCTTTGGCAATTCCTCTCAATAGCTTTCTGACAAAAACCATCAAAAGTAAATAAAATTGCGATGAAATTTTTTTCTAAAGTCTATGTCTCGTAGTCGTCATTAAATTGTAGGTTTTTGGCACTCATGGATAAAATTAACACGTTACAACATGGTGGTGTAAGAAGCTAGGTTGTAATCCTGACTAAAGGGATATCATGACAAAATGAGTTAAGTAAGGATCATTGCAGTTATGTTTTGACTTTCCTTGCACGTTTGTAATTCCAGTTGCCCCCCATTTCCTTCTGCTGGCTTAAAATTTCAATCCCACAGCCATTGTGGGTGAATAAGTGTTTGGCGTTGTTGACCTACTTTAACTTGCTAGTTTGTTTGGAAAAGTCTTTTCCCCAAAAAACAAAAAGAGAAAAAAGAATTCCTTCTTATTACTAAACATTTCGAGACTCACTAATCAAAATCCAATTAAAATGCGAACAAGAAAAAAAAAAAAAGAAAACTTTCATTTCAGAATTTTGATTTTCTCTTTTTTCCAGAAGAAAAAGAATCAAAAATAGTTTCAATTGCAACGATTTTCATTTATTTTTTTTTTTTTTTTGGCAATTTTCAGTTACAAAAATTATTAATTTTATTGAGCGGAATTTTATTTGATAGTTTTTAACCTCAACCACCTCGAATAGGAGACAAACTACACTCTATTAGCCACAGGCTATGATGGCAGAATGGCGCAATTAACTGAATTGAACTGAACTGAACAGCACTGAACGGAACAGTTACTATTTTTTTTTTTTTTTTGGCAATGCTGCCATTAACATTGCCATTGTGATTGGCTTTGCCTTTGCTGTTGCCTTTGCCATGGATGTTGTTGACGTTGACGTTTTATTTCATCAATGTTTAGATGATGTTGATGATGACGACGTTGTCATTGTGGTTAGGCGCTGTTGTCGTTGTCGTTTGCCGTTTGCCGTTTGCCGTTTGTCGTTTGTCGTTTGTAGCTGCTAACCATGGAGTGTTTAAAGCTTTAAAAAATTTTTTGTGTTTATTTTTTAATAGATTTTGTGTGCAACAACGATGATATTAAATTAAATGCCAATAAATTAAAATGGATTTCATTACACACTCATTTAAAATTTTATATTGATAAACACTAACGGTTGATTGAACTGAACTAAACGGAACGGAATGAAATGTACGAGTACTCGCAGCCTAAAGGGATTTGTTAATTATTTGAGGTTAGAAATTAAATGTTTCATGGAAACAAAAAGCCTTTTAATATTAAATTAAAAATTTTTCCTTTAATTTAATTTAAATTTCCTCTTATTTTTTGTATTAAAAAAAAGGCAAAAAAAAAAAGATTCTCTTTAAATTAAATTATTCAAGCCTTAAACATCATTTAATGGGTTATGAATTAAACAAATATGGCCATTAAAATCATATAAAATAAAGCCTCTAAGGTATGGCAATTAGTAAAATGTTATTTTAGAAAATTTAATTAAATTCGGAATATTGATTTTTGCATACACACCTCCCCCCAGCCCTGGGCTAAATTCAACAGCCCTTTTGTAAATGGCAACACCCACCTTTTTTTGTATTTAAATTAATGAAACCAAGTAATAACGGCACTAAGCAAAAGCAACAAAAAGTTTTCAATACACGTCACTAAAAATAAAAAAAAAAAATTGAACTGAAAAACCCTTTCACTCTTCTTCATAACGTATGAGCCATTTAAGAGTTTCCAGCACTATCGATCTGGCAACACATTTAGCTATCATGTATTATTCCTATGAAAAGCGCCTTTTCTTTAGCTAAGATGTTGCCGTTTGCGAATAGGAATCGTAAAATAACTCAAGAAGGCGTAAAAGTACTTAAAAATGGCGAATCTAAATCCCCCGTCACGGAATGATTACAAAGACATCATAATCGATCTTCAACGTCAGTTTTTGACAAGAATTTGAAGCAACTGGCAACGTTATAGGTTACAGGTTGGTCAGACCAGTTACAAACATACATACATAAGAGATCATTGAAACCCTTGAGTAAGGATTACAACCTAGCTTTTCACACCATCTATATTGTGTGCATTAATTTTATACATGAGTGGCGGAGCCACTGAACGCCAGATTTTTTTTGAAAAACTTTTCATGGCAATTTTTTATTTACTCTCTCAGAGTGGTTGCCAGAAATCTGCTTAAAAATGTTGAAAATGTCTGACCTAGAGTTTGAATGATTACAAAAGGCTTCACGTCTAATAAGCCAGCACATACACATACATAAGGGGGTCATTACGATCCTTCAGTCAGGATTACAACCTAGTTTCTCACATCACTTATGTTGTGTGCGCGAATTTTATACATGAGTGGACGCCAGATTTTTTTGAAAAACTTTTCATGGCAATTTTTTTTAAGTCTCTCAGAGTATTTACCAGATATCTCCCGAGTGACAGTCACCGAAGAAATATTTTCTTTGCATTTTCGTTTTGATGTCTGACCTAGGGTTTGAATCGTGCCTTCACGTCTAACAAGTCCACACCCTACCCACTAAACTATGGCAAGCAGTGGTCAGACCTAAGCATCATCGAAATGTTAAAGAAATTGTGCTTGCCAACCAAAATGAGGCACTACTTGCAATACAATTATATGACCTGTCCCCTCTATGTTGACAATTCTCCATAGCATCTCACGAAAATCTGATTCGGAATGAAATCGTTTATCTTAACCTAGTTTTGTTATGAAATCTTATGCTAGAATTGCAAGCAAATAAAACTGGTTCTGTTCTGGGGTTACTATGGAAGACTTCACGAACGATTCTAAACTCCAGAATGAGGCAGGCATTGTAAATTTACTCCAAAGGGCTGAAATTTTAAATGTTTTTCTGTCTTCCTTAATAATGAAATGCATGTTGAAGTCGTTGTTGTTTAGAAGACAGTCAATTTGCTTATTAGACGAGAGTCTGAGGTTCAAAACTAAGCTAAGACTTCTCGTGCAGAACGAAAAATGAAAAAATATTCTCCATTCTTCTCTACCACTGTCACGATAATGCTTTTATTTTTGGTTTACGATTAGCTCTTAATACGTCCGTCATAGTTGTTATTACTTCCACTAATAATTGCTGATTGTCGTCACAATGCGGGAGCAAAAGGGCAAGAAAGTATACGTACGTATATACGTACGTATTTTCGTGTGTGTATAGGTAGGTAAGAAAGCTCATGGCGTTTTTGTATTTATTTTCACCAATTTTCACATCATTGTCGTTAATGTCATCACACTCTTACACTCAAATTCATATTTAAAAAAAAATTCTCTTCATTTTGTTTACAAAAACAAAACAAAATAATAATAACAGGTAATTGTTGTTGTTGTTGTTGTTGTTAATTTCCTATAAACTAAAGTAAATTGTTTTTGTTAGTTTTAAATGTAATGCACGGGCATGGTGTGGTGTGTTTCACTAACACTGTGTTGAATTTACTTCGTATAATTTTCTCTCCCCTTGTCTGTAGCTGTAATTGGTGTTGCTAATGTTGTTGTTGATTTTTATTTTCTTCGTTTCAAAGTGTTGAAGTTGAAGAAAAAGAGGCATAAACACACTGTTGACACATGCCACTCATTCAGTTATTTAGTTATTTTTATAGGTGTTTGTTGTATGTTACTGCATGAATTATCTCCAAAAAAAAAAAACGCAAGGAATCAGCACACATCGGGGGGGGGGGAAGAGGGGTGATAAGTGAACAGCAGGTGCATTAATGTGATGCAAAAATCCATATCCCAGTAGCCAACGGTGCATAAATTTAAAGTTAAGTTCCCTTACATTTGGAGATATCGAGTCTAGGTCCCTCAAGGTAATATTCTTCACGACAATGCATAAAAACATTACAGTTGTGATCGAAGCTTAATTCCCAGGTGCTTATATCACTGCTATTCGACAGTAGCTCACTGTAGAACATTAAATTATGCCTGGTTTGCGATCGAAGTTCAATCTCCAGCTGCGTATGACACTGCTTTTCGACAGTGGATCACGGTAGGAAATTACTTTCCAGAGTATTCATGCAAATCTTGTAGAGCCTTGTTTAACATCTTCAGTGTATATTAAGCTGCAGATTTTTATAAGAAAAGTGCCGTGCAGTAAGTCCAATAAGAGCTGCCATGGTTGTAGCGGTTTAAGATCCCACTGACAGTACTGCCATTGATATTTCACCTAGTCATGCACGTGTAGAAAGTCTGTTTAAAAAAGCTCAAACTATTGTAAAAACTACATTGTGTTACAGGGTGTCCTATAAAATGCCTCCACAGCATATAGTTTCGTATCCTATAAACAGAGCATTGTAGCTACTGCTTAGGGATTTCCTATAAACAGTCTCTCCTAAACATGGCTTTGTAACTACAACTTAGTGTGCCATATAAACAGTCTCGACAGGATCCCATGAACCCATGAATCCCATGAACAGTCTCGTCTGAATATAGCTTCGTAGCTACTTCTTAGGGTATGCCATAAAGAGTCTCGTCTGAACATAGCTTCATAGCTGCTGCTTAGGATGTCCTGTAAACAGTCTTGTCTGAACATAGATAGCTTTGCAGTTACTTCTTACGATGTCCCACATAAACAGTCTCGTCTGAACATAGCTTCGTAGTTACTTCTTAGGGTGTCCTATAAACTGTCTCGGTAGAACGTAGCTACTTCTTAGGGCGGCCTATAAATAGTCTCGTCTGAACATAGCTTCGTAGCTACTTCTTAGCTTGTCCCATAAACAGTCTCTTCTGAACATAGTATCGTAACTATTTCCTAGGATGTCCCATAAACAGGCTCGCTAGAGCATAGCACCGTAACTACTTATTAGGTTATTCTATAAACACCCTCGTCTGAACATAGCTTCGTAGCTACTTTTTAGGGTGTCCCATAAACAGTCTCTTCTGAACATATTATCGTAACTATTTGTTAGGGTGTCCCTTAAAGAGGTTCGCCTGCATATAGCATTGTTACTACTTGTTAGATTATCCTATAAACAGTCTCGATAGAACGTAGCTTTGTAAATACGTCTTATAGTGTTCAATAAAAAGTCTCGACAGAAAATAGCTTCATAGCAACTTCTTAGGGTGTCCCATAAATAGACTCGTCCGAACATAACTTCATAGCTACTGCTTAGGTTGTCCTATAAATAGTTTCGACATGTCGTATGAATAGTCTTATCTGAACATAGCTTCCTCGCTACTTCTTAGGGTGTCCCATAAATAACTTCATCCGAACATAACTTCGTAACTACAGCTTTGTAATTAATTTATTGTTATTGTAATTACATTTACAATAAAATTACATGAGTTTTGAAATGAAAACACCTCCCCCTCCGTTCACCATACAAAGATTTGAAGGCAGGTAAAGGTTATTTGAAGGAAAAAAAATTATTTCCAAAAATAATTTAAACAAACATTACCATGGCAGTTTTTGTGTTAGTTATTGTTGTTGATTGCAATTTCAGTTTAAAAAAAAATTTTTTTTTTATTTTTTATTTCCAAATGACTGACAGTTGACACATCGTGCAATTGCTTGATGTTTTTGATATTTTATTAGCAGAATGAATATTAAACGATTGCACCGCACCATAAAATATTTTATTATTATTGGACGGACCCACCTTTATTTCTTTTATGTTACGTTACTTCCTTTAAATTTTAAATTTTGTTTTGTTTTGGATTTCTTTTTATAATTTTATTCATAACATAGCATATGACATAGCTTAAGCTGTATGTTCGTTTATTTTTAAATGTCAATTAGTTTGGTTTTTCAGCTTTAAAAACAACAACAACTACAAACAAAAATTTTATAGAAGGAAAAAAGAAATACGACAGAAAAATCAATATTTTCGATGCAAAATATAATACGACGACGACATGCAATTCCCCCCGCTGACTGAAGTATGTGACATAATTTTTGTCGGAACGCAAAAAAAAATATTACAAAAGAAAAATAAAGAATAGAAGAAGCCTTGCAAACAATATTTCAATTGTTACGTACTGTAGGACAACAAATAAAAAAAGGCACGATGGCAACACAAGACCCCAATGCAATGCAGGGAACGCTTTGGAATTAACAAATTCCGATTTCAATTTCATTTTCTGAAGTTTTTCAGTTTTTTTTTTTTCTTTTTATTTTTTAATTTCAAAATCATTTGCCAAATCACGCATTTCATTAAGAGAAAAATACAATTTCAAATAAAAAAATTTCAATTTCAATTTCACTTTTTTTTTTTTTTTTTTTTTTTCAAAAGATTTGCGGTTCAATTCATTTTGTTTTTTTCTTGTTGCTGTTGCAGCAAGTTAAACTAACAATGATTAGCTGTAAGTGAGTGAGTGACTGACTGACTGACTAACTGAGTGAATGAGGAGTGAGTATCATTAGCGAATATTAAAGTGAAATTAAATTTCAAATAATAATGAAGCAAAAAAAAAAAAAAAAAATTATTGGTTGGGGGAAAAAATATTTTTCCCATTACAGATAACAAAATCTTTCAAGAGATGACACTCTATTGCAGATGATACAACACAATGCCACAACAAAAAATGGTATATCCGTAGGGTATTCTAAATGGATTTGTTTTGCAATGATCGGGCGTTTCCCTCCTTCAGCGAAAGATAATTCCTTGAATGTTAAAAAAAAAAATATACTTGGAGGAGGAACTAAGTAGGAACTTTGCTGTATTTTTCTTGGCGCAAATTGGACAAAATACTTGCTGTCTAATTGGAAGAGAAAGCAACTAATCAGCCATTTAATTCCGATCATAAAAACATCTCTGTCACTGTATATATGCTTACACGGCATTACAGAATGGGTAGGCATACGTATACATTCCTACAGAAGTTACAGGCAGATTGGTCGTAAACGAATAGAGGTTAAACCCTTTCATATGCCAATGTCCGTTTCACATTCAGCGCAGATTTCTTTAACTTGCCTCACCATTTGCGATAGTTTAACGGAGTTATTGTCTCTTCATGACTTATTCAATAAATTTTACGCTGGTCTTAAGCTTAAAGGGAGAACTAAGAAGTGATTGCCGCAATCTGTAAATTTGACCTTGTGAGTTAGCTCTGAGTCAATGCTATACGCATTGGATCTTTCATTAAGGCTTCTTATTCTTAAATTAACAAAAAAAAAAAACCAAAATGTGTGTTCTATTCGTTTCAAAGACCCATTGATGCCTTATGTGTGGCATAAACATAATTTAAATGTCCGTCACATCTTCTCTGGATGGAGAGCATCCTAAACGTCAAATTCCTCATGACTGTTGCATAAATCAAGTTAAATTTAAACGATGACATGAGCACTTTAGAAAACCCTACAAGAACAAGTCTAACACTATCGAATTGCACGATCTCGGCAACCATTCACATCGCCTTCACGTGAGATGAAAAATATCCATCGTGACATGAGCTGTGTGGCACGTAATGCCCTCCTATTGAAACCATATATCGTTGCTGTCCAAATCATCTAATTCCGGCCAAAGAAGTTAGTAATGAATGATCCGCAGTACTCGCCGTTGACAGTGATGGCCTGGCAAATGTCGTTCTCAAAAAAATATTATGCTTAAATCCATAGCAAACAATAACTTTTTCGGGCTGCATTGGAAGCTTTTGAATATTATGGGGATGGGAATCGTCCCAAATTCGATAATTTGGTTTGTTTACCTAGCCCTGTATTCAGAAATGGTGTTCCTCGCTAAAGATAAAAAGCGCACGGCACTTTACCCGAATAGAAACCTCATTTTGACTGTGTTATTAAATGTAATACCCGTCCATGGTGATTTAGAAGAACATACGGAATAAATGGCAACTAATTTGACAGATAAAGCTTTAAGATAGCAATGCTGTTATATAATCCTATTCTATCAGGCGTTTCTCTCTGATTTCGTTATCAATACGAGATTAATAAGCGCCACACAGTCTCTCCACCTCGATCTTAACAAACGATTTTTCGTTTTAATTACGAAAAATGGAAAACGAATTTTTTCAAATGGCCTAAGCACTCTGTCAAGATAGAAATTTTCTCACCGAAACATGTTAAATCACTAGTTTCCTAAGCATAAAGCCTATTCATTAAAGAAAATTTTAAATAAAATCCACCACTGAAGTCATTTACATAAGTAGTCATTACAACTCTTCAGTAAGGATAAGGACCTAGCTTCTCACACCACTTATGTTGTGTGCGTTAATTTTATACATGAGTGGCGGAACATACAGTTTAAAGTCGACTCTGAACGACAGTTTTTTGAGAAACTTTTCATGGCAATTTTATTTACTTTCAGACCTTACGGGGCTCCCTGAAAGTTAACAGAAATTATGCAACCATGACCAGATGATCTAAATTTACCGAAAGTGTTAGTTGCTTAGATCATACCACCATCACTTAAAATAAAAAACGCAACACATTTCGTCATTTCCACTCACTTCGTTTCCAGTTAAAATTGTTTTTTTTTTTATTAACCTTCAAGTGTTTATTTACCATTAAAATGCTGTGCATACACTCACGCTCAACCATCTGGCATCACTCTCTCTCTCTCTCTCTCTGTGTTGCTTTCGCTCTGGCACTGTTTGTATTTTACTTTCGAGACCATTTAACGGTTTTACTTTGGCTGTTTACTGTTGTTATTCCGTTGTTAAATGCCAGAAATCTGCTGAGGGGAAGTCGCCGAAGGAATAATTTTTCATATTTTCGTTTGAACCGTGGCCTTACGTCTAATAAGCCAACAGCGTTATTTCCTTATTTTTAATTTAAAAACTTTTTTTTTCAATTTCAAATACATTTCGTACGTACATATAATGAAAACACTTATTTCCCTACCCAATATTGCTTGTACCAATATGAATGCTTTAAAGTGAGGGAGAGAGAGAGAGAGAAAATGAGCTTTAAATGAGCAACGCGTGTATACTGTACAGTAGCACACGAGCACTCACAAACACAATTTTTTTTTTGCATTTAAAATGGAAATTTATTTTGTTTTTTGTTGCGGTTTTTCATATTTGTTTCACTTTTAATGAGTGTAAGTAAAATAGTAAATGACAATAACAACAACAACAATTGTAATATAAAAAAACGAAACAATAACAACAAAAACAAAATAAACAAATAAATCATAAGCAAAACAATGAAAAGAAAACCTCAAGTAATGTTTTAAAAAATGTTAAAAAAAAAACAACAACAACGCTGTTATAGACAGCCAATATGAGAGGCAGAGAAAGAGAGACAGAGAAAGAGACAGGGGGGAGGGGAGATAAAGCAACAAAGCAGGGAGAAAAGTTTTGAATAGCCAGTTACTGCGCGATAAAAATATCATTATCAGCTTGAAAGCTCGTGTGCTTGTTGTGTGTGGCTTTGTTTTTTTTTTCAATACAAATCGTGTTGCAATGTTGCATTTTATGACACGAAAATATTCAGTCAGAGTTGAAATGCATAACAAAAACAATTTATTGCGTCTGCAACATGCAACAAAAATTTTTGTGGGTAAAATATTTGAAAAACAATGCTGAGTTAGACAGAACTAGTCTGTCAGACAGTTCAAATGGGCTTGGGCAAGATACTAAGACTGATGTGTATGTGATGGCATAACATGGGCTATGAGAACCTGTCCAACAGCGGTACTGGAAGCGTTTTTGCATTTAAGTCGGCTGTATATGGCAGTGAAGACCAAAGTTTTGAAGCTTGAAGATTGATGCGTTACAAGTCTAACACGTGAGTATTTACGGGGTTCACGAACTTTAAGAATCGATTGGATAACTGCTCCCTCCGGGCACAACGGGCCTCTATGTGTGCTCATGTTTACTTTGCTAATCAAGGTTACCAAACAGCTCTTTCCTTAAATTATTCCTTGTACGGAACCAGTTCACTCTATGATTTTGGGAATTACTTCTTAACAGGACATAGTAACGAGAATGAATAAAGTAATCTAGAAGCTGCATACGCTTTTACAGAGAGGAACTATTTTATGGCAGATACCTGGGTCAAGAACGGATCTGAGAACAGGTGAAGGAGATTTTGGTCTTAAAATTAAATGTCCCAAGCGTATGGGGAAAATTACAGGGATTTTGGTAGAGAAAGTCTGTGACATCGAAAAAATGAACTTTTCCGTGGCCATGTGGAGAAACTTCCGGGTATTTTCTAAGCGAAAGCGTGTGCAATTGAAAGTTGTGCTCAATTCAACTTGGATAGGAGGAGATACAAAAGACGGAGCATGGCAAAACTATTTGCCAATCAGACCACCAATCGCACGTTTGATTCTTTTAAGATCATTTGGGATTTCTCGGCAATGACTAGATAAACAAGCTTGCAAGGAGGCGACTTTCATGTCATTGATGCGGGCCAGAACCTTTCTAAGGAGGGACTAAAGTTTGTAAAGGTATGCGAAACGAAATGGAAGCTAAAGACAAAAACTTCACATAACTTACTTCTGCGGAGAGGGCGGAACCTAAATTTAGAAAGGTATGGTAAACGAAAGGGAAAATAAAGAGAGACAACGACGATATTACTCTGTACGAAAACTTCACATAGAATAAAGCCAAAATCTAAATCGTAGCTAACCTAGACCTCATGCCTAATAAGCCAACATACTACCTACTAGACTATGGCGACTTCGTACAGTAATAGCGCAGTCTATAGTAGGTTTCAGAAAATTTTTCGAAACAAATATGGCCTGGCGAGACTTTCTAATCACAATGACTAAACAGTTACTGTTTCTGGGTGAAAAAGAAGTCTGTAAGGTCCTATAATCTCAAATATTTGTGTGGAAAAGATTTGTAGTTTTACGGTCATAATTAAGCCAAAGATTAAAACAAATAAGACTTATGGATTATGAATGGCAACTGAACTTCAATTATATGCCAGATGCCAGAAATTGCATGAAAGGATGGCAATTACAAACAAAATTTAAAAACTTTTTTCGCAAAAAAATTTTTTTCTTGGATGCGGGTCTTCAAAAGTTTTGGCAACGTAACTGAAGTCCTAATAGGCACACCTTACATTAACCACTTTGGAAGAGAAAAACAATAGAAAAATAAAATAAAAATATAAAATTTAATATTTGAACCTTTTGCCACCACCCTCGTATTTTAAAAACATTTTCGAATAACGTCTAGAATTTATTTTCTTTTTACAGCTTTAATGTCAAATCAATCACAAACAATTTTCATCACACTCAACATGATTAATGTTCCCCCTCTTCTTCATCTTCATCTTTTTTTGTTTTCCTCTTCATTTTCAAAGAAATAAAATCCGGGTATGTTTATTGGATTTACAAGTTTCTGATGAAAAGTAAGCAGGAAAAACAAAAACAAAAAAGAAAAATTTTGTTAAAAAATAATTTGACACTGATTTAAAGGCATTTAACAACGGAATAACAACAGTAAGCCAAAGTAAAACCGTTAAATGCTCTCGAAAGTAAAATATAAACAGGCCAGAGCGATAGCAACAGAGAGAGAGAGAGAGATGCCAGATGGTTGGGTGTGAGTGTATGCACAGCATTTTAATGGTAAATAAACACTTGAAGGTTAATAAAAGAAAAAACAATTTTAACTGGAAACGAAGTGAGTGGAAATGACGAAATGAGTTGCGTTTTTTATTTTAAGTTATGGTGGTATGATCTAAGCAAGTAACTCTCTCGGTAAATTTAGATCATCTGGTCATGACTGTATAATTTCTGTTGACTTTAAGGGGGGTCCGTAAGGTCTGATAGTAAATACAATTGCCATTAAAAGTTTCTCAAGAATCTGTCGTTCGGGATCGACTTTAAACTGTAGGTCTCATCACTCATGTACCCTTTTAACCCAATAGCAGCCATAAAAATTGTGGAAATCTTGACTTGAACTAGAAACCTCTACTAAATACTAAATAACCGCCTCCAATCTTAAAATTACAACAAAATAAAGCGTTTGGTCGACATCATCGAAATTTTTTTTTTATTCTAACAGGGCTTAAAAGCACGATTGAATGAGTAGCACGTAGCATAATCCTGTAGGATGTAGCATAGTCCTGTTGAAATCACATTTCCTTAGCGTCTAAAATATACAATTCTGGACGGAAGAAGTTAGTAATTATCGACCTCTCGGCGTCCGATCCCATTATCTTCACGTCAGGTGACCAAGTCTTCAAATCTCTCGTGTAAATTATCGAATATGGCATAAGCTGTGTGGCACATAGGCCGTCCTGTTAAAACCACATGTCATTGGTGTTCAGATCAGTCAATTCAGGGCAAAGGAAGTTGGAAATCATTGACCAGTAGTGTTCGCCATAGACATTGATGACCTGATCTACATCGTTCTGAGAAAAATAATTACCGATGACCGTTTTTAGTCAAAAATCAACATCAAGCAATGATTATTTCGGACAATTCTCTAAATTCGATACTTAGGGTTCTTCACGTACTCATTCATCCAAAAGCGGACCTTACGACCGAAGATAGTTTTTCGTAGAAAAGTACGATCACTATTCAATTGCTTCAGAGCCTATTTGGCGAACCGCATCTATAATCGCCCATAGTGATTTGGTTTATCAAGTGTTAAAGTTCTGACGGGCCTATTGAAAGACCCGATAAAAAATTTTGTTACACACACACACACACACGCACACACACACGCGATTGATCATTACAACCACTCAGTCAGGATTACGACTTAGCCTTTCACACTACTTATGTTGTGTGTGTGTGTTAAATTTTATACGTGAGTGGTGGGACCTACAGTTTAAAGTCGACACCGAACGACAGATTTTTTTTAGGAACTTTTCATGACAATTTTTATTTACTCTTTGCCAGAAATATGCTGAAAGGAAGTCGCCGACGTAATATTTTTTCAAATTTCATGGGGTTTGGACCGAGGTAGTCTAACGTCTAATAAGACAATACACTAGCTATTAGACTAACGGTGATATTTTTGGAAAATCTAAGTTTATTACAGGGTTTTACGGAATTGTGGGGAAGTTTTTTCCTGAAGTCTTAAAAACTCATTTCTGAATGCAATGGAAATGAAACTCTTAATTAATATTTGAAATTTCTCTCGTATTTATTTTATAATAACAAAAAAAAAATTAAAATTTTCACAACAATTTAAAAGAAAAATAAAAATCATCAATAAATAGCTGGCGATACAAAATAGCACAGAATATCACGTTTAACGTTGTTTTCTTCCTCTTTATTTTAACACAGAAAATAAATTAAATTTTTCTTTAAAGAACAACAACAACGACAGCATTACCAACTACAACAACACGATAATAGTTAAACAAATTAAAAGAAAAAAAAAACAAGGAAAAAAAAATAAATTGAGAACACAATACAAAGAAGAAGAATCGGGGAAGAATAAACCAACATTTTAAAGCTTAAAAATCTACAAGAAAAAAGAATGAAAGAAGAATGCAACAAAACTTTAATTCAACGCTTAAAATCTTGCAACACACTAGAATGGAGAACTCTGATGGAAGTAGCTGTAGCAGCAGCAGCAGCAGCAGCAGCAGCTACAGCAGTAATGTTAACAACACATTTAAACTGTTGCTGTGTAGTCAGTCAATAGCACAACAAAGTCTCAAAACGGTTACAATCAGCAAGTAACTGAACTTAAATAAGAAAAATTGTTCTAAGACAACGCACACACACACACACATAACAACATACATATATACACAGAAGAGAGAGAAGAGGAGAGACAGAGAAGAGAGGAGAGAGAGAGAGAGAGAGAGAGAGAGAGAGAGAGAGAGAGAGAGAGAGACAGAGAGAGAGAGAGAGAGAGAGAGGAACGGAGAGAGAAACAAATTTGTTCCAATAGCAGCAGCAACAGCAATGGCAACATCGTCTCTCTTAAAGACACAACCAACACTCAGTCAGTCTACTATGGCATGAGGTGATGACATACGTATCAAGCCGAAAGGAAGCGGGGAATGATTGTGAAAATAATGAGATGAAGAAAATGAAAACGAAACGAAAAAACAAAAAAAATCAACCAATCAACCCGGGTGTTAAAGATTATGTGCAAAATTTAAAGCGAAAATCAAATATTTCTTGAAAAAAAAAAAAATTCTGCCATTTAGGGAATAAGGGCATAAGGACTTAAATCATATCAATTGGTCTCCCTCTCAACAATTAACATCTCTTGAGAAGGAATGAAACTCGAATGAGTTAAATTCCAAGCAAATACATGTAATGGAACTACACGAGCCATTTCCATTAGGACGTTATTTTTTAGGCAACGAGAGGTGGCAACTCTATAATTCTAGAACTTGCTTTAGTAGAATAAAACAGTTGAGAACAAAAGGATAATGGAAACGAACTTTATTCCGATCCCTCTAGATTCCTTAATGGAACGAAAAAAGGAATAAAAAAAATTGCCTTCATTGTCTTTAGCTCAGTGGGTTAAGGACTTAAGCAGAACACACTTTCACAGCCATCGCAGAAATATCATTACTTAGGGCCTTTTAATAAGGTCTTTTGAACTTTGACAGTTAATAACGGCCATCTTGTTGAAGCTATGTATGTATGTCTGTTAAATTAGTTGTCATTCGTTTACACTGTTTTGAAAAATCCCCAGGAATGATCACAGACAGTGACGAGTGTTAGCTGAAAGTTCGACTACATGGTTCTTAAGAATTTTAAGGAGGTTTGACTTAAGCGATTACAACTAGAGTCAGGGGATTACGACAATGCTTTTAAGGGCTTTAAGGTTGAGGGCTTGAAAATATTGAAGAAATATTATGGAATTAAACTTTAAGGGGCCACCTTGCATTTGTAGTACATTTCAGACAGGGATTACGATTTTCATACTGGAAGGTGTTCTCAGAATGTTTCGAGGAACAAAGGATTTTTCAAAGAAATTTCGAATTATTCGGCTAACAACTCATATATAGGTTTCAGGATATGGAAATATCGTCGGTAATTGAGTTACTAATGACCTGATCATTACATCTTTGGAAGGCATGTCTATAGACTCGGAATTCCCTCAATTGACTTCCTCAATAACTATGGAACTGTGCAGAAGAAATATGCTATCATTCACCACTCCTGTCAGTATCCAGCTCTTGTCATGAATAGACAAAGATTCCTAGCTTCTCATTTCCTGTTATCTTGGACGAAACTCACCAAAAGAAAAAAAAACACCGTATTAGCTAGACACATTTCGAATTCGGTATGGTTTCCTACAAGGACTCTTTAATCTCTGAATTTAATATTGGCTTGTGATTAAATCCATCGCGATGGGTGCCGTGTATATACGGCACACAACGATGCATGACGTCGTGTAAATACGGCAGTTACTTATTAGTCCACAGATCTAATCTGTGTTCCAAATGTAAACGAAGAAGAAGAAAAAAAATGTTTGTTAGGGCCGTTCTACACTAAAACCATAGCCGTTACTTGTTATTTTTGAATTTTTTTTTTTTTTTTTTTTTGATCTAATTTGATGATGCAATTATTTCAGAAAAAAATCATCAAATCAGCGTAAAGACGTCATGGAAGACGATTTTTGTGGCAGCAATAAATGCAACAACAACAACAACAACAACTACTAGTTTATTATTCCATATAAAGCAGCAACATTGTGTGGCAAGCAAAATAAAAAAAAAATTTTTTTTTTGAAATATTTGCGTCAATTTTGTTGTTGTTGTTGTTGGTTTTTGTAATTTTTCAAATTTAATTGAATATTTCGATATTTTTCTTCTTGTTGTTGTTTTGTGCAATAAAAAGAAGCCACAGGTAAATTAGAATTCAATGAATTGCTTGTCATATACAAGAGATTAAGCTGAGAAGAGTGGAATGAAAACGTTTGTTGTGAACGCCTTACTGAAACACATGCCAAATTAGAAGGCTGTCACATGTTCAGACAATGTTCATGTAGTCCACTTGATGACATACGGTGTCTCCAAACTAACTACACTTTTGTGCAGACTGAGGGACACTGTTTTCCTACAATCCTAGATTTAATCCATTAACGCCAATATAAATCTCTTAAGACAGATACAAAGACTTTAAAACAAGAGACCGTGTTAGCAGCACATATGACTTCAGCTGAAACTGGTATTATAATGCCTTAAATACTCGCGTTTTCCATTCAAAGAAAAAAAATTTTGTTTTTGAGGTTATGTTTCCAAAAATATTACGAAACCTCCCTAAAACCTTCCTTAGCGTTTAAAACAGTAAGAAGAAAAAGAAAAAAAAATAATTTCCAAGACTTACCACATGTACACTGCTTTGCAAATTACTGGACAGCATTGTTGTTGCAGTTTCCGTAGGTTTCTTTTCCGCCTTCTTGGCGGTTCGTTTATTTTTGCTCTCCAGAAAACGTTTCTGCAATGCGCTGGTCTCGTGATTCTGTTGCTCACATACGGTGCTGAATGTCTGTTCATAGCGTGGCACACAATCGGTTTGACGGCGTCGATAGTTTTCCATGCGTCGCCGCAAACGTTCAAACATTTGTTGCCGCTTGGGTGGCACCATATCGTTGGCGAGCAGGCCACCTGGGACCGACATGTTGCCAGCATTTGGTGAGGGCACTGCATTAAGGCCGCCTTGCTGCTGTTGTTGTTGTTGCTGTTGTTGTTGTTGTTGGCCGGTTTGTTGTGAGAGCAAGGGATTGTTGACGTTGACGTTGTTGTTGGGGTTGTTGTTTGGGTTTGTTTGGCCAGGGCCAAGAGTTCCGTTGCCGCCAGGGCATAGGCCGCCAACAATTCCGCCTGCCGCATTGTTATTGCCATTGTTGGGATTGGTATTATAAGGGGAACGTTGTTGTTGCTGTTGCTGTTGGTGTTGCTGCACTTGTATTTGTTGCTGCTGTTGGACATTGTGCACATGTTGCTGTTGAGAGGCTTGCAGTTGTTGTTGTTGCTGCAGATGTAAACTGATATTCTGTTGCTGTTGCAATTGTTGCTGATGATGTTGCAGGTGCTGCTGTTGTTGCAATTGTATACTCAATTGATGTTGACGCTGTTGTTGTTGCTGCTGCTGCTGTTGTTGTGCTTGTTGTTGTTGGGCAGCTGCCTGACTGGCGCTCTGGTATACTGGAAGGCCTCCTGCATCCATAAATACAAATTTTTCCGCCACGTTTGCCGTTGTTGTCGGTCGAAACACCACACTTTTTCAAAAACAAAAAAAAAAAACAAAAAAGAAACAAAAAAAAACCGAAAACACACACACGCGCACACGAACAAACAAACTCTTTACGAGTGGACGTCGTTGGACAAAAGACCGCGACCACTTTAGGAAACTTTGTTTTGCCGAGAAACAAAGTTTAAAACGAAAGTGGGTTTCAAAACACAAAAACAAATCAATTTTTTTTTCTTGTTCTTCTTTAACTGTTAAGACAGAAAGTTTTCTTCTTGAAAGATTTTCTGTGAAATTTTTTAAGCTTTTAATGTAAAGGGGGTTTGAGTTCTTCTTGAGATTTTCTAGATCGTTTGTGCTTTACGTTTTTAGGTCGTGATTTAGAAGACTTTGTCAAGCGCTTTTCTTTTCTCTTTTTTCTTTCGTATCGATTGCTTTATAAAAGGGGAGAGCAAAGCTACTTCGGATTTCTTTTTTAAATTATTTGCTGCTGTTGTTGCTTCGTTTGTTGCTTTTGATGATGATGACGAGGCTGGTAGCCTTCTTGCTGTTGCAGCTTATGAAGGATTTCAAATTTTATACAAAATTTGTATGCCATACTAGAAAATCTATAAAAAAAAAGGACGAAAATTAAATTAAAAAATATTCTAAAAGAGTTGTTATTAGTTAAGCAAATAAAATATGGAGGATTTGAACATAATTTGGAATATTTTTGAAAAATCTAATCAAAATTCAAAAAAATTTCAGGCATGCCATAAGCATAAACCATTCAAAAGTAACCACAAGATCGTTCTAAATATATGGTAGCAATTTAATTTATTTCCCATTTAAAATGGCAATTTTCTGAGGCGGGCCATATCTCACAAAAAACAAAAAAAATGTTTAACCCCTTTTTTTTCCAAAAAATGAAATCATTTAAGATTCCTTAAATGATTTTTGAACAACCTTTCCTTAAAATCCAATAATTTACCAGGCGGGCCTAGCTTAAACATTAAAAAATTTTCTATATTTTTTTATCATTTAAAAGAACTCTTTGCAAAACTTTCATACATTTTTTAAATAAGCTTACTTCCAAAATCAAGAATTCTCTAGGCGGGCCTTAGATAACTACATACAAATTTAAAAAATAACACCCTTTTAAAACAACTTGTGTATTTATATTAATGATAAAAGTCAGTTGAAATTTAAAAAATCTTTCAAATAAATATTTTCTAAGGCGGGCCATACATATACAGAAAAAATTTCAGATATTTTGATTTTATATGCTTAAGGTTTATATGCTTAAGTTTGTTATAAACGATTCCAAATTATATGTTTCAACATTCCTAAAGCCAACTATTAGCTGAGGCGGGCCGCATGTAAAGCAGAGAAATTTTAACAAGTCTTAGCTTTATTTAAAAGCTGTAGTGTTTCCTATGCAAATAAAATACTTTTTGATTTAATTTCCTTTAAAACATATTTTTCTGAGGCGGCCACATATGGAAGAATTAAAAAATTCGTCGATTTTAAGTTTATAAGAAAACGGATGACTTTTATTTCGAATACACAAAATTTTATTGAAATTTATTTAAAATCCCATATTTTCCAAGGCGGCCATTAACCAAGCACTGAAAAAATGAAAAGTTTTTCATATTTTATCTTATTTAAAGGCACTGTTCTTTTTTTTTATACGAATTAAACATTTTTTAATTCAATTATTTTTAAATCAAAAAACTTCTGAGGCGGGCCATATTTACCCATTAAAAATTTTATTAATTTGTGTTTTCTAAGAAGCTGAATATTTTTTGTAATCGAATAATTACTTTATTTAATTTTCTTTGGTATTTTAGAATTTCTGAGGCGTGTGCCATAAGCAAAATTTATTGAAAATGAAAACGTTTAACCATTCCAAGATATATTAGGAGTGCTGAATTAACGATTAAATAACAACTTTAACTACTATTAGTAAAAAATGACAACATTCCGAGGCGGGCCACATATATAAAATTAATAATTTTGTAAATCTTGTTCTTTCCTGAAAGCTAAGGTCTTGTTTATGCAATCAAAATATTTTTCAATGAATTTTTATCAAAATTCCCGATTTCCTGACGCGGGCCATGCATTAAAAATAAATAATTGTTTGTTTATTTAAAAGCTGTAGTGTTTCCTATGCAAATAAAATACTTTTTGATTTAATTTCCTTTAAAACTATTTTTCTGAGGCGGCCACATATGGAAGAATTAAAAAATTCGTCGATTTTAAGTTTATAAGAAAACGGATGACTTTTATTTCGAATACACAAAATTTTATTGAAATTTATTTAAAATCCCATATTTTCCAAGGCGGGCCATTAACCAAGCACTGAAAAAATGAAAAGTTTTTCATATTTTATTTATTTAAAGGCACTGTTCTTTTTTTTTATACGAATTAAACATTTTTTAATTCAATTATTTTTAAATCAAAAAACTTCTGAGGCGGGCCATATTTACCCATTAAAAATTTTATTAATTTGTGTTTTCTAAGAAGCTGAATATTTTTTGTAATCGAATAAATTACTTTTATTTAATTTTCTTTGGTATTTTAGAATTTCTGAGGCGGTGCCATAAGCAAAATTTATTGAAAATGAAAACGTTTAACCATTCCAAGAATTAGGAATGCTGAATTAACGATTAAATAACAACTTTAACTACTATTTAGTAAAAATGACAACATTCCGAGGCGGGCCACATATATAAAATTAATAATTTTGTAAATCTTGTTCTTTCCTGAAAGCTAAGGTCTTGTTTATGCAATCAAAATATTTTTCAATGAATTTTTATCAAATTCCCGTATTCCTGAGCGGGCCATGCATTAAAAATAAATAATTGTAAATTTTGCCTTTAAGTGAAAGTAAAAATCTTGTTTATGCGGACAAAATATTTTTCAATGAATTTTTATTAAACTGTCGTATTTTCTGAGGCGGGCCATGCATTAAAAATAAAAGATTTCGTATACTAAAATTTGTTATGCATGCATTCAGGCTTTTTAAGCGTTTAGGCCAGCTATTATATAAATTTCCGTTGCATTCTTTAATTATTCGAGAGTGTCATTAACAAATTTAATTGAAAAATTTGTAATTTAAGACAACTAGAGGTGTCGGGTAACAATTCAAAAACCATTTTAGCCACCTTTTAGTAAAAACAAAAAATTTCTGAGGCGGGCCATATGAAGGTTATCTATGCAAAAGTCTTGTTTATGGGGTTAAAACGTTTTTCAATTATTTTTTATCAAACTCCCATATTTTCTGAGGCGGGCCATAATCTAAACAATAAAAAAAACGTATATTTAAGTTTTAAATGGCTGCAGAAGGTTTTTTTTAAGGATTTTATTCAATTTCCGTTTGTATTCTGTTATTTTCGAGGGTACCATAGATTTAATTGAAAAAGTTTCTAATTTAATCATGTTTAGGTAACTTAACCATGTTTTAGCCTTCGTTCTGTAAAAACAACCATTTTTTGAGGCGGGCCATATGTAGATTATCTATGCAAAAGTCTTGTTTATGCGGTTAAAACGTTTTTCAAATTATTTTTATCGATCTCCCGTATTTTCTGAGGCGGGCCATTGTCTAAACAAGGGTTTTTTAAGCATTTTATTCAATTTCCGTTTGCATTCTGTTATTTTCGAGGGTACCCTTAATAGATTTAATTTAAAAAGTTTCTAATTTAATCATGTTTAGGTAACTTAACCATGTTTTAGCCTTTGTTCTGTAAAAACAAACATTTTCTGAGGCGGGCCATATGCAGGTTATCTGTGTAGTCCAATAAATAAGGGAAAAAACACGATACATTTGTTAATTTTCTTTTAATTTAAACACATAAGGTTTCTTACAATACAAATTAAGCTGGCAACATTGTTGCAAGCAACAAGAAAATAACACAGCTTATGTTTAGCATTAAAATTTCTACAAAAATTTGTAAAAAAAAAAAAATTTCAACAAAAAACAAAAAAAAAACAAAAACAAAATGTTGTTTAAGTGTGCTTCAAAAGTATGCTGAACTCCACACGCTTTCATTAAAGTAAGAAAGTGTGTGTGTGTGTGTGTTTTTGTAGTAATACACCACAAGCCAAGTTCGTTTCATACAGCAAGCAGTTGACCGGTCGGTCGGCCATTGTTTTTATTATTACCGTACGTTACTTACGTACGTACGAACAAACCTAAACAACGTATTGGAATAGGCGTTCAGTAGTTTGAAAGGCGTTGGTAAAATATTTTTCAAATACTTATTGTGTTATGTGGGTTATACAGCCAAAAGAAGATATTAGAAAACAAAACAATACGAACAAAAAAAAAAAACAACAGTAATAACAACAACTACTATCAAATAGAGAAGCCATTAAAGAGGAATGCAGAAAATTTTAAGCATAAAAACAAAAAAAAATCAAAAATTTAAGGCAAGTATGCAGTTTTCTTTTAATGCTAGGGAGGGGGGAGAGAGGATTTTGTTTATATTATTTATTCATGTTGTGGTTGTTGTTGTTATTGTCGTTGGTCTTATTTGAATGCTTTAATATTATGCTCTCTTTATTTACCATTTTACAGTTACTCTCTGTTTATTTTTTGTTTCGTTTCTGTTCCCGTTTGTTGTTTAGAAAATTTATAAACTTTTGGGCAGCATAAAAACAAATAATAAAGAGAGAGAGAGAGAGAGAGAGAGAGCCAGAGTGGCAGAGAAGCTGAGAGTAAAAAAGAAATCTCATGAAAAACAAATTTTTGTTTATAATTTTGAAAACAGTAAAGTATTGTTGTTACTGCTGCTGTTGCAGCCTTCCAAATGTTAAAAATAACAACACAAAGTGGTGGTGATTGTGTGAGTATGTGGCCAGATAGAGTATGAGATGTTGTTGTTTTGAATTTGATTTTGTTTTATTTGTATTGGGAGCCGATAATCAAACAGTTGGTGTTTGAAAAATACAATTTTCTAGCACTGTTTCTAATGCCAACGTCTGCCTGTTGTTGTTTTTTTATTTTTTGATTTGTTTGTTTACACATGAAAGCTTTATTTTCTCTATGTATGGTAGGTAAACAAAACAAATCAAAATAAAATTGAAAAAAAAAAGAAAAACAAAACAAAATAAAAAAATAGCAACAAATCTAATAGGAAATATACGTACAAACAAAGACAAATGATGAAAAGCGTGTATGTGCTTTGATAGCAGCATGAAGAGAAACAGTTTGAACATGATGAGAAAGTTAGTGGGGAGTTTCTCTTGCAAGTGAATTATTTCTAGGATTTGTGTGTACCTCCGCAGTTTAAGAAACGACCATAAATTGATTTTGGAGGAAAAAAAATTGTTCTTATGTCCCGTTTGATCATAATTTTTGGCGAAAAAAGGAGCATCCCTTAAAAGTAAGGTTAAGATTGATATATAATTGTACTATGGCAACTCTGAACTGTCAATTTCAGTGGTAAAATAGAAATTTAAAGAATTTTTTGGTGGCCACTGGGATTATTCGCTGGGGGTACAAGGTAGTCGGCTTAAGAACTGCTCCTATTAATGCTGTGGCGGTAAGGCCTTCAACTAGATCGCAATAATTGAGGAGCACAACTCTACTCCAAGTTGTCAAGAAGGAAGAATAAATAGAAGAGAATTAGGCAAGGCTTGGTAAACTAGATTTACACCGCAGCCGTCAGCATGACCAGTTTTACCTAGGAATAGACGAAATGGTGGAATTTATTGAAAACAAGGAGCAATAGAAACATCAAATTTAAAGTAAGGAGATGTGAAAAGCTAGGTCGTAATCCTGACTGAAGGGTTGTAATTACCAATTAGGCATGTAATTTTGTAGACGTGTCAGTAGACGAGCACGTCATGCGTTTCTTGATATTGTCCTTGTCTAACTATCGATTAAGAAATATGTATACAAAGGCCTCTAGACTGTATGACTGAGTCCGAACTATAGAGTTCCTATAAGATAAGCCACTCAATACTGCTGTAGGAACTAAACTAATGGAATCAATGCATTTCGTCCTATTGTCCGATTCCATGGCCATAAAAGTTCATTTATGTGACACTTTACTTTACTGGATATTATAAGCATTCAGTCAGGACTACAGTCTGGCATCTCGCCACCACCCAAGATGTGTGTGTTCGTATAATTCGTGAATGGCTGGGCCTGCAGCTTAACGCCTTCTTCGAATATCAGATTTTTGAGCAACTTTTCATGGAAATTTTACCTCTTCTCCGATTTTTTGCCAGAAAACTGAAAGGAAGTAGCTGAAAGAATATTTCTTTAATATTTCAAGTTGTTCCAGTTGTCTAAACTGGGGTTTGAACCAAGAGCTGTCGTCACCAGACTTCGAGGGCGACCTTTTTTGGTGTAGTAATACTTTTAAATTATTTCTAGATAGATTTAGTACATAGAAGGGCTGCACTATCATCACGGACGGGTCTTAAGTGAAGAGCAACAGGTGTCTTCATCTATGGCAACAACATTATGGAATTTAAAATTGTTCCAGCAGAATGTAGTGTCTTTCAGGAGGATAATTACGACTTAACCAGCGGAAACAACATCATGAATTCGTATAATGTTTCAGCAGAATGTAGTGTCTTTCAGGCGGATATTATTGAACCCATAAGGTTCACGGCCAGAGGACTACTCAGCTAGCATATACCGAAAAAGTCTAGAGTGACAGCTAATTAGTTCCGGGAGTTTAATTGGTTGCTAAATGCCCATATGTTAGAAATTTCAATCCAGATTATGCTAAGAACATCGCAACGAAGTTGCAGTTAAACTAACAAAATTAGGAACGGCTTTGGCTGTAACAACAGTAGAGAATCTTTGTCATTATTGAGGAAAGAGGTTCGAGTCACTAATTGTTGTACGGCAGCAAGAGATCGTTATGATCAAATACCAATCCAACATGTTACGAAACTAATCCTAAACACAAGGAGGACGGATTGAAAACTATTAGGGAGCCCTAGCGTGTCAAGAATGCAGTGTCAACTAATAGAACACGCTTTGGTCGTGTATTGTTTGGCAGGTTTGAGAGGTTTGTTACTACTGGATACAAACAGTTACAGTGTGTCAACATTGCATATATTTTTTAACGACACTCTCACTCTCTCTTTCACATACACATATCAACCCCTATATATTCACTCTCCTTTGAACGCTTTAATTTATATTTTGTTTACAACACATTCAAAAAGTCCATTTTAATTTACAAAATAATCCTTAAATTGCAAACATAAACTCGAAACAGCATATTTAATTAATAATTTACAACAACATTAAAGGCACTTAAAATTAATGACATTAATTTATTACGCACAATTTAAAAAAGAGGAAAATCTTTTATCTTACACTCTCTTTCTCTCTCTCTCTCTCTTTCTCAATCTCTTTTATTTATTATGGAGCACATATGCTGCTGAGATTTTTATTTTATCTCCCTCACTCTCTCTTACATACATAACTGTTGTCATTCATCCATTCATTTAAATTGTAACAATATCCCCCTCCCCGCCCCCCCAATTGAACAATCGGCCTAAAATGTCAACACACTGGTTTTAATGATTGTTTGTGTTTGTTTTTGGTTAGCAGAAGAGGGTGAGATAGAGAGGGCAAGAGAAAATAAAATCACTTTACAACACTTGCAAACACAATTACGTTGTAATAAAATAGAGACACAATCAATATACTCTTCTGACTAATACAGTTACTAATACGACCACACACACACACACATCACCCACAAATTGTAAGTTTTCATTCCCGTTTTTTCCATACGCAGGGATGGAAATTAGAAATTGCTGTTGATCAAAATAAAATTGTGTTCACTTATAGGAGTTAAAATATTTAAAAAAAAATACTTCTTTTCAGCTTTGAAATGCTAAATGAACTCAGGGAGCTAATTACGGGATACGTGATCGAAATAAATTCAAAAAATTGTAGAAAAAGCTTCTACAAATTAATTTCGACTGTAAGAGTTGTTCATACGTGCTAGAATATTGCCCGACTTGTCACCGTACACGGGAGAAAAACCACGTATCCTCACAAAATCCAGGCTACCGTGGTACAATCCCATAATTTTGATGCCTAATAGATAGCAACAAAACTTATTCTTTAATTGGTCATTGAAACCCTTTAGTTAGAAATACAACCACTTTCACATACCAACCATATTGCGTGTTCATAAATGGCGGGACCAGTGTGGAATTCCTGAACTGAACTGTTAACAGCTGTGTGAGGTGGCAGTGCCTTTATACGAATGTGACTCATAAGACGTAGTTCTTTGTGATCTCACAGCAACATCCAGATCTTTGTCAAATAATTCCTGACGCAAAATCACACAGAACTCGACCTTCACAGAGCACAAAGCGAGCGGACTTAAATTAAAATGGAGATTCGTACACGAAAGAAAGGATGGGTACGACCAGCGCAAGATTGTAGAGCTTTAAATCTTCAGGGCATCTTTTTAGCATTCACTTTAGAGTCTGGACCTGTCATAATGTGACAGGAAGAGGTAGTAAGTAGTCTGTTCATGAACGATCTGTTCCGATATGAGCAGATACAGAATAAAATTTGCGTTAAACCTGACCCGAGTCCATTCTAGGAACCATTTCCCAGGTATTGCCTCTGAGAATACCTGCCAAGGACTGCTGCAGAAAGAGTGACGACAACGAAGAAGAGGAGGGAGATCACAGAACATTTTCTTTGTCAATATCCGGCATTTGGAAGCAAAGAAGAATTATTGGGCACCCAGAAATTTCTATTGACAACGAAGAGGATGAGACCATAGAACATCTTCTCTGCCAATGTTCGGCATTTGGAAACTAAGAAGAAGAATTATTGGGCCAACTACGGCAATATCTGTGTCACAACTTGAGCTACGGTCATTAAGGCGGCTGTTAATTTTTTTTTTACCTTTAAAATGCCAATAAATTATCAAACAAGACTGTTTCAATTTAGCCGGAATGGAGTTATCAGGTTAACCATGCTAAATAAAGCTTTCAATCTTAAATAAAAATTTGAAACATTTTAATTACCATCAACAACGCTTTTTTTCATTCATTAAAACATTCCAACCCTGCACACAAAAAAAAATGAGAAACAATAACAACAACAAATCACCCACTGAAATGGCATACAAAAATATCAAATTGACTAGACATTGTTTTCTATATACAGAGAGAGAATCGTATGCACATACACACACACACACACACTCCCATAAACATACCAACATACGGAATGTAAGTACAAAATAAAGATACTCAGAGCGGCAATTTGTGCTCATACTTCATTTGCTCATCTTTTTTTCTTTTCTTTTTGTTTTTGTTGTGCCAGTGTAAAGAAGAGAAGGCAGGCAGGTTTTTTTTTTTGGTTTTTTTCTTTCAGATCGACGGCATTTATTTTGCTTTGCAGCTGTTGAAATGGCGTCTGGTGTGTGGTGAAATTTTCTGTATGCCTGGTAGAATACTTGCTTGTATTCAGACGCGATTTTCAAAACGTGAACAACGTTTTATTGCTCGCTGGCTGTTGTTTGTTGCCCGCTTGTTTTGCTGGCTGGCTAGTGGTGTTGCTTGCGCCTCTTTAGGCTAATGAAAAACGAACGGCATGCCATGGGTAAGAAATATTTTAACCAGAGGATAAAAACACCAGCGAGCAAATATGTCATCATCTTCATTCATTCATCTAGCCACAGTTGGATATGTGAACAATCATTTAAGCACACGCAACACACACACTCACACACACTCTGTTATATTTAAGAATTGCAAACGCAGTCAACAAATCAACCACCAGTGTCAGTCACGCTCTTTGCTTAATATGGCTGTCCTAACGGCATGCTTGTATGTATGTGTGTGTGAGTGTGTGCTTAAGTGTGTTTTGTTTGGCCACCACACAACAATACTTAACTTAATGCATGAAATGTTGAATTTCTGGTGGATTATGCGCTATAATGTGTGTGTATGTGTAGTTACGACGGTCATATACTGTTGCTTTACACCACTATTAACGGTGACTCGATTTATTACAGAAACTGTATTTCTCTCTTTAATTAACTCATTGTTTACAATCGCTCTCTCTCTCTGTATTCCTCGGTATTATTTTGTTGATGTTTTGCAGAGTTCGAGAGTTTTATTTTTATGAAGTTGTGCTCTCTGTTTGCATTTTCTCGCAAGGAGTGTTAATTCGTTTTTATTACTTCGTATTGTCTTTGGTGTAATGGTAGTGTAAGGCATACAATAAGTAACGATTTCCAATAATTGAGTATCCAACAGTTGGCAATTTATTACAAATCGGAACTCATTCGATAGCCTATCTTTCTGTTAAGTGAAAAGCGGGGCAACCCTACGCTGTAAAACTAGCCTGAAAGTTTAATAAACGAAGTTATATCCTTGACATCAATGGATGACAGCTCCGTTAAGCTGACAATAAGTGGAGAGCTAAATAACCTATATTTTCATATCGCAAGAGATAGGCACTGATAAAGAAAGTAGATAACAGTTGCCTCTTCTTCAGCAGATCTATACCTACGGCAGAAGTCGTTAGACGGGAACTGCATTCTTGCCGCGTGTCTTCCCATAACACAATGACCTGCAAGCACGTTCAAGTCCGAGTAGCTGGATGATGCGCCTTCTGTCCATTGAAGGCCAAGTGAGTCTGCCAGTGGAGCAAGATTCCTCATTGGAAAATGATAGTTAGGCGTCAGAGGGAATTCCTGCCCAATGGTCAATTTAACCGTGATAAGTGGCATACCTAAATCGATTGACGAGGCTTCGGAAAGAAGTTAAATTGATTGTTAACCCGGAATTAATCAGCGAGCATCGTCACCTATTAAATCGAACAGCTGGCAGTATCCCCCTATCAGTATCGCCTTTGTCACTATCTGCTCTTTTCAGAGAGGGACTATGTTTTGGCATACACGTGCGTGAAATATTCATATCCCATGAGGAATTTTGCGAATTGCTTCCAAACAAAAATTGAGGTCATCGAAAAAAGCGCTTAATAAGCTTTAGCCGGACGGGAACATGCTATCTGACACACAGATCACCAACAGAGTCTTCATTTCCTTTGATATTGATTGGATATTAGAATGAAAAACTAAATCAGCAAGACGGGACCAGATCTCAGCTTATGT